>BJKM01000019.1:3491228-3885790 GCA_015082035.1 Chaenogobius annularis | reverse complement strand
AGCTCGTCACATACCGTATATTGGAACAATTAAGTATTAGATTTTAATTCAAATGAATGATTTAACTTTTGTTGTTTGTTGTTATTTGTCAGTAATTTGTGAACAACAATTTTATTGTGGATCCCGAATCCATATATTTGTGTATGTTTTTTTATTTATTTTATTAATTTATTTTTAAAATTAATGTATTTATATTCAAAAATTGTTACATTATCATTACCATCATCACATATTGTGGTACATGTAGATATAGTCTTTTAAAATAGCAATCATTATTTACCACTACCCAATGTCATTGCATCTCTATATATACACTCACATATACACATACACTCGCTCTCTCTCTCTCCACACATATATACATACACACACATAGATAGATATAACATATAATATATACATACAGTACATATACGTGTCTGATAATCTCCCCCCGCATTATTTCCCCAAAAAAAAGAAGAAAAAAAAAAGCTTTTTTATTTTTTAATATTGATTGCTCAAGTAATTTATTGTTCACAATTATATGAAATTGAGTGCTGGAGTTTCATCATGAGAATGACCTTCTCCCACACTGCACCTGAATCTACAGTGAGTGAAGCATTCACTACTTTCAGTAAAAAGGGAAAAAACAAACTTGATCCAGCAGCTCTAAGGCATTGAACATGTTTGTAAAGGCTTAGTTATCCAAGAAAAGCGTCACCAATTCTGTTTTACACAAGAAATACTGTAAATATGTGAGATAATAGAGCAGTGTCTTCATTTTAAGTGACACCATTTTGTATACCCAAAAATCTTGAGTGGTCATATAAGGTTAAACATATATATTTCAAAATACATATGCTTTTTTTAATCAGGTTCATAATTTCACCTGCATTAAAAATATCTGAGGATACACAGTGTTTCTGAAGTAAGCTGTACTGCAGTCCAGGTGGCCCGCATCATTCATCACGCACTTAATCCACGTCTCTTGACAATCTGAGTTTGACTGATATTGCTCTGCTGTTTTTAACCCTCAGTGAAACCACTAATGTCATACATACATCCATTTATTACCAGTTTAACAGCTCCCATGAGAACACTGTGTCACCACACACAGACCTGTGCCTCCCAGACATCTGTTTCAATTTCTAATCCAAATATGAAGGGAAATGACATCCATATAAGGTTGTCGTTTGAGTTTTGACTTTTCTGCCATTCATCATAGAGCTAGAAACACCCTGGGTGATTTATGCTGTCCCAACTTCTAAGGGCAGTAAGACATGGAGTAAGACATGGCAGTCTCTTTTTTAATCTTCCCTCGCAGCTGCACAAAATAAATGAGGCACTATAAAAAGACTTTATTTATCTTCTGTAGTTCATTTACATGTTGGAAACCGTTAATTGCAGATAAAAATAATTTAGATGTTTTGAAGCCAGTGATGACAATAGTGCACAACAACAGTTAAAAAAAAAAAAAAACTTGTAATATATCATCAATTCTTAAGATCTGTGGATATGTATCGAATGAGAAATATATTAAAATGGCAAGACTAACAGATGATGGCGAATTAATTAAGTGCTTGAACAAAGGTTCAAGCATATAATCAATTTTACGCCACTTTAAAGTTACTCAATCATTGCATTCAGTCATCAGTGACTTTGAGGCTGATGCTTTGTTGCGTAAAATGCCCCAACAAAAGAGTTTAAGATCTAGGAATATGCTATTTAGTTCTTTTTTAATGTCGCTATTTGGAATTTATCGTGAGAGAATGTGTTGTCAAATGTATTCTGTGTATACATATGAAGGTAAAATGTTACATTCTGTTGAGTGCTTTTATTATCATTGGGGTATCAAAATCAGAATCAAGTGTCAAGCCGTTTCCATATCAACATGGAGTTTGAAATTAATTCCAGTCTGAGCAAGAACCACACCAAAAATAGACATTAATTCCCTGTTTTTGTTTGTTTGTGGTGTTTTCAGAAAAGGCCACCCTTCCAATGTGATGAAGAGAGCGTGGCTCTGTCTACATGACCCTTTCACATAACAGGGCCATTGATTGATCGCCAGCACTAAAGCCCCTTCCAAGGACAAGCATCTTCAGACGCCAGTGCCACACACACTACGCTGTATTCACACTCGCACATACGCGCACAGGCTTTCGAGTCAGGTCTTTGAACGTGTCTCCAAAGTACACCGCTGCTCGACGTTGTGTTTGATGACAAATTCAGTACAGGAGCCATGGCAAACACTGGCGCTCCGTATGTACAGAAGGATGTCTCTGCAAAGTCAAAGTATCACTGCTGCGCCTGCTGCTGTGAGGAAGACGCACGCGGTTTATTGTTCGTTTTCATGTGACTTTTCAATGTAGCAATCTGACGTTCTTACAAGATTCGCTTGGTTTTCTTTCTGTGTGGTAGCGCAATTGGGCATTTGGTTAGGAGAGGACCGCTGTTTGATATTTGAGAGTTTTGTCAGAAGTTAAATGAAGCTTGCATGTGGTATAGGTTGTCAAGAATGCACTGACACGGTTTGAATAAATGATACAAAACATTGCGCTGCACAAGACAAATGCTTAAGCCTTGGATAGATTTAGTCAGGAGTAATGTATCTCAAAGCAGATTATTTATAAAAAAAAAAAAACGTCAACAGCTCAAAAACTGTAAAATGTTTAATAGTTGCAGCACGATTCCACAATATGCTTTTGTTCATTACACCTAGGAACATAGAGTCTAATGACTGAATGAATTATGTTTTACTGCTGCTGTTTTACATAATAGTATCATAATCATGGTCATAATTGTGAATTCAAACGTTCAATGGACTTTGCGATCACATTGATGTTTTTATAGACTGCTTCAGGGTAGGGACCACTCAAACACTCACTGGGAGTTTAAAATACATATTCAACAGACTTTCCATGATAATGTAGTTCTATTTTTATACATCGTGATAGAGAAAAAAACAGCATAGGGATTCATAGTAGTAGGACTATTAGAGGTTGTATAAGCAGTAGCAGTAGCAGTAGTAGTAGCAGCAGCAGCAGTGATAATAATCGAAGTAATAAGAGGTTGTATTAGGAAAGTATAGAATTAAAGTTCAGTTTATTCTTTAAATTGAGTGTTGCAACAGAAAGGACATCATACGTAAAAGGTGGGGCTCACTGCCCTCTGGCACACACTGCTGATAGGATATAATAGAGTGATGTAATAGTTTTACATAAGTCAAAGATCCTTTAATCCTGTATTAAGATCTTACAGTTTATCGCACTGATATTTTGAGTTCTTAGTGTCAACTAGGCATGGGTGACATTACACTAAAATTAGAATTGTGACCTGATCCCTGTGACATTATGCTAGTTTGCTGGTAATGGTATATTGTGATTCAGCAATTCTTTGTTTAATGCTGCTCTAAGCTCAAACAAACACTTTTATACATAAGCAAATCATTTTGTCCCTTTCCTTTCCACTCTGAGCAAATGAGTGAAGTGGCAGATATGCTTTATTTATCTCATATAGCAGCAGTGGTGCCCAAACTTTTTTGTCTTGAGTACTCCCAAAGCTTAACACAACTAAATGTGTTTACTATGGTAGTTTACTGTTAATTACAACTATTACATTTCATTGTTTTAATTATATTGATGTCCAAAGGTTTTTTAAGGATGTAAAATGTAAAGAAATATTAAGATACAATTTAACCTTTTAACATTTTTTAAATCTATATGCTTTTTATCTGAAAGCCTTGCAAGTACCCCCAAGTGCTCATCCTGGAAACACTGATTTAGAGCAAATAAAGCTAAGTGTAAATTAATCATGATCAAATTGAAATGGTGAATGTCATAATGTGAATTATTTGGTGTTTTGCCCATTCCTAATGCCATAGATTTCCAGTCAAAGTGAGGGACTAGACTTCATATGTTGGTGCTTAACCCATGCTCTATACTTTACAGCTTGGGGGCTTGTTTGGGGTATACACAGATGCAGATGCACATGTAGAGTGTGTAGAAATGTGAGCGGTTGAAAAAATAGTTATGATCTTATGAGTTGGAGCTGCAGGGCTGGACACTTGTTAGCCCCCTCTGGCCTGCCGTGTGCCATATTTACTGCAGCTCTGCCTAGAGTCTCAGTGTGGTGGCGGCGGCGCGAGCAAAGTGGGTCAGCATATTAGCTCCTTCCACTCCTCGCTCCTCCCTCCCTCCCTCACTATCTGGGCTTCATCAGCCCGGATTGGCTCGCTAATGTTTGCTCTGATCTCCTTTACTCCATATCACATCTTTCACTTCTTATTTCTCCCTGCTTATCACTGCCTCTTTAACCTATTTTGGATCAGCATCTAAGTCTGGCTCTGCATCATCGCCAAGTCCTTTTGATCAGCGCTTGTCTTGATACTAATGAGGAAGGGAAGAAAATGGAATGAAGGGCCATCACGGATAACCAATGCACTTTTCCCAGGACTAACTCACAAACTACTTTTACTCATGTTATTATCTTTTAAGCCTCTGGTATTTTTGGCCCGATTGGTAACACGCGTCATGGTGCAATGAGAAATATTACAAATGATAACAGCAGTAATGGTAAAAGTGCAAAAGTAGCAGCAGTAGCAGTAGTAAACGTGGCATTATTATAGTAACATCAGCAGCGTTACTTAAAGGTGCACACTTCTGCTTTTTTCCATGCACATGTAATTGCTTTTCAGAAAATAGTCCATAGTATGGCATTCAACTTATCTATCTGCATGGCGACTAGCAGGTGGCACTACCGGGTCAAGTTACAAGACAGATCTGTGGAGAGGCGAGCCCACATGTATGCATTCAAGTTACTGTTTTAGGTCTAAAGCCCAAAACACACAAAAAACACACTTTTAAATAAATAAATGCAACATAGAGAAGTTTGATGCTTTACTGTGGAACATTCCAAGCAAAGCAATAATATCTCCATGGAGACAAGCAGGCGGCAGACCCTCGATCAAAAAGTACAGTGCATAGTACATAGCGCACCTTTAATATTTTATCATTATTTTGTTCATTTTATTTGTATCATATTCCGTATATCAATTCAAATTGACAACCTAAATGGCAAACGTGAGATGTTCGAGAATTTATTTTTTAATATCTACACAGTTACATGCCAGGGAATGCATGGTGGCCAAAGCACCTTCCTTCTTTCCTAAAATAATTAAACACAAGTTTTTGACCATTGCACATCCTCTAAACCTCAAAGATAAGAACAATTCCCAAAGTTCATAGCATTTAGTTCACACTCCAACCCTCTGCTGGATTTGAATATTGTTCCATATTTTGATAAGCCTGTCCTGACTCCTCCAGTCCTCTGCGGGCCTGATCAGAGCGCCACAGGGCTGCACGAGGCTGTGAGGACGCAGCACGCTGAGTCATCAAGGTTTGTTCAGTTTTCTGGACTGTGGATGCTCCTGGGCTGCCAGATTCCCACCACTCTGAAGAGGCAGGCTGATGATTTGAAATCCCCTCTCAGACTGGCCCTGAGCCTTAATCAGAATCTCAACTGGAGCAACCCCAGGGGCAGAGGGCGGAGCATGCAGCTATTCCCACAGCTGGGTTGCTAGGAGACAACATTTGGCACTAATAAAAATGAGCACCTGTGTCTGACTTGCACCTGCTACTCCAAGGCAGAAATTATTAAAATCTCAGGGCACAACTCAACTCCAATCTTTACTATCATACGCTCTAATTTCTCAGGAGCACACTGAATCTTAAAAACATTTGTGAGCATAATCAGTGTTTAATATTTTTTTTAGACAACACTTATTGAAATACTAACTGCAAGTTAATATAAAGCACTGCTCCAGATTCATAAAGGTTCTTGTATAGACTTTTTTGTGTTATTTCTTTTTATTTTAGGCTTACTTTTATTAAAAAAAGCACTGCCACCGCCATCAAACACTATAAGATTACGGTCAAGTCTGAGCTGAGCCTGTTAGAGCTGTTTTGAGCTCTAAGTTGACTGTAACGTATCAACAAGCTTTTTCGGAAGCTAACAACAAACATAGCAAGCAAGCGCAAATGTCACAGGCATAAGTCACATAAAAATGTAGAGCAAGCCCGTGTGGATAAGTCTATATTCTACAGAAACACATATCTTGGGGAAATGAAAACCATGCCTTTACCTGGTTCTGTCATGAAATAACAAACGCATTAAAGCATTGGTTCTGAAATAAACTCTCCATAGTTGGAGAAGCTCATAAGACTTGAAATGAGTATATTTGTGAGATAAAAGGTAATTGAATTTAGGTCATAAAATGTGCCAGCCACACATGCATATGCACCTCACATGTGGATAAAGGGAATTAAGACCCTCCGGCAAGCCCTGCAGCTGTTCTCTGAGATTCTCCTCCTTTTATTTCACTGCCTATAGACTTACACCCACCAACAGAACAATACATGTTTGCAATAGCTGCTGGGAGAAAATAGCTTTGGAGGAATTGCAACCAATTAAACGAATCCAGCCCTAGTCTGGACAGTGGTGGAAGAAGTACTCCAAAAAGTGAACATTTAAGTAGCATATAAAAAATCTATTTCAGTAAAACTACTTCACTAAAAAGTAAATCACAATGTTTCACACCGACTTCCAGAGCGCTAAATGTTAAATAGGGTGATTCTGATAAAGAATTGTGCAGATTTTTGGTCAACAAAGGTAACTTTGAAATCAAAGTATTCATTCAACTCAAAAAGTAGAGAACAGCAGAACACCACTATGAACGTTCTAAAGATAACCCCTCAAACCATATGAAAAGTAAGACTTTTCTGTCCAATTCAAAGGTGTAGTTGAGTAAAAAGTTCAGATGCCTGCTCTCCAATGTAGTGAGGAATAAGTACAAAGGGATCCACTGTATAATGTGCTTAAATAAAGTACAGATACCTAAAAATGTATTCCAGTACAGTAATTTTACTTTCCACCACTGAGTCTGGAGTAGTGCAAAGATATAGTGCTGTGTATGTAATCTAGCTCAGTGTCGGGTGTATGTAATCTAGCTCAGTGTCGGGTGACAGGCCTCTGCTCATCCATTGGGCCTGTGGCGGATGGCAAAGGGGCAGGAGCCAGGGAGACAGGGCTGTGTCACTCCATCACCCCCCTGCTTCACTGACTTGTTCATCTTTTGGATCACACCCATGGAACTATAATAAGATCTGGCGGTGAAGATGGCGGTGCATAGGTCTCTAGTGTCTGTGCTCATTGGTGCTTGATGGCAAAAACATTTTTTCCTCCACATTACTTCCTTAATAGAGCCATGGTTACTTCCGTCTTACCAAGATAATATAATGGATCTACTCCTGAGCTCTCTACGTACAGTGTTTTATTTGGAAACTTACCTTGTGTCTTGTTTCAGATCACTTCACTTCCTGGTCCATGTCTGCGTTCCTTCTTGTGTGATTGCTAGTCCCACCCCTAATATGTTTCACCTGTGTCACAATTTAAATGACTAGATTAGGAGAACGGGCCTTGAATTCCCAATCTACTGCACTCTCGTCGGACGCTGTGTGTGTTTGCCAATTCAATTACAAGCATTGTTCCAGATTATAGTCATGTTCACATGTAACTGTTGTAAATGCAACAGTTTATTACCACTGGGACAATGTCATAACATGGGCAGATTACACTTTATTTTACATTGAGTGCTTTCCCAGTGTAAATTAAGCACCAACGTTAACCAATACATGACTCAGAACTACCCAAGACTCGGATCACGAGGCAATCCCTTTGCTTCGGCTCTTAAAATCATTCAACTCTGATGACATCACCCGCTGGAAAGGACACAATCACTGATACGCGCTTAATAATCCCTTGAAAAGCTAGAAGCATATAACGACGCGTCGCTCATTTCGCCCATCACTACATTCAAGCATTTCCATGTGATTGCCGAGGATTTTTGTCATTTTGAAATTTGCCTGGATACCTCTGCCTTTATTAAATCTCCCTGCATTTTCAGTGAGTCATTGCATTTTCAGTTCGCTCTTTGTGTGTTATTGATATTTCGCCCCTTTTGCCTCTACCACTGCACCCATGTACCCAGAGTCTGCCCCTCCCCCCAGGCTTTGATACATGCTTATGCCCTTCTCTGTCCACACCTGCAGCGCCCCAGAGAGAACCAGGCTGTACTTTCCCCCATAATGACCGTCATTCATCGGAGAAAACTAATCCTCCTGCCAGTTCAAATGTGTTTATGATTTCAGGTGTACAACAAGGTGACAAATAGGCCAAAGCACCCATTTACACAATTAAGGGCTCACCTGAAAAACTCAGAATGTTGAATTTTTTTGTTGTGTTATTTTGTGAGAAATGTGAATTGCCTATTTATTTGACATAATGAGCCTGGTGCCCCTTCTGCCGTTTCATTTATTAAGGCTTAGGGCAGGCACAAAAGGTAACCTGTGGATGGTTAGGTGATATTCACAAAAATGTAAATGTTCCGATAACAATATTAAGTTGATAGTATGTCAAACAAACACAGATGTGTTAAAACAATTTAAATGTTTTAGTTGAAGTTTATTTATTACACAAATGTGAAATGTCTGTGCAGAAATAAGCATGGTTTACACTGACATAACTTTATGTAAATTCAATTTTGAATCATCTCTTTTTGTATTTTATTTTTTTTACTATAAACAATAGACTCAACGTTGCATATCTTAGAAAAAAAACATTGACATTATTGTCTGAATGTTGTGATACATTGTTGTGATATCTTGCCTAAACTAGTGACACATTTTATTTTTGGAGGAAAAATTCCACATCTCTTGTAGTCTTGATAATATATATATATTATAATAATATGACCTGAATACCCAAGGCTTTAAATTCTTGTTTTGTTGCACAATTTCTTTCATAACGCATCGTTCTTTCATTAAACTTGGACCAGAAGTTACTTGGCTGCACAGCGGATAACAGTCAGACCTTTAAGGCTGCCAACAACAAATGAAAGCTTCTGTAAAAGTGATAGAATACTGCAGAGCCATTCGGCACGCTCTCCCCCCGGACCACTGCTCATCTCACAGACTCCTCCACTTGCTGACATTTACTTACTGCATGCCCGTGCCCCTAATATCTTTACAAGAACTACCCTGTCCATCTGTTATTTTTTCATCTCCTTTTCTCTTCCCAGGGGCAGCGGGTATTTTTAGCCCTTTTGTTTCTCATCGTTGTTCTTCTTTTTTGCCTGCAGAACACCACACTCTATTTTAGCAACAAGCCTCCTGTTGTTTTTGGCCTTCCCTGATTGTCCAAATTTCACACACTGTGTCAGCACAAAATCCTGCCTCAAGGACAGAAATGTGTTGTTGGCAGCCATTATAATTCAGGCTTAAAACTTTGTCCATCTCAAAGTCTGCGCTTGACCCTTCTTACAATAATCTATCTACAATGTAATCAAACAAGAATCTCACATGGTTTGGAGAAAGTACAATATGAGGTTTGCAGCTTCTGCTTACTTTTGCATGTGTATCTGATTAATTTGTTGTGTATGATAACAAACAAGTAGCCCCAGCAACATTGAAGGATGAGTCAAATGCAGAAAAATGTAACTATTGGCACAATAAAGTATTGCCCTTAAATATTAGCTGGCATGGTATGTGAAACAATTTCGATAGGGTTAGTGCTAGTGCAAGTTCTCTGCTTTTTATTTGTATTTTTTATTTTTAGATAATGTTATTTCTATAAACTTACTTTTCTTACTTTTCGTTACCAATCTTTGAAAATACAGCTATTAAGTATGAACACATAAGGGCTGATCAGTATCATAACATATTTGGACAACCATTTACACCCACCATCTTCAGATTTTAGTGACGTAAACAACTCTGCTATTATTCAAGCATTCCCAGTAGCTGAAAAAGTGACTGTGATTTGGTTCTCATGTTTATTCAGGTGGCTGCTTTAGTGAGTGATAACATTTCCTCGCCTTGACAAAGCCATGGCAAAATGTGTACTTAGGCAAGAGTAACAATGTCAGCTTATTGACTAAATGTCATTATGTTTTATGCCACTATGCAGATTATGCGCACTCCGCTGTCAAGTCAGGACATTTTGCTAAGAGAAGCGAATAGAGAGACAAAAAAAGTCTTGAGTTTGCTGCCAGTTTTTCAATTTGCACCTCCACACACTGATTAAGCTGCCGTCTCAAGTAGAAAAGCTAACACAGTGAAGTCGATGGAAACTAGCTCCATGGACAGCTCCGCGGAGGATTTTCCAAAGCAAGTCCATTTTTGCTGCTGGATGGAAATATTCCTGGTTAAGTCTTAATGTCAAGTAGAAATATGTGTTTGACAGTAATGCAAGGGCATGAAAGGCTAAACGCACTGTGGCCTGAATGTGTCAGTCGCTGTGTATTGACTGTGAGATAACTACAAACAGCTTTTATGTGGTGCCATCAGTCTACTCTGAGAGGCAGCATATTGTAGACAGAGGATGATTCTGGCTCTTATGTCTCTACAATTTTTTTCACTTCAACACCTTGAAACCGCTCTATAATGTGCTCCTACATATAGATGTGACACTACAGAACACCATTACAGAATTGGCATTGTGTTGATTATGCAAATGTTTATATTCATAATATCTTCAATTTATCGGTATAACAAAAATGCATTCTGTAGGTCAATTATATTTAATACAGATCACGGGCCACTAACATTTATTTTGTTAAAATGCAGATATTTTTTGTTGTATCGGGAGTTCTGGGATTTAATCACTAATAGAAATCATCAGATTAAACATGTGAGTTTACCTTATGGTCATTCCATGGCAAACTGCAATCAATCAATAATCAATGGGAAATTCTGGCTCTTATCCCCCATCTGGGAGTAGAATCTAAAATCAACCTATTCCCCTTTTTCTGGAATTACGCCATGAATTGTGCCCCTCCTTCCACTTTACATAGAACTGACAATCTCAACAGAAATAAGCAGACACAAAGCCATTTGCCACATTTTTCCAGCAATAGGAAAACACCTGTAATTGAATAAATGTAAGTTGAATTAAATACATTCGACTTCATACTTCCGGAGCCCAGAAAAAGATACATAGTGGCCGTCAAATATATTCAAAGATAACCTACACTGTTAGAACAGCAGCTTCTACAAGTACTTTTCTTTTATGATAACAATAAATCAAAATAAGTATTTCTATAATATAGACAATATGGCTATAATTATGTCATGAACAGATATGTATCCAAAACTTGCAAAACTAATGTAATGTTGCTACCCAGAATCTACCTTTAAATGTTTTCTGCTATTTTCCCGTGTCGCCAGCATACTCCAGCCTCCCTCTCGTTATAAACTGTGGGAAAATAGTTTGTCACACGATTCAACCAATTTATCTAAACCTTGGCCTCCTGCAGTAATAGGCAGTAATAGCAGTTGTCCAAACAGATATCCCCCGCTAGCTCTGTCCCTGGTTGCCTCACACAACATGCAGCATGACAGGAGCCTTAGACACAACAGCAAACACACAGGATTGACCAGCTTTGTCGGTGCACAGAGCGAAAATCTCCTGGACAGCTGGGAGAGCCACTTTGTTGACTGGGAACCAATTTCAGCGCGCAAACTGAAATTACCCATGAAAAACAAGTGCGCAAGAAGTTAAAACATGCTTCAAAAAGACCAGTTTGAAACGATGTAATGTTTATAAAAGTGTGTTGGTAACACTGTGAAGACCATAGAATTGCATTAAGGTATTTTTAGGACTTCTGCCATGGCTCCTGCAGACAGCACTCACTTTGATGCCCACAAAACAGGAGTAATATGAAGAGCTTATTGGGCAACTGCTGTGCCTTTCTTTGAAAAGCATATTGGACATGGATTTAATTTACACTGCGAAGCTTCGAGCTGCTTTCTTCCGGGAACAGAGGAGCCGAGTTCAGAGAGACTAAGATGAGTGGCTGGGAAGGACTCCATAGAAGTGCCAAACAATAATGGCTGATTGAATAGAACTTTTGAAAGCAGACCAGAGTATGCTAAATTAAAATCCTATACAAAGCACACAACATGAATGACACTGCAAAAAAGCACTTTCCATTGCACTTTGCAAACAAACTCATTAGGTATTATTGTAAATGCATGTGTGTAAAATATGCATAAAATAATCTTACTTTTCTATCCTAATCCTTACAGTGTGGATAAACAGATAAACAGCGCATTAGGGATGAAACTTTGTACAATAAACTTCAGCATATCATGTTCAGTAAGAGGTATAGACGATTTGCTCTAGCGATCCAAGGGAAAAATAATAATTCAATGTAAAGGTCACAATAATCTAAATGTCAGACAAAAAACTCGACATAATGCTAAGAAATAGTTTTGAATCTTTTACTACGATGGCCCAAATATATGCAAATGCTTGTGAATGGACAGCGGGCCAGTGGAAGGTATAGGAGGAGCACCAGTGTGGCGAGCAGATGTGTGCAGGAGGAACACAGGTGTGGACCACTTTCATGAGCGGGGGGAGGCCATGTGAGATAAACCCCCTCATCTGTCGCCACGGCTCCTCTGATGAGTCCATTTGGGGTCACTTCCCACTTCATTTAATTAGAAGCACGTTAGACTGAGCCTGATGAGCATGGATGTGGGAAAGCAGCATGGTATTTTGTGCTAATCATATGATAAAAAGGCATCTGGGATCATTAAAAGTACCTTAATTACTGTAGGATATTTTCGTATTTTGGTCATCAGCAGCAATAACAAGAGAAATGTTTTCATGCAGTTTAATGTTCAAAGTATTAGAGTATAATAAACCATGTGTTATTTAATTGTATTTATGTTGAAACATGTATTTTACTGTATGTGCAGAAGGATTCATAATGCTTTTGCTAACAGATTTAGCAATTTACTGGCTAATTGAGAAAGAAAATACAATTGACAAAAATATAGAGCAAGAATACATACAAAACATATTCTGAATCAAAGTGTTTTACCTAAAAGAGAGACATATTATGTTTTTTTCAGGTACTGAGTATAGAACTATAACATAAGTAGATCATCATTTTATATTTTGTTCAATGTAAACTGCATTATTGATCAAAAACAGCTAAATCATACTGTAGAAACAGGTCAATTGATTTCCTCTTCAAAACTGCAGAACTGGTAAGCTCCACCGCTTGATAGTAACATTTCACTACAACAAGCAGTGTATTTTCATTTAGGCTACGTGTTTTTATCTTTGAAAGTGGCTACGTGACATTTTAGAGCCCTACATGTATCACCCGGGGTCTTAATTATTCAAATAATCTCAACTAAATAGCAGGATGTGGGCGGGGATAAAGGGTAGATGAAAACATGACTTTCCTGAGCACTCAAGCCTCAATACAAGATTACCAAAACATGCAAGAATCAATCAAAATACAACTTTGAGTAAACTAATGATGAGGAAACACTGTCGTAACAAGGTTAAATCTCATTAAAGTTGATTTAGCATAATATGACTCCTTGAAGTCTCTCTTATCAGCCTGTCTGCTTGAATGAGGAGCACAGTAAATACAAAGGGGCCGGACATACGTAAGTAGGCTCATGCCTGGGCCTGAGCAGATGAAAGCTTGTGCCATCATAGCTCTGTGCTTTGATGGTGCCCCATCTTGGTCACCTCCTGGCATTTGTACCATGCTCTCTGCCTCTCAGATATTGTCTATGTTATTTACTGCCTCACCAGTATCAAGTTGCACTTCAACATGCACAGTGCATCTACAGCCGAGCACATCACTGTTTATTACCCTCAGCAATTACATTTAGATACAGTGTGATTATAGGGAGATAGAGCTGCAGGAAACTCCATCAGTATTGATTACGGTGCCAGGCAAATTGGAGAATGAATGGTTCATGGCTATTGCAGTCATTTATCAACATCAAGTATAAATAGTACACATACAATTCATCAATGTCACGTGCTACGAAGCAATCATTGCCTTATACATATTGCATATATTGTTTTTGTTTGCAGTAAATTGTTTTTTGTTCAGTGTGGGTTTATTTTATGAAGAAATACAATAAACTAATAGAAAGAAGCCGGAATCAAAGCATGCACTAAACAAAACTCACAAGAACTGAATCCATAGGACTAAACCTAGACTAGCCTAAAGTTCTAAACTAAATGTTAAATATGAACATGATCAGTACATTTCCTAGTCAAAACAAGAACTAAAAGACTCCAGCCCTAAAGTATTCAGCCTCTTATTCTTCACTCAGGCAGGAATAAACTAGGTCTACTCTCTAAACTAGGTCCACACCTAAACTAGGTCTAAATTAGGTTCACTACTTTTCTCTACTTCTGTTTTAAATTTCCTATAAATGAAACTGTGTACTTAAGACTTTATCATGACTTTGAGCAGCCTTTTGGAGAAACCTGAATCTCCTTCGCAAGGGTACATTTGGTTTGTGCACGTGGATGCTGATAAGATAAAGTATCAGTGGAACAAATAGCCTTGTTTTCAGCGTCTTTTAAAGGGAGAGAGTGCAGGTCGTTTGGGCCAAAGACATAAAGGCGCAGTCGTGTGGTGTGTGTCCCTCCTCGACTCTGACCTCTAAGGAGCGCAGTATCAACTCACAGATGGCCCCCGCGCGCATCACTGCTCATTGCTCACCCTGCTATACCTCTGCTGTCACCTTGTTCCTCCCCAGTCACACAAACCAGTCACTTAGCCAACTGTCAAGAGGTAAGCTTGGCCTGGACCCAACATAAGATTAACACACAACAGTGCTCAGAGCCAGGGGAAAATTGTGTTTTTGTACTGCACACAAAGCTATTTAGTACAGGAATGTCTTGTGGTTGGGGATAATTGTCTACAACACTGTTTGTATAATTTTGCAATAAATGGGGCGAACCAAGGATGGCTAATTTTGACAAATGCATCATATTAAAGGAGATTCGACTGCCTGGCTCCATCTATCAGTCACACCACTGTTTCACTGTAGATTGATAGTCTGTCCAAAATAATCATTCGGGAAGATATACATGGTAATTCTCCTGAAAAAACTAAATAGAGGCTAACTATATCAACTATATTATCCGTAACACATAAAGCATACCATAAGGCTTCACTTTTGCTACATGGGAAAATTAATAATTACTTAGCTGCATATTTGTGAGCATATGTTATTGTGAGCGAGGCACTAATTAGCCAGATTGAGCAAGATATTTACAGTGGATAAACGAATGTGACACTGTGACAAGAATAACTGACAATTGCGAGGCTTGTCTGCATCTGTGTTTATCAATACAGGTCATGCCACAAGCTGCATATGTCACCATCAGATATCAAACACATTTACATATAATGCATAGGGAAAATGTAATGGTCAATAATGACATTTGAGCAGTAAAGTAATAGTTGGTTAGTTAGAAAATGACTTCCTGCTTCTGAAGAGTGCAGACGCTTTTCTGCTTGCTCCTGCTTGCTATAGTTGCTTTCCTTATTTATTTTGCTTTTTAATCAGTTTTTGTCTTCCAAACATTTTTAATTATGACTTTTTTAAGTAAACCAATGATTTTCTTTAGTTTTAATCAACAAATCTGACGAGCCAGCGACATGTCCGGGAGAAGGGGAACAAACTCTTATGAACGCTGTTGGAAATTGTGCTCTACAAATAAACTTGGCTTGCCTTGCCTATTTGTCTGCACAGAAATCTGTGGTGTATACTGTATGTAAATAAAAAGCTGCCTTCTTTAAAACTACATCCAAGCATTCTGTCTATATAACGCTGAAGATGTATACCTTTGTCACAGATGCAGTACAAGGCAAAACAGCTCTACCAGTTGTACTACATAAACAAGAGCTTTTTTGTGGTGGGTTTTGACAATTGCACAAAACAGTGGGCGCGGTCAAAGGATCCAATTTTGCCAGTCGTGCTTCTTATCCTGTCAATTTCGAAATGCTAAACAATAATTATGGTCCTTGACTGAATCTTCCTTTTTTCATGACACATTCAAATGTTTTGAGCAAATTACACGAGTCAAACAGCAGTAGAGCATTGATACAATAGTTATTACTGTCAATCACACCATCTTCAAGAGGCATTTTTTTTGTTCTGTACGCCCACATCCTGCATGGCCTTCAACACATTCTTCTCTATTGCGCCCTTATAAGAGAGAGCAAGTACTTTCCGTTTCCTTTTCTCGATTTACAGACAGAAAAGCGAGAGGATATACTGTATATATGCAAGTTACAACCCCAATTCCATAAGCAGAGAAAATACAAATGATAGTGGACAAAAACAGATTTAGTGGTCAACTTTTTTTGATCCTTCAAACACTGTTTTCTCCTCAAAACTTATTTTACTAGCATTATTTCTGGTTGTTACTCCTATCGTTTGTAGATACACTGCTGGCATGTAATCAGAAACGTTATTCATGAAACTGCAGTTTGTTGTAATAAGGCATGGGTTTTGACAATTGCCAGTTTCTATTTAGACTTTAAACACTCCACTTTTTCCAGAGTTGGGGTAGTATAAGGTGCTCCCCCACAAATAGTGTATAGTATTGTCATATATAATGACAACAGGATGCAGTAGACGCGGCTCATTGTGTTGCCCCACATCACAGTGAGACGAAAGCAACTCTCTAGCTAATACCCCATCCGATTACCCCTGTATACCTCCCTCTGTAATCCAAAGACATGCTGAGCTCCATCAGGCCTGCCTGCACCATCTACCCCTCAATCCTCATTGTCTTATTGACATGCAGAGGCCATAGTGCTCTCCTTTCAAAGATAATGGATTTTTACCAATGTGAGTTCACAAGCACTTTTAGCCCCTCCAATGTCCCAGACGGTTTGACAATGGACCAGAGGAAAAGACACTGCTAACAAAACACAGTTAATCTTTAAGCACTCCATTGATATATTATGTACCATGAGAATCTGTGCACTTTTGAGGGATGTAATACATTTACACTCAGCTTTGATCCTGTGCATTGTTCAGTTATTGGACTTCGGTGCTAGCCACGGGTTGTCCTTAATGAACACCATGTCCGAGCACAAGGGTGTCCATCAGTGCACGTGGCACCAGGACACCCTAGGCCAGAGGTAAATGACTACCGGACAGTCTTGGCATGCCCAAGTGCATCGTGAGGGTCTGTCGGGAACGTCTTGCGGAGCCCTCTGTCCGCAGGGTCTTCAACCCGCACATCCAGGAGAGCTTCTCCCAGATCCCGGGGGAGACTGAGGACATTGAACCAGAGTGGACCATGTTCTCAGCCTCCAATGTCAATGCGGCTGCTCAGAACTGTGGTCACAAGATCTTAGGTGTCGGTCTTGGCAGAAACGCTTGAACCCGGTGGTGCACACCGGAAGTAAGGGATGCCGTCAGGTTGAAGGAGGAGGCCTATCAGGCCTCTTTGGCTTGTGGGACTCCTGAGGCTGTTGAAAAGTATCAGCTGGCCAAGTGCAGTCAGGGAGTCTGATTTGGGGGCCACAGGATCTCATTTCAGCTGTTTGCAGATGATGTTGTGCTGATGGCTCCATCAAACATGGACCTTCAACATCCATTGGGATGGTTTGCAGCCCAGTGAGAAAAGGTTGGGATGAAGATAAACACCTTCAATCCGAGGCCATGGACCTCGACCGAAAATAAGTGGCTTGCCCCCTCCGGGTGGGTGGGGAGTCCTTGCCCCAAGTAGAGGAGTTCAAGTATCTCGGGGTCTTGTTCACAAGTGAGGTAAAGATGGAGATGGAGATTGACAGGCGAATAGGTGCAGCATCTGTAGTGATGAGGTTGCTGTATTGGACTGTTGTGTGAAGAAGGAGCTGAATCGAAAGGCAAAGATCTCAATTTACTTGTCAATCCCTTAGAAATAGGATGAGGAGCTCAGTAACACAGGAGTAGCTTGGAGTCTACCTCCGGAGTGGGCGGAGTTGTTTAGAAGTGACACAGAGGAAGAAGAATTCAATGGATTTAGTGATTTGGGGTAATACTGATGCTTTGGTAAACTTGTTAGCATGCTGTTTATGCTATAATCATCTGAATAACTGTATATGTTATGTTAACATACTTATGACACTTATAAAACACTTATGACACTTATGACAGTGTGTTGTCCATGTGTCATGTAGCTGAAGGTGTTACGTTAGCATACGTACATCCATTTCAAGATGAAATGCGACTTATACATGTTTTTTTCTTCTCTTTTGTGTATTTTTTGGCTGGTGCAACTTATACTCTGGAGCGACTTATAGTCCGGAAAATACGGTAAATTAATGCTAAATTAACACATACCTACTTTGCTGCATTTCAAAATGGTATTCAATGCACTTTGTCCCAAATAGCTCTGCCTTATTTCCCAGAATGCATGGCTTAGGGTTAGATGCATCTTCTCTGTTAAAAGGCCAAGGACACAGAGGTAACGGAGAAAAGGTTCAATGGCTCTCTCGTCCATCTCTGCCAAGTTAACATCCTGTATGTTGAGTGCAGCAGTGCGGATGTTAGGAGCAGCAAAGATTAGCTCAGTGTCAACTCTGACGGAGGTTAATGCAGAAGCGAGCAGCCGTTTGTAACCCAAAAGGAGATTAATTACCATCAGGCGGAAGAACAGACCCCACAGCTTTTGTTTCCAGTGACTGCTTTATGCACTGACAAAACTTCAGTAGGATCCTTTTTTTTTTCTACACTTGGCTCAACCAAAAGATTAAGATGATAAAAAGCACTGACCTATCATTTTTGTTTATTTGAAGGGGGGAAATGGCTAAGTATGTCAAAATGACTGAACTTTTTTTTTTAGTTCATGTTATATGTACCTATGTATGTTTACATTTTTCTCATGCATTTTGTTCTGATCAATTAACTCCTTTGACAACATTTAAAAATCCCTTCAGTGGTCTTCAAATTGTATGACCACTACAAAGATTGGTTCGTTTCAAAATATTTTGGACGCCTATTTCTTTTTCACTCTTTCGTTCAAATTCTAAGAAGAAAAGAAAAATCGTGCTGAAGACGATAGAATGTGGAATTTATACGCAAATTCTCACCAAGGACGGCCAACATATTTAGACTGCCTGTACTGCAGTGGCATTGAGAAATGTGTTTCTGGTGCAGAAATACAAGGCAATCGTTTACAAATTCTTACTTGTTGTGTGGGCAGCCTGTTTTATTTAAGAATAAGTTGTGGAATTGGAATAATAATATAAAATATAATATAATACACCAACTTGTCAATTCCTGATCTTGTCAGTCCTCAGAGGCTAAGCAGTACTTAGATGGGAGACCACTGGAATGCAATGTGCCGCAGTGCGGCGGTAGTGCATACTGTTGTTATGTCCTTGGGCAAAACACTTCACCCACCTTCCAGTGTCCATGTCTGCTGGTGTATGAATGATTGAGGGACAAAAGATGGAAATCAGTTCATGGTGCAATCCGGCATGTTTACAGCATGTGTATCATGTATGTTCATTAACATGCACTGTCCTGACCAACGACAAAAAGGTTAGAATAATAATAATAATACATTTAAATATTGTGTATTTTTGAATTGAGGTTTCAATATATACAGGGCATTTTCTGTGGGAGCCATAAAATGTACCTAAGCCTTAGGGCAGGCTATGCTAATGTTTTGCGTTGCAGGAAGTACAACGTTCTTGTGCCATAATAATCAGAATGTTGAACTTGTCATGTATAATAAAACTTGAACGCAAGGAAGAACAATCCTCAGAATTGTATATTAGAAATAGAATATTTTGTGTGCTGCTGACAGTAAATAGCAGTTCCTGCAGCCATCACTAGCACTGGGTATTATCGAGGGAAATCAAGTTGTAAGCACACAACAGCAAAACACCCAAATCTCAAGGTGTATCTCTCATGAGCCCAGCTTTTTGGTGGTTAAGCTATTTGTCCCTGATCATTCTTTCCTTGCTTTAGTAGTTTTAGTTGTATAGCCGTTTTCTGCTTTTTTGTTTGTTACGAGTGAGCTTTTCTGAGGTTCAAGTTGGTGATTTTGCTGCTGACAGTGACCACAGATGCACCTTTTTACTGTAACAAATGCACACAGCCATTGAAGATAAAAATGTTCTCTACCAGAATACAGTAATCAAAAATTCTGCTTCATTTTTGTGTGCTTCCTTTAAGGGTCACTTCCTTACTTATTATTCAATTAAACAAGGTTCACAGGAATTAAACAAGTAGATAACTGTCCCAGAGCATCCCTGTCCTTGACCCTTCTCTGTGAGGAAAAACTACCAAAAACCCAGAGGGAAAAGTAGAAAGCACAGGGAGAACCACAGTGAAGAGAGATCCTACTCCCACAGACGGACCGGCTTCAGATTGTCCAGGGCTGACATGCTTCCATTTGCAGATAGATTATGATTAATTATTATGATTTGAATGATTCAGATGCCCATTCTGTGGTATCTTTCTTTACCCTGGCTTGTGACTGACTTGTGTCAACTTTTCAACATAGGTACAACACATTCTCGTTCATATTATTCTATTTTTCAAGATAAATGTGCCCATCATCATCATCATCAGCAGCAGCAGCATATATACGTTCCTGTTAATTCCTGAAATAAAAATCACTATGAATTTAAATACAACCTTATCATCTGATGGTGGGGCAAATGTTTTATATAAGTGATCATTATTTACAAGTAACTAAAATTAATCAAATGGTTCTAATATTTGGATATAGCTTTGGTTTTCTATGTGGTCCTATTTGCAAAGGTCAAATGACATCAAATATTAATCATTGCTTATATCGTGCTATTGTGACCTTTCTGAGCATTTCATCAAAATCAAAAGACGACATTTTGTGCAACAAAAAGCGGAAAAACATAACCTTTGTGGTGCCCAAGTATTATGACTTCTCTGTATCTATTTCATATTACGTATAGCAAACACTTTAAGCCTGCCGCGCAGCCTCCTTTTCAATTAAGCTTATATAATAGTTAAATGTGAGTTGCGTTCAAGGGTTATGTACGGTTTGTAATTGGGGCCCGATGGGAGGAGCAGGTCTTCAGGATCAGACTTCAGACTATGTTTATGCAGTTTGGCTTTCACAGATCTGCACGTGGATAAAATTGCTACAGGTGACTTTAATAACAGGCACCTAATTGGAAAAACATGCACTTTTCATGGGTCGCTTAATGACTGTGAATGATTATATAACCTGTCAAACAACAAGGTGTTTTCAATTACCTTGATATCCCAGAGCTCAATATACCATGACATTTAGTGACAGGGACTTAAGGGAAAAAAGCAATGCACTTCATCAGATTAGGAAGTGGACCTCAAGCCACAAAGTCTTTATAAATACAGTCAGTCAATATTGGTTTAATGTAATTGGTCTGACAACACATAGCCTGCAGTAAAATGTATTACCTACTATTTGCAGGGTAAAATGAAATGGTTAAGAATGTAAATTGAATACAGCACAACAAATACCATTTGGTTATGAAGACCCACTTTTTTGGGTGGTGCGGATTTACAGGAGCTGTACCAGATTTTTTTAATGTAATAAATTTAAATCATTTTTTTCTTGAATACAGGTCAAAATGAGACCACTGTGTGCTGTTTGCAGCAATCTATAGAACGTTTTTAGACCCCAAAGTGTGCCGTTAGCATGCTAGTTGTTACCTGGTACCAAACCCGTGCACATACGGTGCGGCTGTATTTTCCACTGTACTTGTGGACACAGACCTGCCGCCCCCTTCCCTCTCACACACTTAAACAGAAGCTCCACAGAGCGCTGATAGCTTTGGATATGAAGATTCGTCACTGAAATTCATTGCTGTGAATAATTAGGATGCTAGGAATGCGTGGACTGCTGCAAACTGCTTACATATAATTAGATCTGCTTTTCACATATTTAATATGTTTTTTTGTAAGTAAATAAGTAAATATCAGGTACTACAGTGCCTTTAACGAGTGATGACATGCAGTACAACCCTCTGCCATCCTGCATCCCTGTACACAAATAGAACGAACCCATTATCTGGGTTCACTAAATTATTGTGCTGAATGGTGGTCAAGTGGTCAAAGCAGGAGTTGAATTCTGTTTCTACAATTTCCTGAATGTCTCTCCCTCCAATTCACCCCCTATTGAAGCTTACATGTGTCCCTTGCAATAAGATCTGAGGGTGGACATAAACAAAAAGAATACATTTTGATTCTATCCTCTTTGTTCATTGTAAACAGTGATTGGAATCTTCTTCAAACAAATAAATTATAAATTATTATAACGTAAAAAATGGTTCCCAATAAGTGCCTTGTGAAGTGCAATGTAAAGAAAGGACCCATTTTGCTGCACTGGCACACAGCTCCAGCCCCTAAAGGCATTCCACAGAGAGCTCTCTTATTTTAACCAACCTGTGTGGTTCAACATTGTGAACAATTGGTTTAACATCGCAGAAATCCCCCTGGACACAGTGATTCACACGGTGCATTATCCTGCATTTCTTTTCTTATATTTTCCTCTTTAATTTAAGGATTCAAGCACAAGCTAGGCGTACTCGGCACATGCCAGCTTTCATTGAACTGTAATATAACCTATGACATTCACGCCAACCATATCGGTGCACTATGTTAAAACATATCTATCCTCATGGTGACAAGCTAGTGACAAGTCAAGTTACTGGTCAGATCTTTGGAGAGGGTAAGAATGGATGTACTAGGTATTTTTTCAACAATAAGATTGAATAAATGCAAGATTGATACATTAAATACACTGTGGAACATTTCAGGCAGAGCTGCGGAAACTGCAAGCACAACATGTTTTCATTTTAATGTGGGTCTTTTGGCCTCTTGTGTAGCACTTTGAGATTTGTGTGCAAATGTAAAGTACATTATATAAATAAAATGTATATAAGAGAAGTGATACATGTATCACGTAGGCGGTGCACAGATTCCTCAGCAGTATATTATATAATAATAATAATAATAATTAATATTTGCAGAATTTAGAGTAAATTTAATTGAAATGTTGGTCCTGCTTTGGCTTAGTCCTTGTGTATAACTAGAATAGCAAGTGTATAGTTACATTTTTGACCCTGTTTACAGATACATCTGGTGGTACTCGGAAGGCCAAATATTGGTGGTATTACATTTTTTTCAGAACCACTGTAATTGAGCTTTAACATCACCATAGAGACAAGCAGATAGTAGAAAAGTTACAAACTGCACATTTAAAAGAAAACAAGTTTAGTTTAATATTTATAGCTAACAATAAATGGTCATATAAAACTGCAGCTTTTTTTTTTTTTACGGCACCTGTGGTTAATGAAGCTAAAATGAAATGTGAAGTGGTTTTGAAGATGGAGTTTCAATTAACAGTAACTCCACTGATACCTTACATAACATTGATTTGCTTATTTTTCTACCTTTAAAAATAAACTTCAGTAATGAATATGGTACAGATGTCAGGAATTAGATTTTCCGTTCAGGAGGAACACACTGCTGGATTGGGACATGATAAACTGTTGGCTGTAGCTCTAGAAAACAAGAGAAATGAAGGGGGTATAAAGCAGTGTCTATCTTAGATTTAATCAGTGTACAGCACCGCTCAAGGCAAATCCACAGCACCATATCTATCATGATAAGAGAGGGGAAATGATGCAGTAAACTGATTCCCTCTGTGCAATGGTAATGCACTGGAGCCTGGTGTGGAGACTCATATGTGCACAACAGCTCGCCCAGGGCCAAACTACCACTGACAACAATAGCTACAATTATAAAGCAATAGTCATTCATCAGGTGGACAAGTGTGCCACAAATATTTATTTAAGTGTTATTAATGACTTTCAGCACCTCGCTCTGCTGGTAGGTCCATCTGTCGACTTGGTTTGACTTCAGCAGCCAACACATCTGTCTGCCACCAGCACAACTTACCCACAGAGTATTCACAAGTCTAAAGCCTAATGAGAAACGATAATTTCCCTGCAGGAAAATGGGCAATCCAGCTGTGCTTTAGGTAATATTTGCAATATTTCAATGGGGAAAAATGGGAAAATGATGTGTTGTTTTTGTTGAACAACTACTTACTAACCACCGTCTGTGTGTTGACCCTTTATCTAACTAGTTGAACAAAGACTTCTAAGTCACATAGGGGACTTTGTCCCCCATGTTTTAGTGGTAGGAAAAACCAGACCACTCTGAGGGGACATGCAATCAAGTCCAAGAGTTCAGGAGTCTAATCTAGTAGTAGCTGCGTGATATGTGAAACGTATCTAATTGTGATTTCTCTAAAAAGTATTGCAATTGATTGGGATTCATGTTTTAATGCAAGGATTCTGTTAAAAGTTCACATTCTAAACACGTCCAGCTGAATTGGCAAACTAATAACATAATCACATGTATTTCAGAACATGTTTGCACAGATCTAACCGCAGGGTTTTCTGTTTTTAAGCAAAATAATTGTATTGTTTGTGGAGACTTTGCGTGTTGCTAATTGCTTTCATTTAAATTGCGATTGCGATTAATCTGGCAGCGTATCCCGGACTATTAATTTAGAGGCAGGAGGGCAATTCACTTTGCCACAGGGCTTCCAACTCAAGGTTAAGAGTTCGAGTTCCAATGAGGCTCAGCTCATACCTGCCTATATTACCTTTGATATCATATGAGGTGTTTACACAAGAACTACTCAATGACAAACTAAATACTACTAAATTAAATGCAGAGATTTCTTTGATCTTTGGCTGTAAAGTATGTTTCATAAAGCAATTTACTGTAAATCACAATTTGAAAAGCGACAATTGGCAGATAGCAAAAGACTGCAATTATTTAGATTACTTTATTTCCTCAGCAAACAATGAAATAACTTGTCTTATTCTGTGCAAAAGCAGCTAAGTGTCGTTGAGACCTCTACAAACATGTTCTGAAATCAAATGCATGGGCTTCTCTCAAATTTAAATGATCTTTTATGTCTTTAAAATGAAAACTTTAAAGACAATTTTACCAGTAAAACATTGTTTACAATACTTCTCAAATTCTCAATTGTTTAGCCCTAAAAGCTATCATGATAAATCAGTTGAACAGTAATATTTGCAAACACAGGCCTTAGATGGGATTTTTACTACGGAATAACCTGCATACTATATTTTCTTATATGAATTGACATCCCACTATTGAATTGAAAGCGTTATTCCTACTACTGTCATAGGTCCAGCCACACTAAGTCTACTTACATGTGATATTTCTTTCGTGCCCGTGTTTTAAATCTGGTTTGCGCTGATATAATGCACTGTGATGTCGGCTCTTGTTACGAGTTGATTTTGTTGTCGCTGCAGTGCTGTCATCTCTATTCAGTCACTCATGATTGCCTTTCTGAGCTGCTGACAAGCTGGCCTTTGGAACTGCCAATGAACTAAGAAAATATGAGAACATGGAAAAACTACTGCATTATCATCAATCTATGGACATTTATCCAACTGGATGAACTGTATTGTTACTGATCAAAAGGGGGGGGGATACTTTGCTATTTAGGTAGGTATTACACGCATCTACATATATTGATACCTATATTTATAACAAGACATCATTCTGTTCTTGATAAAGAAGGGCACATAAAATTTAATAGAAAATAGCGAGAGGATTACAATCCACTTAATTCTGCAAGAATTCACTGCAAAAATGAACATGATTAAGCCTACATGGCGACAACTTTAGTTTAGTTAGGACTATAGTTATAAGTAAGAAATCTTGGTCGATTAAAGACCTGCAGCACATTGATAAACTCTCGAACCTTGACTATCTTACTGGAAATTATGAGATTATAGGAGACCATGGAATACAAATATTGCACAGAAAACTAAACCGAAAAAGCAGATTAAACTCACATTCACTTCAAATCAAAATAACCAAATAACCTTTAAAATTCCCCCAAAACAATTAGTCGACTACAACAAATTTTGGTTGATCAAGGCAACTTGACCAATCAATTACTAAATGACTAAAGGTCTACGCCTAATATAGTTTTGCTTTAACTTCTGAATCAATTGCAAGAAATCCCAAATTAGTCTTTGACAATGACTGCTGTTTGAATTTTCTGATTCCCATTACAACTGTGCCGGTCATCTACTTGGATAAATGGTGCATCAAGAAGCTTATCCAACAAAAATGATACCAAATCGATGAAGCATCTGTTTGCAGCTGAAATGTGTTATAACATTTAGGAAATATGATAAAACTGTCCTTATCTCTTCACAACCTGACTCTGACTCATAACACCGCACTATTTAATCTACTAAAGTCAAGTCCAAATCCCAAATGATCTGAAGTGCACTGAGCTTTTGGCCCAATGACTGGGGCAGTAACACATAATCTGAGGTACACAGTCACACACGGGAGGGCTGAGGATACGGAGGCGTATGCATCACCCACTGGCATGGCCTTTTCACACTGCCGTTGTGGCTCTCTTATCGCACACTTCTTTTATGTGCAACAGCAATAATTCTGAAATGAATGGTCTAGCCACAATATACATCAGTGCAGATCTTGGTCCTGCTGGAGTGTCAGAGACGACTGGGAGCTGGTACTGGTTTGTTTGTGGGCACGGTGGAGTGCAGTAGATGATCAGTGGTGGCAGATAGCAGGAGGAGGCGATGGAGAGTACTGTATAGTGGCCATGTAAACAGTTGACAATGACTGCTGTGTGACTGCTGTATGGATCACTTATGATATGGGGAGTGTAACAGTTTGCACTCAAGGTAAAAGCACTGTACTGTTCGAGTAATATTTACTCATTCTCTCATATTTACACAATTTACACTATTAGGCAACACTAATATTTGCTATGCCTCCACCACCAAAGATAAGAAGTTAGAAGAAATTGTTAATTGCTATGGCAACTCAAAACATGCACTGTGGGGAATCCTCAAGCTACAGTATTTTGAAACCCATGGCAAGTGTAACTGTTACTTATAGAACTTGGCTGCACTCTACTACTTTTATTGCCCTCATTGCCAGTCCCCGAAAAAAGGACCAGATAAAAAAAATTAGTATCCACACACAAAAATATCTTCTATATTCCAGTGTAACAAAACACTATGCGTCATTTTTTCCCCAATACAAAAGCCCCGATACCTTAAATATGAGCTTCTCTGTTACACAACCAATTTTCTGTATTGAATACTGTGACCTCTAATTCAGGAGATGGATTTTCTGCAGTGTCCTTGCTAATGCTGTTCAAACACAATGGAGGCAGGAGATGAAGCGATGCTGCTGTGAGAACATGACATGAGATAAACCAATTCAATAGATTATGTCTCTGTTTGTACACCTGTGATGCATCGCTAGACCTACTCCGAATTATCCCCTTTACATAATGGTGACTAATAGTGGGACGTTTTAAGAGAATGTTCCAATTGTGAAAGCTCTTCTTATAAATACCAATGGCCCTGTCCTAGTGCTAAACTAGAGATAACATTACTGCAATGTCAGTCTGCCATTTACAGTGTTAAAGTAAAATAAAACAGTTTGTTTTGGAAAACACCAGCTATCTTTCCTAACTAACACAATGTATAATTAACATTAATGAAAAACAATTGTGTTGCATCTTTCTTGCACAGACCTGTTGCTCTTATGATATGGAGAACTGACATTAAACCCCTAAAAGAGGTCAGGTTTAGTCCAAGAGTTTAAATGGTCAAGATCAATTGCTGATCAGTTCTTTTCTCGACTTGTGCGAGTGTTCAACTTCAGAAAACATTTGATAAATCCTCAGTTCCTGAGGCCCATGCCGTTTGTAGAAGTATATGTTAAGAATAAAAGAGCAGTATTGCCATTTTAGGTAATTTTGTTAACTGCAAGATTATTTTTCAAAATGCACTTTTGATGATGACTTGATATCCTTGAATCCCTTCAGATAACTAAAAAACTCTGCTAAAGATACAAAGATATTTAGTTTGATACTAATATAAATATTGAATCTTGCCTGACATGGATTAATTCTCTCTATTGATTGAAACAGCACATAAAGAACATTATGATACATGGACAAAAATTGCCTGATCGTGTTTTGCACGGTAAAAGTTGAGTTACATGTTGTCTCTAGACATGTCCTGAATTCAGCTGTTAAAGTATTTATTATCTGACATTGTATTTTTCTTGAGCAGAGAAGCCGGCACGACCTGCTGGAGTTACACAAAGACCCAACACAGCTTTGTTTGATCTTCACAACAGGTCCATTAGTGGAAAGCCATATTTACAGTTATTTGATTGAATAGTGTTCAGAATAAACACCTTACCACAAGATACGGTTGACAAGGGTTCACCCGTCAAAATTTGGCAAAAAACTGAATCTGTCGAAAAGAAGACACTAAATTTGCTGTCTAAATGGGTAGTTTCTGGTTCGACACTCAACTATGAAGACACAATATTTCGCATCCAAGTGACACTCGTGGGTGGTCGTCATGGTAACGCGGCAGTTTCTTCATGAGCAGACAGCTTCCTTTGCCTTCACATTGGCCCGCCACTGTCATTTGTTGGTGGTGAATGAGCACTTTAGTTTCGCAAATCTCACAAAACAGACAAGTGATGAGTCCAAGTCTGCAGCACAGATCTGCCCTTCGCCAACACAACCAGAGCCACGCACACACATACACATGCACACAGACACAGACACAGACACACACACACACACACACACACCATTTTTGGATATTTTTATTCAAGTCATTCACTAAAGTTGCCCACATATTCACTATAGAGGTTATGAAAGTGACACCACAGCATTCAGAATTTTAGAGAGTCATGGTGAGTAAAATGTGAAAAAGCAGTTTAACAACAAATATGAAGGTCTACAAATCTGCTAATATGACATATAAAAGAAGAAAATAAAGTAAACTGTTATACTACTGTTTTACTACTAACTGTTAACTAAATGAATAATAGGATCACTGTAGCTACGCTCCCATTGGTCACTGATAATTACATTGTGATCATACACAGTTGAACCGATTAGCTTTCTCTCCTTAAAGAAAGTGATGATGTCATACTCCCACATGGGGGGGCAGGATACACATTTCCCTATTGATAACACTGTATTTTACCATGAAATATCTGAAAGGTAAATTCACAAATTCTTAATCTGACGATTTCTGTTAATGACTAGACACATTTACTTAACAAAACTCTGCATTTTAACAGTATTGATTTTTGCCACCCCCATCTGTATTAAATATTATTGGACTGTACTGTTGTGATGTCACCTGAAATGCAGCAATAATGTGTTCACGAAGAATGTCATGTCATAATCTCAGATGGGGGGCAGGGGCCTTTATAACAATGTATTGTTTTTGGAAAAAATATGCAAAGTAGAAATCAACAAATTTGTTTTGGATTGACTACACAAATCTGATAAACATATTAACATTGTGTTTTAAAGTCCTTTCATTGACAACAATCACGTCTTTGAAGTTGAATAATGTGACTGCTTTTTGAAGCTTTTCTGAAAAAGAAAAAAATTGGCAAAAATTGTGCTGACAAAGAAAACTTTGATGTTTGTGCCAGTTTTTTGTTTTATTTGGATAGTCCAGTAATTACAAAGATATGAACCATAAACCAGGTCAACAAATCTGTAATCTGACAGTTCAACCGTTCAACATGTCCAGCTCTAATCTACACAGTCAGAGTAACAACGGAGAAACTACTTTCAGGTTCCAGTTTGCCATATAAAGTTAATTTGAGCACAACAACAGCGTCGAAAATAAGCCCAAAACAAAAGCAAAGAAACATTTTATCAGTTGTGCCCCCCATGATTGTTGGAACTCAGTTGGAATGTTGAGCGTTTTTTTGAATAAAAGAATGTCAGTGAATATAACCCTGTTTGCCCAGAAAAAAAACGAGGCACAACAAAATTTGACCTTCCATAATTTGCATAAAAAGCAACATGAACAAGTTGCTCCCCGTGGCACCAAATATTTCTGTGCACTGAAAATCCCGGCCTGGCTTAAATGTTTTGAAATGTCGGTGCTGCACTGAGGAGGACGGTTCTGCTTGGTTTCCCTGTCTGCACAAACTCTCTCATCATCTTGTTTGGCAACACCCCGCTTTGTATGTGTTTAGTCAAGAGGAACGACTTAAAAATAGCATGCTCCGACAGCTTTAAAAATAGACGTGTTTTTGCTCACCGATAAGGTGATGTCACAAACGTACTTCTTCTTTCCTGGCACTTTCCTTACCGAGTGTGTCTGAGTGAAAATGCGGAAGTTTGTGTCTTGTGAAGAAGGAAACTGGAACTCTCTTGCACCATAACAGCGACATTTTTTTGCATTTATTTCTAACTACCAAAGATTCTCTCTTCTAACAACAAGTTCAGACAACAAGCTTGTTCATGATAATTCTCATTTACCCTCAAAAAATGGCATTCATTCACATACTCTTGATTTAAAATAATGTTGTAGTTTCTTTCAAATAGATACATGTATTTTGCCCATTTCCTATTTAATCCCCAAGATGACAACCAGGTATATTACTTTGAATGTTTCATAATATTCAAATAACAGCCATGTCTAGCAGTCAGGACATGTTTGTTTGGGAGTAATTGAGCCTCCGTCAAATGTTTTATTCTAATGTTGCCCTTTGCAGTTAAATCTGCCTCTTGTGTGAGATCAATGAGTGTGAATTTTAAACAGCTATTATCCTCATATTAAGCCTAGGTTTACAACACTCACGGTGGAGTGCTTTCTGATTGTGTTATTTCATTATTCTGTAGGGAAGCTTATATTTGCATGAAAGCAAACGCTGAGAAAGAAAAAAAACATGAAGCAGCCCAAGCAAATGTCAAAGCAGTGTGACCTCATTTAAATTTATGTTCAAGACATACGCACGCATACATACACACAGACAGATCCTTTTTGGGGACATTACGTTGACTTAAATTAATTCCTGGAGACTGATCCTTACCTTAACCACTTGCCTTACAATATTGACAAAATAATAAAAAATATATATGTAGAGACTTTGGGGAGTTGAGCAGGTTAACCTCTGCCATGGTCTATGCATACTATTAATCAAAGCATTCTTACTTAGTTGCATCCACCAGTCATGTCTGATACTTCTTCATATGTAATACACACTGGAAAGCCCAAATCTAAGAGTGCAATAAATTCCAGTAGTGTTGCGCAGATCTCAGAAATATGACATTTAGTCAGTTATCACAGCTGTCAGGAGTGTTTTCTCTGTATGGCACAGTGGGTGACAGCGTGGGAGACAAACAAGAGAGAAAGTAGGCAGTATAAGTGTAGACAGGGGGATCGAGTTGAAAGAAGTGATTCATGGGGAGGACTTGAATGGCAGACAAACTCGAGAAATGCAAACAATATTTACACTTGCTGCTATGAATTCATGACCACAGCACCCCCGCTTAAAAAACTGGCTTTAAAGTTGGGCTGATCAGAGTGTGCCACACAGTGGACATATCCAGCCTGGAGCAGGCCCCAGGGACCAAACACAGTGGTTTTATGTGATCCGACTCTACAAATGATCCATTTCTAGTTTGTCTTAAACTGTGTTGAGATAGACACACCACAGCACTGCAATACCAGAGAAGAGAGTACGCTAACAGTTGCTTCAATCGGCATGGTGTTTTGGATGATCATACTAACTTTTAACCTCTCACAGCAAGATTCTCAGGAGACTCCAGCTTGCAGGATCCCACTGTTGATTAAGCCCAAGCCACTGATCAGACCAATTACAGAGCAGCATTGTAGTGTGGGCGGGAGCCAACCCAAATCTCAAACTAACCAAAACAAACATGGCAAGTCAACGGACGTGCTTCAGCTTTTAGCACACTTGATTATTTTGTTTGAAAACGAATCAAGGGAAACTATTTTGTGGTGGAGAAGATCCGAAAACCAAGTTTGATTAAGGTTAAAGTTAAGGGACACTTTATTGTCCCCGTAGGGAAATTTGTCCTCTACATTTGACCCATCCTTCAATGGGCATCTCTCAGAACAGTGGTTGCTGCAATGAAGCGCTTGGGGACCCATCTCCAGATCTTGAGCTCAGCCTGGTCACGTTTGGGTTGCTGGGGAAACCGGAGTGCCTGGCAAAAACCCACCCAACACAAGGCGAAACATGCAAATTCAGCACAGTTGGCTTGGGAGTCAGACCCGCAACTTCTTGCTGCGAGCGAGATTGCTAGCCACTCTCACTAGCAAAAATTCACCTTTTCCCAATCACTTTCAGCAAGAGTCTAGACTGATACATTTGTAGGACTCAATTCAGAGTGATACACATATCATGGTGTTAATTTACTTTCAATATAAAACAAATAATATATTAGAATTGCATAAACAATGTGGCCTGGTGGTCAAGTTGTTAAGGCAGCAGCACACATGCCAGGCTCCATGTGCAGCTGCAGTGTCCGTAGTTTCCGCAGTGTCCGCAGCTAAGCCAAATCCAGCTAGAAAATAGCAAACTGAATTTGATGTCAGCGTTCTAAAACCAATGGCAAAGCCCAGAAATTGTTGTAAAGTTCACAAATTAATTTGTATTAAAATAATAGTAAAAATGTTTTACATATTATATCTTTTTGTATTATAGTATTTTGTATTTTAAGCTTCATTGCTTCTCTACTTCTATTTCAACTCACTATACATTGCCAACAAACTATATATGGGCAAAAAGACTAGGGGAACTTTGGGAAAATATAGTAGGGTATTTTTCCACAGCCAGAGCAAAATGATATGTATAACACTGAATTAAACACTTTACATATTTGACTATTCCAACATTGACCTCTGGGTGACATATCTTCAGCACAATTAGCTTAGTTTAGGCTGGAAGTGTTCACAGAGAGTGGCTAGAGAGGGCTCCGAGTCTTCACCTCGAGGCCTCTCTCACTTCTAAACAGAGCCGCTCTGTCCATCTTAAACCCTCCGCTCCTCCTCTCTAACTCATCTCCTCTGCCCTTCGCTTTCTCTATTGTTCCCTCTGTGGATTCAGCAAGGCCTTATTACAGTGTACATTCAGCCAGTGGCACATCAAAACCTTGTGGACTCTGATAAAGATCTCTTGGAATAGTCTGATCCATTGCAGACATATTAAGTAGGCCTGGAGACATGTGCTTCAGTGGCTGGTGGGTGTCATCCGTGCATCATCCAGAAAGACAGAGATAGATGGATATAGAGATGGATAGAGCTGAAGAGTAAGCGAGAGAGTGAGGCGGGGATAGCCAAATATATGGTAACGCCACATGAATATTTCATCTGTCAGAGACTGTTTTCATAACCTCAAGTCGGGGCAGTCTATGTGCAGTGCCAATGGTACGAGAGCCTGGGCAATGTGAACAAGAGACAATCTGGTTTTACTGTGTGCGAACATTAATATTTAAAACCATTTAAACACATAACAACTTATTGTTATTCCATAAATATGAGTCTTGAGGGTAGATGTTTATGTTACAGGTGGGAGAAATGTTGTTAATGGCGGTTGGCAGCCAACTGAACAGGTGCATTCAGCGCCAGCTACTGTAGTTGTATGTCTTCAAAGTATGTTTTTTACAATATACCATAAAAAAAAAGGAAAGCGAAAGAGAGAAAGAGATAGAGCGAAAGAGCAAGTGGGTGAAATGTTAGTTACTTTTAAATAGTATCATCTTCAAAATATTTGACTTTGAAAAAGACTATAGGAGTAAATAAAATCAAAACTAATCCCCAATTAACCAGGCTAAACTTGATCTTAACCAGGACTAAATCAGGACTAAATTGAACTATAAATGTGTACTTGCTAAGTTATTTCATGAGACAATATGACATACAACCGTAAGTTAATCAACGTGACATCAAAAATACTTAAGCACACCCAAAAATCTATCCAAACAACAGTTCGCTGTGCTGGGTATAAATAAAGGTATCAGGTTTCATACAATCCTGGCTACACGCGTAAACCCGATGCTCAAAAGGATTCAGTGGCTTAGAAGATGCAGGTTCACACCACAGAAATTGACGTGTCCACTTTGAGATCACCTTTAGGCAAATAACCTCCAGCTGGATAATGTTACATACTTTTCCAAACACACATGAGCCAGAGAAGTGCTTATGCACAAAAAACTGCCCGGCCCCTTGAGCCAATTTGGGCCTTGTTGCTGGTGCATGATGGAGAAGAGAAATATTCCTCCTTCCCCTTTTTGCGCCTCTGCTCTACCCTGACCGGAATACTGATTTTGACAAATAATTCCTGCTCCATAGATGAGGATAGACTCCCTGTGTGTTTCTGAATTCATCTTTAAAATTCCCCTTTGGCCTCTTCAAGGTTACAGTTGGAGTCGTGAGTGGTGAGGAATCACATTTTGAGTGAAAACACTATCAAGAAAAAGATGAGAAAGAGAAAAAAAACAAGCTAAATGTGACTGCGCAGTTGAGAACTGTAGCCCCAGATTCACAATCATACTGGGAATCACAACACTTTTAAATAATTCAATATGAATAGAGAAGGAGAAATTCTGCGGCAAGCGGGCAAAGGAAATAACATAGAAGAATAGGAATCCAGCGCGTGTCCACACGTGTCCTCGTGTCTGTTATAGGGTCATGCTGTATACCACTGTATATGAAGAATTCCCTCAGCTTTAACAATCTCCTGCCTACTTGTTTTTTATATCCACTCTCCTGTATACTCTAGCCTTCGAATACATTCACTGCACTCTACAAGTTAGGTTTTTACAGATGAATGATGCTGTAAATTATAACTTCAGGACTTTTAGTTTTAGTTCAAATTAAAAGTAACTATATATGATTACAAGTTGGTACATGCACCTGCATTGATGAGCTGATAGTTGTAGTATTAGTACTAGGTATGTATGACCTGCAGCAGTTGCAGTACTCGGCAGGTTTCTTCCCCTACTATTTAGTACATAGTAAACAACAACATTGGCTAGGCTGTGCCAGCTTCTGTGATTTTGCCTCTCTTGCTAACAACCCCACTTTACATCAATTATTCATTTGGAGACTGTGCATACATTTGTCCCGGTCAGCGCGGCCTAAGAGAGGAAGTGCTGTGGGAGGTACAAGTCATTTGTGTTTCACCACCAGGCTTGTTCAACTGCAAGTCTGGGTTACAGTTTCAATAGTAGTAGGAACAAAACAGTGGTGTAGACTTATTATTATATTTCAGACATTATATAAGTATATATAGTAAAAGAATCTGTAAATATGTTATACTCCTTTCACCACTGCAGATTCCAACACCGTGCAACACAAAACATGAAATGTTAGATAGAGACACATCTGAGGGCTCCTGCAGCAGAGGTCGAGTGTGTCGAAGGCCGCACTGAGGGTCACGACCTTTATGTTCAGACACTTTCTTCAGGGAACACTGTTTACCACATAAATCCAAACATGGAGCTCAGGGTCACACACACTGCACTGTCTGGTTAGTCATGAGAAACAAACGTTAAAGAAGTCAAAGACACAGCACAAAATGTATTCATACAAGACAACGTTATTAAATAGGTGGGTTCCATTCATCAGATCATAGCAAAAAAACAACCTAATACTAATAAACCAACATTTATATAGTAATAATATCAGATTAATTCAGAGTATTCTTATTTCATACTGTTTAAAAATACTGTCTAGGGACTCATTGTGGCTTGATTATTCACAGTTGTAGCCAAAATACAAAATGCTATGAGATACTACTGATGTCATGAATCAAAGTGTCCCAACTGTGTTTTGTTTTGGATGATTTACAATGTTATTTCTTACAGTCTTTTTGCAACCTCTGCAGTCTGGCTGAAATACTCTTACTTGACTCTTTCTTGACATTTTCTATAACCATGGTGCTTGCTGCACTTAAGAGAGCATTACTTTGCTTTACTTTCCACAGACCTATCTATTTACTCTGACATCTGCTGCACCTCTCATTTTTTTGCCATGTCAACTTCAACTTGACTTTGTCTTGGATAAATCTGTGGAGACAGACTTACTCAGCCACGCCTTCCACATCACATAATAAGGATCCCTGTGACACAGGCTTTCTGCAGACATGCATCTTGTCCAGGGTGACACAAAGTGCTCACATGGCCAAGCACCAGAGACCAAGACCTTATTAACAGAGTTCAGTTCTTATTTTCTATATGTGAATGTATGTGTATTACTTTGTTTCGTTTCTTCCTCTGCATCAGATAATTCACTCATTATCAAACATTCTATGGCATCTGCTCTTGTGCTCTGCACTTAGCGAGAGGGAGAGAGGTGAAGGAAAGACCCAAACTTTAGATTATTATAGGCTGATTCATTTGTTAATGAATGCATTAATGTAGTCAAAATTACATTTTAGATGCTGTGGTGCGGAGCGGGCTGGAGCGGGCTGGGGCAGAAGCCGAGAGAGGGACAGACAGACCAGTGGGTCAGTGCAAATTGCTAAAAGAATTGAAAATGATTGAATTGAGAAAGGAAATGTAAAAAAAATAATCAGGATGAATTTAATTTCCAAACATATTGGTGTAATCCCTCATTCGTCCAGGAGTGTTCTATTGTAGAAAAAGTACACACATGCTCTGACTTTTCTAAAACAGAGGCCAGATGACTACAACTTAATCCATTTCCAAAGTCAATAAAGTAACACTCTCTGTATATATGTAGGTGAAGAAAAACCTTAGAAAGACTAAAACCTAGAAATCCTGTTAATATGTGTAACATAATACATGACATCATGTTAAATAGAAAACAGTGCAGTGGATTGGCATATATCATAATTCTTAATATTTCCTTCTTCAGTGCTGTTGGAGCATTGAAGAGCTATAGACGTGAGCGGTTCACCTGCTGGTAGGAGGCGACAGCTGAAGAGGGCTCATACGCAACAGTGAGGCTCTCCTGCAGACACACAATATATGAGAGTACACCTGCACCAGACCACCTCAGCTGCTCCCACACACAGCCTAGAACACACCATTATCACAAGAATAGTGCCATCATCACAGGCTTCACAAGAGGGGCACTCCTCACCGAAGTGAGAGAGGGAGCAAATGTATGCAACAGACAGATTCTGTTGGGCTGCGAGCGTGTCATTGTGGCCCAGTGTTGAGCCGAGATACAGAGGGTTACATCCAATACGGTGCATGAAGGGCAGGGAAAACATAATATTGATCATATTGTCTGCAAAAAAAAGTGACAAAATGAAAATTGCACTGTAATTGACTGCGCTTTTGTTGTCCGTTCCAGTTTCAATTTGCCGTCTGAAAAAGCTGTTCTAAAGCGGTGCATGTGCCCAGAAATTAATGCATGTGAATAGTTTGTGAGAGTTATAGTGACTAGTCTGATAGATTTAAATACTTCCTGCAATTAGGGTTGGAAAATCAGGTACACTGGCTTTAACCAAGACATTTACAAGAATGCTTAAGCACATTTCTGATGGATGACTATTACCAGATTGCCATCAGGATAAGCCAATCCAATATTGAGGTATAAATCTTTGACAATATTGTCCACCCCAAACATTCACAGATATCTATAGAGCAAATATTTCTGGAACGGACAGTAAAGTTTTTTTTTTTTTTTTTAAACTTATAACAACACATTGCAAAAATATAACATATAATAAGATATAATTATAAAAACAGTGATGGTTAAATTCAAAAATGTCAAAGTTAAAATGTTTAAACAGTCTTAAATATCTTAATATAAGAGGATGATGGAGCATATCAACTGTTCCTCTGACCACTTTGAGACCACTGTTGTACACAATCCAGAAAAACATTTAAGCCTTTTAATCATTGAACCTCTAGAGCTCAACAGGCCCTCTCCTTGCCATATGCTAAGCCAAGCTTGTGGCTACGAATCCCCTTGATTGCAGTGTCCGTATTATTACCAAATCGTAACTGACCTATAGTGTAATACTATCCTTCTGGAAAGGGTGTGGTTGACTGGAAGCGCCTTCAAGTCATGAGAAAAATAGTGTTGAGCAGTAGTGAAAATGCGAGCAGCTTGTTTTATATTCCAATCACCTTGATCCTGCGAGCAAACACTTGTGCATTATAATGAAGCTGCATTTCTTTTGCATGTAACTCAGGTTCAAATCCAGGTGGCTCTGTAGTGGAGATGAAACCGCTCAGAAAGAAAACTACCCTGAGAGCTTTTCCTTTTACAGTTCTTGGTCATTATTTTAGTCTAGCAAACGGACAGATGTCGTACCAGTGCAGTCCAAAGGCAAAGTAATAGTGCAGGGCTGTTCTTATTCTGAAGAGAGGTCTCCACTCATCTGCCGTGCAGTCCTTGAAGAGCAAAATGGATCCAGCCTTGCCTGCAGTTACGAAAGAAAACACACAAGCAGACAGTGGAGCTAATATATAGTCACTACCACATGCCTTTTAGCGCCCAGTCAAGGCTTCAATCTCACGGAGCTCAATCCCCACGAGGCATGGAAACACAATACAAGGCCAGAGCCAGACAGTGAACAGTGGCACAAACCCCAGCTAAGATCACTGCCATGTGCCACCCTGACAGCACCACACAAAACTACAATTCCCATGGTGTCAGGCGACAGCTCGATTGTTCACCCCGACCAATCACATCTAATGTGTCCCCAAGCTCCGTCGCAAAAACCTGACTTAAAGTGTTGTATTGGATAAATTGAACGTAGTCCACAGGGTAAGTGTAGCTGATGTCAGGAAACAATAAACAGTGGAATTCTCTGGAAGAAAAGAACTGAGCTGGGCTGAACTTTGCAGAACTAATGGGATGTTGCTTGGTGTAGTTTACAGGACCTATTATGTATTATGTGTATTGTTATTGCCCTTTAAATATGCCCTTGAGTACCTTTACTTTGGCAACTCATGTTTTATACATTGACAACTACACATGATTATCTGTCAGTGAGGCATTTCCTCATCAAGATTTCGTGTGAAGATGGGCAATATATCAACATTTAGGTAATGCAGTGCATTTGCAGTGACGAAAAGTCTGATGATGATTTATAGACTTAAAGTACATCACAAATATGTGTCCTTTAATTTAACAGGAATCACAGACATTTTAAAGATGATCTCACATGAATCCCCCATTTAGGCAAGTTCAGAATATTAAATGTTGTGCAAAATTAAGTGTTACCATTCATCAGTCTATATTCAAAGTGTCATGGGACTAGACTTCTACATCTGGCAAGGTTAGTAGAAAAACAGCTCTATTTAGAGTCTTTTCATGTACATTGGTTTCACCAATTTGTCATAATGGGTAAAGATGTCTGGAAAATGTAGGGTATTCTACAGGGCAAATGTCATACAGTTTATCCTAGCCCAAACAATAAACAGTACAGAACGCTGGTGGGAAAACTGACTTGTTTTATTGCTGAGCTGGGGTTATAGAAGATTTACGAGCTTGCACAGCCATATCAATTCTAAGAGGGAGGGATTGATGGCGTTTGCAGCTAAAAACTCCTCTAGCACAGGACATTAACTGGGCAGATTTGTCCCTGTCTTTACAAGCTTGTCAATTATTTAAAAAGAGCAAAACAACAGACGGGAAAGAAATAACGCTGGTTGTGTGGAAGTCATTTACATGTCTAAATCCCCAAGCGTGCTCAAACTCTCTGGTCTTTTATCCCTTATATATGTGTTGTACTAATTCACACCACCGTCAATGTGAGAGCCTACAGTCAGCAAAGAAGTGAGAAAGTGAAGAAAACAAAGAGGCACAGAGGGGAAGGCATACGAGAGTCCACATAACGTCATTAACAGAGAGGAGTGTTATTTGGTGAGAATATGGTGATAATATGGATTTGTATTTTCTTATGGATTTGTAATTTTTGGATAGGCTGATAATAGGCTGATAATGGCAAAAAATTAGAATAGGTATAGAGTTTTTGAATATCCGAGTGATTATATTCAGGCGATACTATAGCTGTCTACTTCAAACTTGAACAGGCCATACCAGCTTGGGAAGGCATTATTTTGTCAGATTGCTGAAGCTATGCAGGGTTGGGCCAGGTTAACTTGGATGGAAGACCAGTGCTGCCGTGGTTGTGGTTGTAGGTGTGGGTGTCCTTAGGCAAGACACGTCACCCACCCTGTCTCCAGTGTACACTGGTATATGAATGAAAGTGTGTTTGTGAGAGTGAATAGGAAAATGAATGGAAAATAGCAAATTGCAACAAATTGGGTTGTTTACAGCATGTCTATCATGTAGACCAAATATACAAATAATAAAAGGTGATTTGACTGTAAATCCAATCATATAAGTACAGAAATATCCCTTTGAAAGATTACATTCCAAGTTTGATTTAGTTATTTTTAATCAGATTTTTTGCAGCATTTAAAAAAAATTACTTTTCATTATTGACGATATGCCCGATATTCCTCCCAAAACAACAATTGCTGTACATACATATCATACACTTTTGATATATCTCCAACCTGAATGCACCACTTGCTGTGTATATATAAAATGTAAATTTACCTACTGCTCAAGTTCATTATTGTTGTTGTTGTTGTTGTTGTTGTTATTATTTTTGTCATTATTGTCATTATTATTATTATTATTATTATTATTATTATTATTATTATTATATTAATTATTATTATTATTATTTTGAAAAGTCTTTCCATGTATAAATTGCCTTGTATTTGTTTTTTCTGGTAAATTGTCTAATTCAATTTGTAAATGTTTTTGGTCAAAATTGTTTATAATCAACACATTTGATCATACACTGCCTGTCCAAAAAAAAGTCCCCACTGGCAAATACAATAGGTACGATGCAGTGAGTGGCTTCTGATTTCTGAACAACCATGTGGAAAGACAAATCCGTGATCATGGAAAATATGTCAGTATGTTTGAGAAGGGTCAAGTCATGGGCAACAAGACAGACAATGTATTATTACAATAAAATATGTTATTTGTCATTAGATTATTGAAGATTTCAGTGGCAATCCAGGAGACTAACCCTATTGGCCAAAGGTGGAGAACCCTTAACAGTCGCCTGATATATAGTGATATTTCTTCACTATTGGCTAATTTGGTGCCACCGATTTAACACATGCCAAAAAACCAAGAGGACACACCAAAACAAAAACCACACGCTGCCATATTCTTGCATCATGTCCCCTAATCCAGCAGAGCGTGTCATTTCACTCCAGAACTCTCTCTGTACTTTTGACCAAGTCCTAGATTCATTAACATGCTTATCTCTGCGACACAAAACAGCACCTTGCACCTCTATTGTGGAGTTTGGTGCCCGGTATTTTCTGATGCAAAGTCGTCATGGCATGAACGGTTTCTCTGAGTGAGCGCCAAGGCTGAAGTGCAATCCTTGTTAGTGAAGGGAGAGATAGAAAAAAACACACAAATGTCAAGGACTCCAACCATATCCAGACATACACACAAGCAAAAGGTGTGAAAAGGTCCGTTCTGCACCAGGAAGTGATTTCAACTTGATGAAGTCAGGAAGGAACACATGCAGACGGCTTTTTCCCAATTGTGATATGGGAAAATATAGAGAGTAAATTGGAAGCAATTTTTTTTCTTTTTAAAAATTGTATTTAATGCATTAAGTCACCATTCAGAGACAACTGTCAATAATTTGCATATAAAAGATATCGGCTTGTAAAAAGACCTTGGCCTATTCAGTAATTACAACTCCATCTGTCCCCAGTCCTGCCTTTTAAATTAGACTTATCCACGTCTCTCTTTAACTCGTTTTAGTGTTTCCGAGTCTTTCCTCGAGCGGTTTTATGCACCGGCATCTGGTGCCAGCCCCTAGCTGCCTGTTCCACTCTTAAAATATTTATGAAAATGAAGCGCTAATTGCTTCTTTTAAAACACTGCAATATTGTCTGGACTTGGATGCAGATTTGGAATCAAAACTGCACCTGAATTACTCAAGCAAGCAAAGGCCAAATAAATTCAAAATGTTTTTTTTAGTTTGCTTGACTCTGTGGCAGTGATACCAGATACTGATATACATTACATATGAATTCAAATTTACACTGAAAATAATGGTGCTGAATACAATAGTAATACATTGGAAGCAGTGTATTGCTGTAATTAAGAGCGTTTGTATTCTTTGTTCATGTCTGTAATAGCCTAAAACACCCCAAAAATTTTTTGCGAATTACAAGTCTGACAACAATTGTTATTGCGATTAGATTTGGGATACATTTAAAAAGTAGGCTTCTGTTTAAAGTGCACATTGTAAAAGCTCCAGAAGCAAATTAAAAATGAAATAAAATTAAATATGAACTGATAAATGAATGCAAAAATCCCATAAATTTCAGAACATGTTTGTAGAAGTCTACACAACAGGTACAAAGACATGATATGAAGACAGGATATTTTGTTCCTTGCAGTGGACATTCTATTGTCTAAATAATTTTGCACTTTGATAACAGTGCAAACTCAAATTGTGATTCCGATTAGTGCAGCCCTATTTTCTTGTCTCTAATGCTAAATGTTTTTCATGTATATACTTTCTACATAATTCTGATGTACTTGATTCATAGTATCATTAGACCTCCTCTGCATACAGGTGTAATTACCTTACACGATACATGGGTCGTGTTGGAGCAGTGACAGGTAACACTAGCCAGGACACAGCACACAGAGCTATTACAGTGTGTGAGCTCAGATGTGCCCCTGACAGGAGGCCCTCATTAAAGCAGGCCGCTCGGAGTAGGACCTGAGAGGATTGACACCACACAGCAGCCTTCACAATCAAATTCTATTCCTGTTGTTCTCTCCCTCATCCTCGCGTAGTTTTCATTGCTATAACAGGGAAAACAGAAACTTTCATCTAAGGCATCCAACTTTAACTATAGTAATTCTCTTATGTTCATGTCAAGCAGAAATGAACTGCAGCTGTGACAAGGATGACTTTTTGGGTTACACATAAACATAGCAAGGAACTTTGGTTTGATTTTCCATTTGACACTGATTTGTCCACCAAAAGATAAAATGTTTGCGACATAACACCTACCAAATGAAAACATGACTTACTGCTTTGCAAAACACGGCAAATGATTTTTGGCAATCTGAAAAGGTAGTCACAAGGGAAGATATATAAAATACTGATTGAAACATTTTGCTACAGTCTGTCACCAGTTTGTAGCATATTTTTATTGCAGCCATATAGTTGTGATAGCATTTGTTGTACATTGATAAATCTGTATTTTTTATTCATTGTGTGGCCCTGAGGCACACATTTTAAGTAAAATGTCAAAACTCACACTTTATTAGCTAGTAGGCTGTGTGGCATAAGCTGCTTTTTTCCTTTCTCCTCACCTCTGCTCTGTGTGCGGATATGCACTCTATCTTAAGGACCGGCGAAGTTCAATGCAAAAGGGCACATTCCAGGTGTGGCTAAGTGGATTCTTCCTCAGCAACAAAGCCCCTGTCGCTCGGAGGGGGCTCAGGAGAGAGGAGCAGGAGACCACAGTGAAGCTGGAGTCTCCTCCCACTCGCTTCGTTGCCTAAGATCAATGACATTCTATTGACATTGACCTTTACATTCCAATTAGCCACTTAATAACAAATTAATTATTAATATTTGAAAAACCACAGGGTTAGGTTGTTTGTCTCTTTCACTCATTATCATCTGCTAATGATCGTCTGATTCATTTTCAGCACAAAGTTGGAGGTGGCATTTGCGCACATAGCCGAAGATTTTAAAGGCCATAACAGTGGACATATTAATTTGATTCCCTTGCTTTGTGTGTCATTTTCACCCTGACCCCCCCCGGTACATGTTGGAATGTCCTGTGGATATGAATCATTTAACGTTTTCAGACTACATTAATAGAGAGTCCGCAGTGCCTCCTCCTCGTAGCCTTTTCACTGTGATTTGGTTGACAGGGCAGTGCAGAAATGGCTGTGGATGGGAAGAACGATTGGTAAAACGTGAATGAATTGGTCAGTTTTGTCTTTATTTGCTGTCGGTTAATTATTTATCATCTTGTGTTTGGTGTCATATGATGCCACGGCGCAGAGGCTTCCTGGTATCATGAGTATTGCCCTAATAAATGGCTTTTGGATTTGAACAGGCTCCTTTGGCTAAATAAGATGGTTGGGATTCACAACAGAGCCGATGTAATAATAAATTGACTCACCAATCCTATTATTGGAATGTCTTTAGTCAATTTAGCTTCAAAGCTTGTGTATTTTAAGCTATTCCATCTTCTTTATTAGCCAAAGCAAAGTATATCGTCTACTTTTTTATGTTACCAATATTTGCGTCTTTAAAGGATGGAGTATTGTCTGTGTTTGGCTAAAAGGATGCAGTAAAAGTCAGTAGATAGAGTGATGTTGCACTTATGTAAAATATTTTTATTTGTATATTTACATTCTAACACAACAAACCATGTGTCCATATTTGTAATTGATTTTTGTTACATATGATTTGTGTCAGTTCGTCATATGCTATTTTTGTTTAGTAGTTGTTAAAGCAAAGTGTATTGACATTTCTTTCTATTTTTTACAAATCTTCAAAGGTTGTCAGCCATTTTAGATCCTTTCTATTTCAATGGGCTTAGTAGATTTAAGGACTTGAGGTTTATGTTTCTTCAAAGTTCCTCTTTCAATTCTCCTTCGTCAGTCCACACTACCTCAACTCGCTCTCTCCGGCAAAGTCTAACAATGCAGCGTTGACAAGGAGCGTAGCTGAGGGCTGACACTGCAGAGGTTAAGCAGATGATAATTTAAGAAGGAAATCTATTCTCTAAAGAGAACTTTCTCAGGGTCTTAGAGATGGACAGGGAGTTTCTGCTGCTGATTTTTTTCATCACACTTACTTGCAAAGGGATTTCACTGGTTTCGTCCTATCTGTTGTGCAACAACTATTGTATGGACTGCAAAATATTGGAAAAATACTAAATAGATTTAAATACGCAAAAGATCTAAGTTATGAGTTTTACTTGATTATAAAATTAAATGAGTCACAAGGATGTTTATGTAATATTAAATTGTATGATGCCATTCATACAATCTTCATACTAATACCATTCTTATTAGTCACATTTTGAGATATTTGTATATACCTGTGCACAGTTCCCTTTGACATCCCCAAAACTGCAGATTAAGTATAATAGGCTTTCTAGGTTTATCTTTACCCACCTTTGTAAAACAGCCTGAAACTATTTAATGGTTTGCATCTTAAAGTGAACTTCTTCATCATCAGCTTACATGCATTTAAAAAATCATGCATTTTCAACACACGTGTAAAATAAACTTCGTACAGAAAATATGAATAAAAGTGGTTATACTAATATATATATATATGTGATGAAAAAATTGTATAGTTCATTCCAGGTTAAGTGATTTGGTCATATTTAGGCGTGCTTATCGCAGGCTTTGCATGTTTTTGCTGCTGGGCACAAATTAGTGAGTTCTCTGTTATAGATGATGCATGGCAGGTTTCAGAGCATAACACGGTTGTGAATACGTTCTGCTTCCAGGGGGCCATCACATTTGTCACACTATATACCGCCAAATGAAAACACATCATCCATCAAACTGTATTAGATCATTACACGTCTGCAGTTTTCAGTGAGATTAGGGACTTCTCTGGCTCAAGACCAATTCACTGAATTGTGTGTGTCCTTATGGTATTGTTAGCTTGTAAATTTTGCTTAGATGTAAATTTGCATCGACAGTTCAGAATTGATCAGTCTCTTTTATGTGATTTTCCCAAAGGTGAGTGATTGTCTTATTTTTTCTCAGTTAGAGGTTAAGCTTGCATGAAATGTTTTCAACAGATTTGATCATGACTTTAATATATTTTTACTTTAATAGGTTTAATAGATTGTGCAATTATGCAGCTTTAATAATGAATAATAATAATTTCATAATCATAATGATAATAAAAAAAATAATTCTGTTGAATTCTGTTAATTCTTAACTTTTTACATGATTTTTTTTTGTTAGGGTTGTCAATGGCCCTATAGTTTGCATAAGCAACTTATACTAATTAGCATTAATTTTGTGGTTATTATCGGTGGAAATAATACGTTAAAGTTACTGAAAGCATTTACAAAACTTCGTTAATAAATTAAAGTAAAAACATTCTCTGTAGCAGGGGTGTCCGATTTTTTTCATTGTGGCTCACATTTTTAAACTAAAATGGAGCAGAGGGCCACAGACGACGTGATATTGAAGTGATCATTCAAAATTTGCATTTGATGTAGTTTGGATGAGCCTAGCTTTAATAAGGCTTGACTCATTCATTATAGGTCTGTGTCACATCAAAACATTTGTTATTTAGGTTAAGGTGGCAGAATTTTTCAAAGGTTTGGTATTTGGGTCATTTAAGAGGAAGCTGAGGGCCAAAAATTTGTCTGAGGCTGCATTTGGCACGGGCCATGTTTGGACATCCTGCTCATAGTGTGTCAACTCTTTAGTAAATGGGTTTTATTATCATTTTCCATTTTAGTATTGTTGTGCCTGTGATGGCTTCTGTTGTTACATTTTGTTTCTTGTTTACAGTTCTAAATACCAATGAATATTAAAAAAGGTTATTTTCCCATAATGTGAGTAGCCTAGAGAACATGCAATTATGGCATTTTCAGCGTAGTATAATTCAGCAGATGCTTTCTTTCATCTAGAGCTGTTCTGAACATCTATTCTTGTGCCCACTCTATGGCTGACTGGTTTTGAGGAAAAGAGTAAAGACACTATGTTTTAAGATACACCAAGTGACAAGGAGCCTGCATGGTTACATATAACAAATATTCTTAAAATCGTCAAAAATGCTATTTGTGCAATGTCCACAAATCTACATAATGTTAATAGGCAATAAAACATCTTAATTAAAGATTTTCATAATTATTCCAAATGAAAGCCAGTAATTTGGACTGCTGTTGTAAACATTGGAATTCATATGCAAGAAATGCTTTGTGTTAAGATTATGAATGGGAAATTCTAAATCAGCCCCACTTATCAGCCAGGCTCCTACAATGTGTTTTTGAGGTGTAAATGGATCCAAAATTTGCCAGCAAAGCTAACAGCTAAACATTGACAACCAGCACTATCACTGTTATTTTATTAGGAATTTATTTCACTCTATCAAAAATGTTATCTATTAATCGCATTTGCTCAGCACAGCCTGTAAAATGGTTTTGGTGAAATGTAGGATTAGATTAAGAGTGCTGTTATGCGATTGAAGTAATATAGTATATGTTTTGGCATATTGTATGATTTGTTCACAAGTTCTTGAATATATTATAAAAAAGAAATATATGTAAATTCTTCTTAACATTTATCTCCAAACATATCAGCTTTTCCTCAGCATGTCCCTGTTTTTCAGCAAGTCCTGAATCTCTCTTCCAAACAGGCCTTTTCCCTTAAAGCGACTCTGGCTATATTCAGAATGTCAATGGGGATTCAACTCACGTTCAAACAGAAATAAGCAATCTGATGGAGTCGAAAAACATGCTGTTTTCCCTCTCCCAAGGCTATCTGGACCAACACATTTTACTGCACGGGTTTCCCAATAATTTAATGGTGTTGTTTATGTTTCGCCAATTCCCTGAAATTGCTTGTCTTGTCTTGAAGCCCATTTCAAGTTTAAGTTCCAGTCAAAGAAACATGAAAATAATTTTGTCCTCAAGAATGGGCCCCACAATGGGAATAATCCTGTAAATAATGTAGGCCTACAGTTTCCCTGTGTTTGTGTACAGTTTTACAACTTTCACCAACTCAATTGCTGTCAACTTACTTGACAGCCAATATAACTGCTGCCAATTAGCGCGTATACAAATATCTTAATTAAAGGATACACTGTGTGAATCCCAATTAACTTGCTATCTGGGAAGTTGTGATATTAAAGTCTGAGTTGAATTCGTGGGACCAGGGGCTGAGGTGTTAATATAGTGTGTATCCAACGGAGAATACCTTGTGAACCGCGGTTTGATCCATCACACGAGATGGTAGTGACACGCAGAAAATAATAATGCTGGAGCGCGAGTGCAGAGATAGCCTTGTGACCCAGGTCAATCAAAACTGCACTGCGGCATCAGCTTTGTTAATATCATAATGTCATGTCATGTTGACTACACAGCCCTGATGAATGCTTCCCCACAAACATATGGGTTGGGGAAATGTACATGTGCGGCCATTGCAATCGTCGTGCCATGTACAACACACTAGTCTGCAACGTACAGGGGGGCTAGATTTAATATCTTCAACCTGACCATCAAAGATCGAAGCAGCAAAACTGGTGGTGTAAACCAAAGCCAGAGGGTGCAGCCAGTGGGGGTTTGCGTCGAGGGAGATTTGACCAAAAAAGGTGTGAGGAAGAAAAGTTAAAAGAACCCCACTCCGTTTGAACATTTTGCAGATTTAGGTGCTTGTCCTCGTGTCCTCTGGATTCATCTACTCTATATTCCAGACTTGAAGTTGGTGAGGTTGTAGTTTCGAAGACGCGAATCTCGCTTTTCACTGTCTCTTGTCACTTATTTTCACTGGATCTCACTGTAGTCTGCTACAATTGAACCATTAAATACCTTCAAACAAAGTTTGTAAAATAATAATTGCTAAGCTCCATAACGTCACATGAGCCGTTGCCGTTTGTCTCCACTGCGTAAAGCGCGCCCTGGTCCCGCACAGCCAACTCCTTATAGGACGCAAAAAGCCGAGTGGGCTCCGAGTCAGTTTTGGGGGATCGGACGAGTAACTGGGTGTCTCCACAACGTATTTAAATCAACTGGCAGCATCAGATCTCCGCCACTTCGCCAGATCCATTGGATTTGTATCATAGTCGTTAAAATATGTAATTAACATAAGTTATTTCGATTCCGCCTCCGATGTCGGATTATGGACGCAGTCTCCTCAAATCCTCCTTAATAATGCAGACTTTGGTGTCTTCTTTAAAATCCCCCTTTTCTCGCTCGCTTTTCCAGTCTCAGTAGTTACATTTCTCTGATGTCTAAGAAGATCTCTCGGCTTTATGCCAGTGGATCAGATCGCGGCTGCTTGACGCGCGCGGCGCGAGGAAGGAGAAAGTGTGTTGTAGTGGCAGCGCGGCTCCAGCGGCTCCAGCGGCTCCAGCGGCAGCCTCCTGCTTAAAGCCTCTCACTGCTGCCTCTCTGAGCCGTGCAGCCACAGACACTGGCCCACACCGCAGGAAACACGATAGCGCGCAGCACCAACAAAATCACGCTTAGACGCCATGAACTCTGAAATCAGGACAGGGCTGAGATATCACGACCAGATACAAGTTTGCAGTGCAAATTACCCTACTTTTGACTAAAGACTACTTTAAGGATATTCACAAGATATAGCAAATGTTGCCGCAAGTGTTATTAATCAATTGACCACATCTTGTCTGGATGGTTTTTAAAGTAGGACGAATAATGGCAATGGAACATGAAGTACACTTATTTTTTTCTCTGTCAGCTAGTCCTTTTGTACATTCACAAACCTTTTTTTTTATTATCTCGTAATTACAAGATACTATCTCGTAATAGCGGGAAAAGTATCTCGTAATTCCGTACTTTTTAAAGATTAGGCCCTATAGGTAAATTTTTTCCACCAGACATAAATTCATTGTTTCTTTTGAATGGTTACATGGCCATCTTAATCTCCTCAAATCCAAAACACGATGGGCCCTTTTCACGAAACTGACTGGCTGGTTCCGGTTGCCTTAAAAATACGGAGCTCCACTTCCTGCGCCATTCATTCCTTATGGGGAATAGGCCGAGTCTCGTTAAAATAATTCATTAACAAAGTAGAAAGCGAGTTGTATATAATACCATGTAACTATTTCACCTGAGGACATCTATATGTTTATAAAAGCAAGTGGTTTTGGCTGTAAGCAAATGCTAGTGAAAGAGGATTGATATTTGTATTTGTTTTGTAATAGGCTATATCAGGCATGTCCAAACTACGGCCCGGGGGCAAATGCGGCCCTCAGACCATTTTTTTGGGTCCTCAGGCTTCCTGCTAAGTTGGTCCAAACAACAAAAAGCAGTACTTTTTCCTGTAAAATTGGAAAAAATCCAGAATTTTATACCAACCTAATATTAATGTTCCAAGTCTTATTAAAGGTGTGGAGGCTCATCAAAACTATGTCAAATGCAAATGTTTGAATGATTCACTTCATTGTCAGGTTGGCTGCGGCCCTCTGCTTCTGTATAAGTTTCAATATAATTTTTGGTAAAAAAAAAAGTTTGGACACCCCTGGGCTATGTGGATGGAACTATTTTGGGGCGTAATAATATCGCTGTGAGGAGGTCACGTGGGGTGGAAAAGGTAGTTCGGATTGTTCAAAAAGGTGAAGTTTTGAGTCTGATTAAAACGCTTTCCTTAGGAGCTGTCCTTCTCCTGGTGATTCTTTCGCACCCATGACCTTTTTAATAGAAGTAACACCCCACAACGAATACACACAAAAACCAGTGTTAGACTAGCATACAATAAATGCAATCAATAATGTTAAAATGACCCCACAAACTGAACTAACCTGTTTACAAAAACACTAAAATTTGCATTCTATGTATTTTTGTTTTATATATAAGTTAATGTGTGTTAGCCTTAGTTTTGTTAATGAATGTTAGCTCTGAGACAAAACACTTACTTTTATAAACACGTATGTTTCCTCTGTGACATATTTCCATCATACTAAAAGTCTTAACATGCTGCTAGTTATTATCCATCTGTAACTCGCTCTATGCCGTGAGATCTTTGTTTATTTTGATTTTATTTGAGCAAGACTCCCGTAAAGAATGAATGGAACGAGAAGTGAAGATCTGCACGTTTTACGACAGCCTTGTGCTATAGTGAAAAGGCAAAAGGGCATAGTCTCTAGGTAAAAGGCTAAAACTAAAACTAAATGGCCCCTTCGGCTAGTTTATTTTAGTTTTCTGTTATAGTATGAATTCTGTTTTTTTCAGAGTTAGTATTGAATTGATGTTTTAATGATATATTTAACACTTGCAGTTCCTTCTCTCCTTGTTCCAGTTCGGTCACATCGACACTCTCGGTGCTCTCTCTCGCTCCTGCATCATCGCGTCTCGATTGGTTTCGTCTGGGCTTTTCTCACGTTCTGTGTTTGGGTTGAACAAAGATGGCAGCTCCCGTAAGCGACACGCAGGTTGTTCCTGTCAAAAAGGCACCGGGCAAGTATTATAGCCATTAACAACATAACTTCTTTTATGGTAATGATTTTTGACTGAGCAGGGCTTGCCGGGCTCCATGATGGTGCGTAAAATTGTGTTGAAGTCGCATTATGTTTAGATTTTCAATAACCTCACAAAGTCCTGACGATTACTTCAAATATGAACCACTCACCCATTCATGCACTAGTGTATGCAGACACTGGAGGAAAGGCGGATAAGTGTATTGCCAAAGGACACAACAAGGACTGGTGTTAAGAAAGTACGAGCTTTATGCCCGCAGCGACTGATTCATTTAATTTGGTTCTCTTCCAATTTACTAAAGACTCACTGTAATGTGAGAGTCCCCTTTGGATTAAAAACTAGCTAAACGTAACCAAGTCCTCAGTTGGTCGACCTCAAAACTACTAACCCATGTATTGACCATTAAATAAGATTGTTACTGCTATAATCACACATAAGATTACTGTACGTCAGGGGTGTCCAAACTTTTTTCACCGAGGGCCGCATGTTGAAACTTATACAGAGCAGACGGCCTCAGACAATCCGACAATCAGAATCAGATCAGAAAGAGTTTATTGCCATTGTCAATGAACAAAATTCAAAGACGTAGGAACTTGTCTCGGCCTTAAGGTGCAACATAAAATGAAGTGAATCATTCGAAATTTTGCATTTGACATTGACATTTGTTTAGATGAGCTTCCACACCTTTAATAAGATATGGAAGTTAGGTTGCTATAACATCAAAATGCTTGAATTTTTCAAATTTTACAATAAAAAGTACTACTATTTGTTGTTTAGACCGACTTAGCAGGAAGCCGGAGGGCCAACAAAAATGTGTCTGAGTGCCGCATTTGGCTCCCGGGCCGTAGTTTGGACATGCTTGCTGTACGTAATAAATACTTCACAATTCATTTTAATGACTTGTGTCTTCAGCGAGAGGACCACGGAGAGTTGCCAATCAAATCCCTGAAGAAATCCTGAATGACCTCGAACTTCAGGAGGCCATCAAGGCCCTCCCTGCAAATTACAACTTTGAAATCCACAAGACAGTATGGAGAGTGAGACAAGCAAAGGCAAAAAGAGGTAAGATTTAGAACAAGACTGGAACAAGACATTTGTCAAGCATCACACCTGTGTGAGATTGGGTTATCAAAATTATCGAAAATCAGATTTATGCAAAACATCAAAATTCATACTCATTTGAGAAAGGAAATTGGACCTTCATCAGATCTAGTTAAAGATCAAAGTATTATTTGGTGTTGAAAATGACTATTGTCTAAGAAAAAGTGCTTTTTTAAAATTATCATTGTGGTATCGAAATTGGTATTGAGGATCAAGTCTATTACTTAGTATCAAAATCAAGTTTTAAATTTAGTATCATGAGAACACTGGTGTGAGAGTAGGTATATTTGGCTCTAAATGACCACCATGCAGTTAGACGGCCACAGTTCTGGCATATGTCGTTTAAGGCCCAATGCTATCGAAGAGCTTCAGTCATTCTATGCTTAATGGAAATGTGTGATAGAAAAACACCTTTGTAGTTTTTGCTGTGACTTTTAGCTTTTGATTATTTTGACTTGAAAGTATATTAAGTGTATCAAGAAAGCTTTGCGTCATCATAGTACTCGTTATGAACAGTGTGCAATTAATCGAGATTGAGATTTAGTCCTTTCTAATTCTCAGTGAAAGCATGTGGTTTATGTTCAGGAAAATACTATCGATATTGACATTTTATTAGTGTTTTTAATAAGGGAAAATCAAATTGAAAACTGTGATTGATCAATTTGAGAAACAAAATCGTAATTCATTTTTATTTCATATCCCCCATCTCTATTATGAACTAAACTGCTTTTCCTTGACAGAAAGTTGTTTGTCTCTAGACCCACAACAACACATAGGTTAAATTTTCAGTTCGACCTGCAGTTTGTGATTCACCTTTTGTTTGGTAGCCTGCCGATGGAGAGAGCTCTTTGCCTTTGTCAGCTATGGCAGAGGTGTGTTCTGAAACCTTTCTGTGTTAATAAACTTGGCCTTTTCTCTGTAATGACCTGTCTCTCACTGTCTTCATGGGGCGTGCCTGTGATCCTTAACCTTTCATCTGTAAGACCCATTGCTGCTCCTCATCTCGACTCTCCATCTATCACTCCATCTGCAGGCATCCTTTTTCAGCCTCCTATAGGCTTTGTTTGTTCCATTGTTGATTACTGAACATTCTGCAGGCCTGGAGTCACAATATTGTCTAAGTGTATTCCTGACATTCACTGCAGTGTTCATGGATTTATTTATAGATCATAATAGGAATGATATGCAAAAAATGTTCATGCAGCTAGTATATTTTTATCTGTCATTAAGAAGTAACCAAAACCATCTTCTTCTTCTTTTGAGAGTTCATACTACACTGGTTTTGTTAAATCCCTGTGTCATTCACTCAGAACCTGCCAGAGTCTTGCTCAGCGCCGGCTGCTGTGTTGAAGTGGTTTTCTTGCAGTGGATAGCTCACATGATGCCCAGCGCTCTTGCGGTCACAGGGTTTCATCACGCACTTGCAAGATCACATGCTCACGTGATAACTAATCTTTAATATAGGGAAGAGGCTTGTGGAGAGATCAGGCGTCCGGCAAAGTTTCAATCTAAGAAGTGGGAGAAGAAGAAGGAAAAGCGATGAACAAATTGCAAGTGAAACTAAATATTGTTGATAGAAAAGTAGTCAGAAGCAGAGGATAGTTCTCAAGCTGTCATACTTCCCCCAGCATAGTTGCTCCTAGGGCAGCATAGCTGGGAACTGTTGGTTTTTATTTCTGTCCCTAACTGGCCTGACCATAAGCGATTTCAAAGAGGAACGTTTTAAGTCTGGTCTTAAATGAAGAGACTGTGTCGGCCTCTTTAACATGGACAGGAAGCTGATTCCACAACACAGGAGCTGCTTGGTAGCTAAACGCTCTACCTCCTACTGTGCTTTTAGAGACTCTTGGGACCACCAGAAGACCAGGATTTTGAGAGCGAAGTGCTCTGTTTGGATGATAAGGTACTATAGCATCTTTGAGGTAGGATGGGGCCAGTACATTTATGGCTTTGTAAGTCAGGAGGAGGATTTTGAATTTGATCCTAAACTCAACAGGCAGCCAGTGGAAAGACCCAAGCACTGGAGTAATGTGCTCTCTTCTTTTAGTTCCTGTTAGTAATCTTGCTGCTGCATCTTGAACTAGTTGAAAGCTTTTTATGTCATCCAGGTTTTTATATCCTTCACACAAACACTAAGCCTGTCTGCTTGATTTGTCTGATCTAGTTTCATTGACAAATACAGCATGTCATTCTTCTGTGATGGTTACATTTTCTGGAGAAAAATCACCTTGTTGTTTTGGTTTGTTGCATGACATATTGGACTATTCAAATCTTCCAAAGAGAGTTTTGCAAAGTTTAAATTCACTTTCAAAATACGTAACCATGTCCCATAATTCAACGCAGCTCTATATATGCCTCTGATTAATTTCATGACTGCTGACACATCATCTGGTAACAATATAGCAAGTTGAAAAATAGAATTATTTCAAGATATACTTTTTCTCAGATAATCTTGCTGAACCATAGTTTTGGTTTAAGCATGACATTGTAGATCAACTTACTTAGCGTCTATCATGTTAAAGCGCTTTTCACTGTATATGTATGTATGTATGTATGTATGTATATATACATATATATATACATATATGTGTGTATATATGTATATATAAGTGTGTATATATGTATGTATATATGTATATATACGTGTGTGTGTAGATATATAAATGTGTGTATATGTATGTGTATATATATACACATATATACACACACATATATATATACACGTGTGTGTATATATATGTGTGTGTATATATATATATACACATCCATTATATATTTTATATATATATACATACATACAGGCACATGCATACATACATACATACATATTTTATATATATACTATATTATATATTGCTCGCTCTTAGCGCACAGAAGGATGTCATCCATGTAGAGAAGGTGACTGATTGTGGCCCCATTCCTGAGTAGGTATCCATAGCCAGTCTTGTTTTTTGGCTGAGAGGGTTCAGACCCTCAATCTACGTTCCTACCCTCACCTATGGTCATGAGCTTTGGGTAGTGACTGAAAGGACAAGATCGCGGATACAAGCGGTCGAAATTAGTTTCCTCCGCAGGGTGGCTGGGCGCTCCCTTAGAGATAGGGTGAGGAGCTCAGTCACACGGGAGGAGCTCGGAGTAGAGCCGCTGCTCCTCCACGTTGAGAGGAGCCAGCTGAGGTGGCTCGGGCATCTGTTCCGGATGCCTCCTGGACGCCTCCCGAGGGAGGTGTTTCGGGCATGTCCCACCGGGAGGAGGCCCCGGGGAAGACCCAGGACACGCTGGAGGGACTATGTCTCTCGGCTGGCCTGGGAACGCCTCGGGATCCCCCCGGAGGAGTTGGAGGAAGTGGAAGTCTGGGAGTCCCTGCTTAGACTGCTGCCCCCGCGACCCGGCCCCGGATAAAGCGGAAGAAGATGGATGGATGGATGGAAGGGTTCAGACCTATGCAGAACAGCAGTGGGGACAGCGTGTCTCCTTGGTGTATGCCACATTTGATTTGAAGGCGAAAGTGGTGCCTGTGGTCATCGGTAGTGACCCCCAAACTGGAGGAGCGGCTACAACAGATCCCTGGAAAAACATCAGACATCTCCATCCAGAAAATTGGGACCGCAAAGATACTGTGCAGAACCCTCAAGCTCCCAGGCCTCTGGACCTGAGCTTAGAAAAAGGGGACGAGACCGTGGAGTGTGAGAAGGGATTTTTTATTTATTTATTCATATGTATATAATCAGCTCTTTTAAGTGTTTGTTGAAAGAGAGCTTATCATTAATCCAGATGCCCAAGTACTTGTAATAGGGTACTTGTTCAATCATATTACAATGGAACATATACACATTTCTTGTGTCAGTAGAGTGCCTTTTGGAGAACAGCATACCGGTACTTTTTTTAATACTTGAATTCATTAACAATTTTAAATTAAAACCGTCTTGTTGAATGGTGTGAAAATCCACTTTAATATTTTGAATCAATTGCATCGTCTGCATACGAGTGGATGCTACCATTTCGAAATTGTAAATGAAAGTGGTCCAAGGACGGACCCTTGAGGAACACCTTTATTAAAATATGAAAATTCAGATTGAAAGCCATTAGCAGAAACTGCTTGAGCTCTATTTGTGAGGTAATCTGCAAACCACTTTTTTGAATTCGACTCAAACCCAAAATCATCCAGACGGTCCAAGAGAATGCAATGATCTAACGAATCACAGGTCTTTTGATAAATCAACAATAGTAGAAGCAACTTTGTTAGCAGCTGTTCTAGTATTATGCCCGGGTCTAAAACTGGACTAGTAACTAATTAAAATGTAATATTTCTATAAGAAAGAATGCACCTGCACACTTATTAGCTTCTCTAAGAGTTTTTCTCGACAGGATAGTTTTGAGATTGGACAGAAATGATTCAAGTCATTTTTCTTGCCTCTTTATGCAAAGGGAGAGCAAAAGCAGGTTGCCATAGTAATGGGATACTTTGAGTTTGAATTGTGAGGTTAAAAACATGATTCAAACAACACACTGTACAGTATAATATAGTAAGGAATTTTGAGCAATGCATTAAATAAAATGCTTATTGTTAGCGCATTAGCCTCTTATTACCCCTCTCTGTATTACATGTTTGCATTATTAGAAATATGATATGTGGCTGCAAGACCACATCCATATAGTTTGTCATAACTTCAGTGTCATATTGTATTGAGTCTAGTATGTAAGAGTATCTTTATTAAATATTCATTATTCTTCATAATCTTGCATTGTCGTGAGGCTGAAATGTGTTCAGTAGCACTGAGGAAACATTTGACTCATAACCACCTACAGACGTAGTGGCAGCCTTAGACATGGGACGAAGAAAATATTAAGTTTAATAGCTGTGCACTGCCTGTGAGCTGTGGAGTTGGAGCCGTTATTATTGGTATGGACTGCACCTCCAACAGTCCTTCTAAAATAAACCAACAGTCTGAAGAAAAACTGCCCTGAAATATCACTATTAGCTGTCAGTGAGTATTCTGAACTAGATGGAAAGGCTATGTATAGTGCCTGTATCGAGGATTTCTTAAATAAGTTGTCGCATTCACTCTGACACAGCTATATAACCTTTACACTTTGCATTTTTCTATTTCCCAGTGGCTCTGCAGCTTCCAGAAGGCCTCCAGATGTTTGCTTGTGTCATCGCGGACATTATTGAGAGGTAGGAACCCCCAAGGAAGGATGAAGAAACACACCAATCCACCTCAAATGCAAAAGATTAGATTAAAAGAATCTGAGAAACTTGACAAAGTTTAAGAGTGTAGTGGAAAGTGTAATACAACAGCCATTTTGATGACTTTCCCTAGTTCACATTAGGAAGAGAAAGAGGAGATAATATGATTCTTGTTACTTACGTTTTCAGTGGATTTCTTATGCCCTTTGCACTCGGCCAGACTACTAGACCTACCAGCATACATTTTGAAGAGAAGTAGTTTGAAGTGCATGGGGTATTAAATCACACAACACATTTTTTTTTTAAACCAAATGGCTCTCATCATTTAACACCAGGATGGTGGTTGGTCGATTCAAACCTACTTTTGAAATGGACACATTAAAGAATAGAGTGCCAAGAGTGGCAATAAACGTTTTTGAATGGCTTTATATTTGATTTCACTCAGAAAATTCAGATTATCAGAACAGCTTCTGCTTGTGCTTGACCCCAAAAGGTGACAGTCATTTATTACTTAAATGATCAAAAATAGAATAGGGTTTTAAGGAAAGGTACTTGTACTGTATCTGTTTAATGGATATTGGCAACTGATAAATTATTATTTCTTATCTTTTAAAATAACTTGAATTAATGTACATTATACCTGTTTTTATTCTTTTCGATATGACTCTCTACATCAGGGATTTTTAAGTAGAAGCTCTACAGAGCACATAAAGACAGCAGTGGGTTTGGGCTTGAGCGAACAGGCAGTGATGCAAACCCGTCAACCTTAACATATGTTTGATCGGCTTTGATGGTTTACCAGCTTTCCCACTCCTGAATTGAGGTTACGCGATATGAGCTCACTGCCACTTTGATATTCACAACAGTATATTGTTACTCTTATTTTAAAGGATTTAAGTTCATATTGTTAGACTGCTTTGAGGATTTACAAAGTTTTACAAATGTGTGCACTCTGCCAACAGAACAGAACAGAACACAAACAGTATAGAGCTAGGTCCGGTGAGTGAGTGCGAAAGCTGTTGTGTAGGCAGCTGATTCTTAAAAGATCATGGAGGAGGTTGTGATTCAACACAGCATGTGATGGAGGCCATCACCACTGTACCTGTTGTGTCTCCTCTCATCTTGTAGAGTTGGATGTATCTGTCAGTGTACACTCCTGGTGGTTCAGACGTCCTGTCAGATGCTGAGTGTTTGTAAATTAAAAAGTGCAGTATGCAGGCACACAGTCTTCCTTCCATCAGCACACATTCTGCTATATTGTGCGTGGCAGGTTGAATCATTTGTGGAGAGGCAGCCCACAGCCTCATGGGTAAATGTCAGCTGTGCCATTAGAGCCTGGTGGAGCCTCCACGCCTCCTGCCCTCACACCGTCAGTCTCCATAGCACCCACAGCACAGATGAGCTGTAGCAACACTCTGTCAACTAGTACCAATGTACCGTATGCATTTGGGCTGTGCAATCAATCGAAATTCAATTGCCAATGATCAGTTTGGGACTTTTTAACTGAGAGGTCTACAGTAATCCTCTTTGAGGAATAATTTGGAAATGTTTTGTGTTATATGGTAGGCTTGACTGAGTGAGGAAGTGAATTTCAACCAATCACATTAGCTCTCAGAAAATGCAGATATGCTGAAATGTGATCAAATCTAAATTCTGAATCCTTGCCTTTGTTGTGTAAATTGTGGTGTAAGTTTGATGGCATATTGCCCTTGCCAGGAAAGACCAGAATGATATCGGTGCTTTTTATACAGATCAATATCGGTCAATATCTAGTCACAGTTTTCATCCATATCAAAACAAATATGGCTGCTTTCAAGAATAAAATATTGTTTTATCTGAGGTGAGAGACATTTGATTTTGTTCGAAAAGAAAGATGACAATAAGCTCCTTTGGTTCTCATGCATCATGGAAATAGACAAATCTGTCTTGAGTTTGACTCAAAGCGTGACAGAGGGCATGGTGACCAGACTCACGCTTCGTAAAGAATTGAGGCGTGTATTCTTCTCCCTAGTATGCATACTTATGACAAGGATGGCATCAAAATACTTGGTCTTAGTGGTTATGGGCTAAGGGAATCCTCAAAGAGGTTCAGTGTACAGATAAACACTGACCACAACAGGTCCTTTTTGCAGCCTAAATTTAGTGGTAGCCCTGCCCTGCTTCAACTATTTGTGCGCCTCATATCAAGACTGTGGCTCTGCTCTGCCGCAGGTCACCTAAATCCCATGTGATGGAAAGTGATGGAGAGGTACATCATGTCCAGACACAATGGGAGTTCTGATAGGTGCTGACATGGTGTAAAATAATACCTTGACAGATGGCACCTTGGAAATGGACTCAGCGTCATGAAAGAACAATTGATTCCCTCAAGAGAAGAGGTAAAAGTAGTGTCTGTGTCATGAACGAGACTGGACATGACAAAAGAGTCGTGTTTTGTTTTTATTTAGCTCCAGACCAGTCCTGACCATTGGATGTACGCATAGAAATGTGAAGACTACTGTATCATGGCATTATGGTATTACTGTCTACACAACTCAAAATCATGCTCACTCAAAATCATAAATTATTGTCAGATTTCAAGTTTTTCAATTATTAAATCAAACAACTAGTAAACAACTAAATCTGAACTGAATAATATGATTTGAATCAGAAAAGGTGCAAACATAGGAACTTGTCTCAGCGTTAAGGTGCAACATAAAACACTGAATAATAAAATAATAATAGCAACGTCTATAGCATAGGTGTCAAACTCTGGCCCATGGGCCAAATTTGGCCCGCAGTGTAATTATATTTGGCCCGAGAGGCGATACCAAATGACTACTAGGGCTTGGCGCGCCGGTATTATACAGCGCATTCATTCATCGTTACTACTACAAATCCCATTATATATTGTATAGTAATAAGTGTTGATTGTTCCATATTCAATGTTAAAGCAAATCTTGTTTGGGTCAATATTAAAAGTTTCTTTTGTTCAATACTGGCCCGCAACTTTGTTCAAGTTTTACATTTTGGCCCACTGTGGATTTGAGTTTGACACCCCTGGTCTATAGGGTCAAATATGGCATGCATTTTTATGAATGATTATGAATTTTCACATCAGATTTTACAGTTAGCATATATTTGAATTCCAGAAATCAGAGTTTGTGTGCATGTAAACAGCCACTGTTGGATAAAAATAAATTAATACATATTTTTTTAAAAGGATAAAACCTTCAAAAAATGGTCCATCTCTACTTTTTGATTATCTTTTTTGAGCTGATTTTGTCCATTTTCAGTCTGGTGGATTTTTCTCAAAGGCTAATCAATATGAATGTGTTTTAAAAAAAAACAAAGCAATCAATATAATAAGGTGATAAAATGCTATAAAAAGGTCAAGCTAAATGGTGATGGTTTACCACCCGAGTCCAGCGGCATTGAATAAGCTTATGTCATTGTGGAGCTGATCCACTGCAGGAGCGTTACCATGTGATTTCCCCCTTTGTAGCAGCACTAATACTCTATATCTCCACTCGTTCTTTGGTCTCTTATCCTGTTTCCGGTCTTTAGCGCTCTTGGATCTGATAAACCAACGTATCAAACCAGATTTACTTTCCTTTATTATTTTTGAAGATCCCAAAAAGATTGTCTCCACTGCAGGTTGTAGGCCCTCAGATTTCCAGCAGTAATAGATAAAACTGCCTTACCGTTTGTATGTAGCTAATTGGATAAGGATGTTGCTATTGCTAATGATTTGAATAATGTAAAAAAAGGGTCTATGTTCATGACTCATGAGAACAAACACATGCGGTGACAACATCCTGTGATCATTTAATCCCCACTGTCCTCTGCCTTGTGTGTTTTAGGAGTATTTGTTAGTCAGATTATGGATAACATAATCAATAATCCTGACTCCTGCATGTTCTTAATCTCCATGTGTACACAACAACAGTGTTGAATTTTTTTTAAAAACACTGCATTTAATCTTCATCCTTTTTGAGCTTTTTGTCCACTGTCCAAACATACCGGTACTCTAAAATACCAGTACTATATTTAAAGTTGCTATCATTGTACTATATAAGCGCTATTTAACCTCTCAGTCTTGGCAACATGGCCTAGTAAACATCTGCTTACCATAGCAAGTAAAACATCATGGTGTCAGTAATGTTGACATGTTTGGTTGGTAAAAGTTATTAACACAGCAAACTAACTAATTAGTCATGCAACGGTGCACAGGTTCTTGTTTATTGTATATTTCAAGCCTTTAGTTTTCACAGAGTTATTGGGCATTAGTGTGGTTTCCTTTGTTGTGTTTGGATGTGAATTTTACCACTTATGTATAGAAATGTCAACTTCTTTTACATAAATATACACATAGAGGGTGGCAGATTTACAACTTTCAAAATTGTATCAATATTTTGATGATGAAACATTTTAAATAGGGAGTATATTTATAATAATACAATTTTGCAAAAACAGCTGAATAATAATTGAAAATGAAACTTCTGTATAAGATTATAATGTGATATTTACAGTATGCACTTTAGTGGGTAATTTTATAGTAATGGCAATAAACCTTTTCTGATTCTGCAGGAAGAGGAACTAGGGTACTTTTATTATACATTTTTGAATAATGAACGCATACTTAACTTGACAAGATTAACTTTTTTTTTTTACCAAAATGCACAACGTATTTTCTAGACTGGTGAATGAGCATTTCCTTAAACATGCAGAGGTGAGTGTTGACTGACAGACCTGTGTTGTCACATATGTTCATCGGAGCCATTTGCCTGCAGTGCATCAGTGGCACTTTGTGAAGTGCTGCACACCTGCACCCACCTCGCTGACCTCCTTGTTGGTGTTTTTCCCAAGAGACTGCGCTGCTATATCTGCTATTATTAGATCAGGGATGCAAAAGTCCATACCATCTCCACAGACGAGCAGTGCAGCCTTGCAGCTTAAAGACAGGGGCAGTCAGGGCACATCAGTGCTGTTTTCTTCCCGGAGCAGGTCAGGCCTGAGATTATTAGAGCATCATACAGGCACGGGACGTTAGGGTATATCTAACGGGACGTTAGGGTATGGGTTGAGTATTCTTGGTGAATTTTGTGCAGTCCACCTGTATATTATAGCCAATATTAACCACATTTACATAATTAGATGATTAGATGACAACTCTTGCTTATGGCTGATAAAAATCAAATAAGATTATTAACACGCTTTTTGTTTTGTTTGTTTTTTAACAAGGTTTTATTTATTTTTTGAATGCATTCATTTATCTTCTTGTTCCCGTTAGTTGCGTTAGTAGGGTTGCAGGTGATTGGAGCCTATCCCAGAGGATTTTGGCCTTAGGTGGGATACTTAATAAATAGAGCATCCTTATACTTCACCGTTACATATGTTTTCAATACAGATACACTGCAAGACTGGCAAGAGCATTCAACATTTGAATAAAAAAAAAAAAAAAAAGCAGTTGAGAATTAGGTCCCTGAGAACCACATGCTAAGCAGACCGTAAACATTGTCAGCTTTTTCCTGGTTTCTTGTCAATTTAAACTCTGCAAGCTAAGTCACCGCTGAGCAAATTAAAACATCATTGTGTCAAATAAAGAAGCATGCCAATTGGCTTAGCACACCTGATGACTGCCACTGGAAAGTGTAGTGAGTGCCAGTTGGTCTTTTTCTGGTCTTTTTCAAAGAAGACAATCGGGGAGATGAGATTCTTCGACTGCTACTATTTTCTTTAATTCTTAAAAAAGCCAACTGACTCCCCTGCTGTTTTTGAGCCCACCTTTATGAAATTTATTAAGGAGAAAATCTCATCACTTGCAACAACATCACAAGCTGGAATGTGTCCAGGAGCTGTGTGTTTGTCTACAGTCTATATTCCATTTAAAAGTTTGCTTTAGAAATGTTTATGAAGTTGAAAGAGGTCAATACAAACCAAAAGCATGGTACATTTTTCTGACCTTTTGAGAACCTTGGTATTATTGCATTATAGGTTATATTTAATTTCATGCAGTCATCATTGAAATATATTGTGCAGTCTGAATATGGAGTATGTTGTTCTGTTTTAAGATGGACTGAAAACGACACAAGGATTGCATTTAATGTATTGGAACCGCAGAGAAATGTATATGGTTACGTTCTGATCAGGCATAATGTTTGTGCAACGAACGAACGGGGCTGTGGCTGGTGGCCATAACACTCGATCAATATAAGCACATCAAACCTATAACTGCTCTCAGTTTTGAATTTGTTGCCTGCACCAAGCCCATTAGTTTTAAATCAAAGTTGTAAATCGCTTGGCAATTTCTCAACCATATTGAATTGTGCACTAAAGACCTAATTACCAAATGCTGCTCTGGAGTTCATAGACTTGTTTGACATCTTAATTAGATCTTAAAGACGTTTCTGTAGCAATAGCTGTGGTGTGCAGGCCGATGTTAGTCAAACCAATAATGATGAGGGGCATTGAAACACACCAGAGACACAGGACAGTCGCTGATATATTGGAGCACAACCACAAGTACTGAGCACATGCACTGTCTGTCTGACACATTGGAACAGTTTTTCTTCATGCCCTTGGATGGTTCTTTTCCCAGTGGGATACAGGCTATACATTGCATGGTAATTATCCATATCCTGGTAGCAGCTCATGTCTCACATAGGCCTCCTAATCACATTCTTCACATTTATTAGCATGAAATAATAGTGGGAAATAACTTGATCTGCATGCTGCTGCCAGTGGAGATGGCTTAATAATAGTCCTGCTCTGTGTTGCATAGAAACCTGATTAGACACAATAATAATGTGTCATATTGAGATTTTTACAGTATAAATTGTCTTGGGGGTATTATTAGTAAGTCTGGTGATGCGCGACACAGTATGTGCTTACTGCTTAGTTAAAAAAATGCACTGTGTCAAGTAGTAGACACCTCAAATACTGACAAAATCACATAATAGGAAAAAATGTGACCTTTCCTGAGTAGTTTAAGAATTATATTGAGCTGTATCAACACTAGTATAAGCACCTTTTCTTTATCTACTGTTTTTACATTTTTAGTATTGTCAAAAGTTCTATTGTTTGTATTTGCATTTTTATATTTTAGGTTTTATTTACAACAATTATTGAAACTTCATTCTGCCTTCATAAATGAATATCACTGTGCCAATATATAGCTTTAAAAGCTTATGTGTTAAATCATTGCCATTTATTTGCAGTGTCGAGCCAGAGGACTAAAACACTTACCCTAACCCTGTTTAACCCTCCTGCATGTTCACATTATGCGGATCAGACCCTATAACAGCCTTCACCTGGGAGGCTAATTGATTCCAATCTTCATGATATTTCAGGCAAATATTTGTTTATGAGCCATGCTGTTATATCTGTTTTTGTGTGTTACCTTGGGCTCAGCTGGCCTGTGCTGCACTTCACTCGAGAGCCACCATTAGAGGAGAAGGGACGGGCAAATAAACAGAGTAGACCCCCTCTCTGTTAGTCCTCATACAAAACTAAAGGACGTTGAGAGAGTACAGCACAGTTTTCATAGGCAGTAAGGGATGAAAAGCTAAAAACTTTCAGTGGATTCAGTGAGGGGTAAATAAGATGTGGTTACTGGCATAAAGTCTTGCAGGAGACATTTATCTGAAGGTTACAGGTTGGCTTCACATTATTCTATAACATATAGTCAGAAGAGAGGTTTCTCATTTTTCCAGCTCAAATCTATAAGAAAACCAGACACTAATACCTGGCGGAGAAATTTGCAACCAACCACATCCTATATTTGACCTTTTTTAAGATCAAAGAATTTCAATGAGATTAGCTGGATTTAATGAATCACAGTGTGAACTTTCAGAGGCAACAGATGGTTTTAGTTACCTCTCAACAGCAGATAATAAAGATTTGTCATGAATTGGGATGAAATCGAATTATGAGCTCAGCTCTAAAAATGTGTGATATGCCCCAAAAAACATATCGCCCACACCTATTGGACACAGTTTCACAAATTTGAATGTTCTTATAGTTCTTAATAAAAAAAGATCGAATAAATGGAGATTAAACTGTCAAGTAAATAAATGAAAACTAAACAAACTATATAATTAACTTATCACGGCGTGGCACAAATGTGTGTCAAACAAGGTACAAATACACTGTACAGAATTGTCTATGTACAAGTAAAACAAGATAAAATAAGAGTAAAAGTGAAATATATCTTGGGTATACAAGAAGTTTAATGTTTACAAAAAGGTGTGTTGTTCAGCTTTATGGAGTTTATTTGTGTTTCATTTTAAAATGGCTGCCCACCCATGTGGCTTCACTTCCTGAAAATGGCCCATTTGAGGTGACGTAACCTAGTTATAAATAGTTAAAGCTACAGACTTGCAGTGTCTCTGTTGTGTTTTTAAATCCAGCTCATGCATAGACCGGACTAGGAACATGACCAGTTCAAATCGGCTTTTGCGTCTGAACCTTTGTCTTGGCCTTCCTCTTCTTGTCATGTGTCCTTTTCTGTAGCCAGATTAACTGATGATTTACTAGCCTTCATCTGCCACTAAAAGCAGACAGCCAGCATGTGCTTTACGGGCATTGACTGGTCATAAGGAGCTCAGTCATTGACTGACAACACATGGATACTATTGCGTTGAGCAGCAGCTCAAAATAGCTATTGCGTAAGGCTGAAAACTTAAATTATACTGATAAACAAAATTGGAGTACCGTGCCCTTTTTGAGTAATATGGGTAATGTATTTCATAGTGGGTAAAATATTGTATGCAAGACCATATTGATAATATGTTGTCAAGAAGATATATAAAGTGTAATTTAATTTAAAACGTTTTAGCCCCCAAAAAATCTAAATAATGTTTATTTATTTAAAAAATATTTTTTGATGCGGTTAAAACATGTATGTGCGGCAGGCTTGCATCGCCACAAGCCTAACTCTTTATTTATACACTAAAAGAATGTGAATTGTTTAAAATGATAGTCCAGTTGACTCCCTCCTCAACAAAAATAGTGTTTCATGTAGATGCGGGCAATACACAGTATAAACAATTAGATAATATTGTGAATTTTGTTTTGAAGATGTGAAAAATTTGGCTCGAGTATATAGTAAAAAATGCTACAAATAGATCTCATCTTGTAAACTCAAATAAAAGTATAAAATCCCATAGGCGCCGTCTCGTCCAGGCTCGAACCTCTGACACCAAACTTCGGAGTTAGCCGCATAAGCAACACATGCAGTGCAGCCTCCCTGTGTGTTAGGCATGAGAGGGTTTTAAGAAATTGTTAAACATGAACTGGGAGTTTGCATCTTCCCTTCGTTTCTCCTCTCTCTCTCTCTCACTCCAAACGCACAGAAGCCCAGCCCAGGAAGAGCAGAGCAGACGTGGAGGAAGGCAGACACAGGTAGACGGACGGTGGGGACAACACAGACATGTTCTCTCTATTTTAAACTGCAAAATGATGTGTGCTTTTTTACAATCTGACTCAAATTCACAAAGAAACGAGTCCGATGAAGAAATGAATTAAGACGCTCCTACATGTGTAGAAAAAACGTGGAAACAGGAGACTACGGTCGCTGTCAGCCTTTTATGAGCCGGCCCAACTCGTCCCTTGGCCCGACCCGCACCACGAGCAGGTGCCCGCGCATCACTTTAAACGCAAACTTTACGAGAGGGAGTTAAAGGGTTGAAAAGGTTTCTGCCTTAGGGTTATGTATACTGTCAATGGTTTTTGCATTTGACGCCAATCAGCCAATCGCATTGTTGTATTCAGTGATGTTTTGTGCAGAGGAAAGTCTGATAGAGTCCAGTGTGGACTCTGATCAGAACAAAAGCAAAACTCCAAAAGCTCCACAGCACATGTCCGCTTTAGGCCTATATTCTACCTCAAATCAACTTGTAAGAGAACATTTCAATTCATTTTAAAACCAGGATGAGACTGTTTGATATGAAATATAGATAATTGTTATATTGTGAAAAATAACCTGGCTCCCTATAATGTTCCCCATGTTAATAGGGATATAATACACATATATTATAATTTTTAAAGTGGCATAAAAGAAACGCAGTGACGTTTCGGACCTCGGCTTGTGGAAGTTTTCTCAATGGACCTCAGGAATGTTTATTAGTGACTGGTAAAAGGTGAAATTTCTGCACTTTTGTGATTCATTTGACAGACATTTCACATTTGCCTGACGAGTAAACATGTTTTAACGTATTTCTATTGGATTAACATAATATTATTCTGACTATCATTATTGGGATACTAGAAATAAAATAGAGATTCATTTTAGTCATTATCGCCCACCTCTTGTTTCATAATTGCATATGACATTGTTGCACAATTCATTGAAAAATTCTGGTATACTAGATGGACCACATGCACGCACACACATGCACGCACGCACACACACACACACACACACACACACACACACACACACACACACGCACACACGCACACACATACATTCATTACAGTACTATACACTATACAATAGTTACTATACACTATACAATAAGTCTGGAGCCATGTGGGTCATGACCCATGATTAAGCCTATTCTGTCACTTGTTGTACCTGCTGTGGTGTCACCTGTATTGATCTCTATGGTAACCAGCGACATGAGTCAGTCAGTCTTCCACTTTTGGTTCTGTAGGTTCACGGAGGCAGACACTATTGTGATGGGGGACGTGACGTACGGGGCCTGCTGCGTGGACGACTTCACCGCTCGAGCCTTGGGAGCAGACTTCATGGTGCACTATGGCCACAGCTGTCTGAGTGAGTTTCAGTTCGAGCATGTTTTTACTTTCCTTTGTCATCAGAGAGCAGGTAGCACGGTCGAAGTCACCGGAGACAAATGAAGGCATCAGTCGATCAACGGAAATGTATAACTAGTTAGCACAAGCCGCCTAGCTCCACAATGGAAAAGTGCAGCAGACCTTTGGAGCCTGGACTTCACATTCCTTCTGCGGATCAATAGAGAACATGCATTAGAGTCGTCCTTTGAAAAAACCTCAAGCTGTTCTTCAGGGCCTTCTCCTTGCTCCCACTGTCTGAACATCGAGGAAATGCTAAATCAATACTTTTGATACCTCCACAATAGCCTCCCATTTTCAAAATACCAGAAATAACCAACTGAATCTTAATGTTTCCTCTGCTTCATCTAAGTTTCTGCTCTGTAGTGTTGTCAATTCTTTCAACTGGGGTTAAATTGTTGTTGTGTCATAATTAAATCAGTGGAGGTAAATAACAAGAAAAAGCGCATTGAAATTTACTGAATAATTAATAGTTAATTGATGGAAAAACGCTTTCATGGTCAGATTTGAATGGAATAGGTATTGTAGTTCTTAGTTTGGACATTTTAGTATCTTAATTTGATGAGACCAGTGTCTCATCAAACTAAGATACTAAAATGTCCGTACCAAGGCAAAGGCTCGGTGCTCGATGCAGATTGATATATAGATAGAAATAAACTCTGTTTACGTAACCTCTGTACTTAAAAGTAAAATTTAATATTGAGCTGGAAACAGGCCAGAATTCTATGGTAGAATTTACTGTTAACTGTCAGATTGCAGATTTTTTGACCTGGTTTATGGTTCATATCGCTTTAATTTCTGAGCCTATTCACATAAAACAAAATTTGTCAGCATAAATAAACAAAAGTGAACTCACTTCACACAATAGCTTCAGAAAGCGGTGCCATTGTTCCACTACAAAGGCATGATGTAATGTGAAAGGAAGATACAGTACATTAACATGACAAATTTGTTTTTCAAACAAATAATGATACGGTTCAACGTTTGTGGATTTCTATTTTGGATGGTTCTTTCAAAAACAGTAAATAATAATAAACGCAATCTATTTTCAACCAATATATTAGTTTTTTTCGTTAATAATGCAATAATGCTTATAGTTCTTATTGATCAAGATCATTCTAAAACTAATCAGGATAAATTTACTATTTATATATATATATATATATATATATATATATATCTACAGATATAGATATAGATATAGATATATCTATAGATATAGATATATCTATAGATATCGAAATATATACAGTAATTTTTTCCCCGATATATTTTAAATGAGCATATAGAAATAATGTTTTGTATTAATTTGTATTTGGGTATAATATGATCATTTAGACAAGACATAAATGACTCAGGGTGTACAAAATCTTCCCATATAAAGCACGTTTGTGAGCTCCCCGTGCTGTCTGTTGTGGTCTCGGACACCTGTGGTAGATAAAAGACACTCACTCACTCTGGGACTGTCTCTGCTGCTCTTTTATTCTCCCCTTCATTTCCTCTGGCACATATCTGCTGAATATTGCTGCCTTCTCATCTTTTGTCATCATAGTGTACCTTCTGCGGAATATTGTGTGCAGAATAACATTTTGATGTGTTTCAGTGTAAAAAGTAAAACCATGCACCTGAGCCCTGATAACCCAAGTACAATTTACCACACATTTTGACCTTTTTTTCCCCTCCAAAATTGGATCCAATCCCCAAATTGATTTAAAATGTATATATATGAATGTAATAAAAAGAAAAATAATAAAAGCAAAACATATAAGCCTGATAATAATATGCACATGGTAAGATTAATAATTTTGAAATACTCCGCGTGGTCATAATTTGTGTACAATACATCATCAGATCAGTATTTTTTGATTAAAATCACTTGAGTGCATACAAGTAGCATTTGTATCTCTCTTCAGGGTAATTTTGTCTAACCTTTTGTAAGTTATTGATTATGTACTTGTTTCCTTGAGGTCCAGTTGCTGCGTGACATCACAGATAAAATGCACAAATTACTAAAATGATTTCTCATAAAGGAGTTTTAACCACGTTTTTGAATGGACCTCTGATTGCACGTTCTAAGTGCTCTTGGACCACTAATGCAGATCAATGCTACTCTTCTTTCCTTTTTTGAAGGGTCAATAAACAAGCCGCTCACCTAAGTGTAAGGCAGGATTAACTCGACTTCTCTGCTCCTTTCTGGTGCTATAAAGTTCCTTCCGTAAAGCCCACCTCTTTAAGCCCCCTCCTCTTCTTTTCCATTGCATTTCAGTGACGCATAGACCTACTATGCACTTATGGTGCTCGATAATTGACATTTCACATAGCTCCATCTTCCCAACTCATGATATCCTATTACTTTTTCCACTCCTTCCATTCCCATCCTTTGCAATTCACACAGTATATTGTTCTCTCGTCCACCAGCTTTAAATTGAGTTGCTCGGTTTTCCCTCCTTCATTATTCCTGCCATTATGCAAGGGACATTGTATTGCACGTTTTAAAATAACACATTTCACTGAAGTAAATTGTTCAAGTGTGGTAGTTTCAACATTTTAAACAACTATTTTTGTCTCTTCATGTTGTCTTTTGGTTGACAATATAACCAAGTCACACCTAATATATACGTGTGTAATATATTTGACCTATTTCTTGTTTTTATGTTGAATATTTTTATTATGGTTTCACACCAATCCAAGGTCTCATGGCTTACTTCGTTCTTGGGCTTTTGCTCTCATCTCTTCTCTACCCATTGTTTTAATCCAGGCCATTAGGCAATCTGTATCTGCTTATAAAATATTCACACAGTAATGGCCCATTTGCGTAATCATAACAAAAAGCCTGCCTTTCCTAGCTGTCCAACTAAAAAACCTAAAAAAAATACTGATAATTACAATGATGATCCTAAATGACAATTTATCTTCCTTATCCATGCCTTAGCCTACTCTAAAGGGACTACTTTCTCTACAAATCTGACTGAACATATCTCGAGCTAGCTACCTCTCCGAGGGCCTGGTGCGTAGTAAATGGTCTGTGAAATTAATAGCATTAATAGTAATCGCATGCGTCCTTCTCCTTCCCTAAATAATTGAGGTCCTTGCATCACTTCCCACGTGTGCAAGGGCCTCCACAGAATGAGTTTGAGTTTTAATGCGGTGGAGCCTACTGCTAAGAAAAGTAAATGTAGAATATATACCTTTAAAGTCATATCTGTGAACATGTGCTGCTGTGTGTTAATGTCAAAGCTTGCCGTCAATAGTGAATACACTGCAGCCATACCTGACACAACACGGTGAATAATTCATTTGTCTTTGCTTTTGTCTCTGTCTCTCTGCAGTCCCCATAGACGCCACTGTAGGAATTAAGATGCTCTATGTGTTTGTGGACATCCAGATGGACAATGCACACTTCCTGGACACGGTCAAATTCAACTTCACCCCTGGACAGTCTCTGGCACTCGTCAGCACGATTCAGTTTGTGGCTGCTCTGCAGGTAATGGAGCAACAAGCTAAGGGATTTTGGCAGACTGTATTTTGTAATTGGGAGTCTCAGAACATTAGTTGCTTACAATAATTATAAATAGGCAAAGAGACAAACAGTTTAGAATATTTGCACAAAAAAAACAAATAATTATTTTGTCCTTGAACCACAATGCCGTTTTTTGTGTGAAATTGAAGGCCCGTCAAATTTGTATTTACTTTAGAGAAAACACTGAAAATACTTTAAGTATAATAATTAGCAAACAGAACACTTGAACTAGAAGACAATGGCCGCTATACTAGAGGACTCTCTTTATTGATGCTTTTAAATCTAAAATGTGCATTGAAGTAAAAGTCATGAGTCCAGCTGCAGTGTGATTCCTGCTTTTGTTCATTGCATAAGCAGCAGCAGCAGCTCCACAGTATCTCACTTGACTTTTCTGTATGTTTTGCTGCATTTCCCATGTTGAACCAACACCACTCTGTTCCTACACTGACAGTCATGTTATTTTTAAACTCTACAGGACCGTGTGGGTCATATCTTATGCAGGCGTGTTAAAGTCCTTCTGTGTGTATATTGGTGCATAGCAGCCTGGCTTTTATCCAATCCTCCATATTTCTCTCATGTTTTTATTGTGTAGGCTTCTCGGGGTCAAACTGTGGGCGGGAGGGGCCGATCGATCACTATTATTACCCACTCAGGCATCTGAAATGGGTTCAGTATAGTTAATTTCATCCTACTTCCAACCATAGCTAATTGTTTGCTCACTCGTCTTTTATTAATATCACAAGATGATCTGCATTTCATATAGTAGACTGGGTTTGCATCGGGATTTCTTAGTTGTTTGAAGTATTCAAAGAAAATCCAATAAACTATACAATTGAATTTCTATTTTATACGTTTTCTAAATTATATTTACATTTTTCACTTGAAACATTTTGTGATTTAAAATGAGTGTCTGAGACTTTGACATAATCAGATTAAATGTACTCATCTATAGTTTAAATGTTTGTTTTTGTATAAGAAATACACTATTTGCTATTATAGGTTTTATTTGTTGCCATTGTTTAAGCTCATGCTGATTTTTAAGGTTGAGCAAGAGGCATGTCTTTATTTATTGTTTTCCCTGCTTCTCTGTCCTGCAGGCGGTGAGTGCGGCTCTCAAGCCTGACTATGACGTACTCGTTCCCCAGTGTCGACCTTTGTCACCAGGAGAAATTCTGGGCTGCACATCCCCTCGTTTGGAACGCAATGTCAATGCCATAATGTTAGAACTCTTCCTCATTTCTCAGTTATTTATCATAAAATCTTGAAACCAAAAATGTGCTCTTGACTCATCCTGTCACTTCCCACCTGGTTTCATAATTAGCCCAGCGATTGTCACAAATGTGGCATGAGCCCAGTACAGGGTGACATCATTCCAGTCACCAGACCTAGCTCAATGTGACAACTAATCATGTTGTGCCTCAAATAAGGCCACCGATACACCCACATGGAAACAGCCAAAATGTGATCCTGAATGTGGTGTGCATATCATTAACACGTGCAATACATGATTACGGCGAGTATTGTTTCAAGGTACCAGTACAGTATAAAAAAGATTAAGTATTACTGGCACAGACGTAAAATTAGGCTGAAAACTGGTGCCGAAAGAATATTGTTCATTCAACAAGTTTTGATGCCTGATGAGCACTGAGAGATCACTATAGAGAAGTTACCAGGCAGCAAATATGTGACTCCTTCAACAGTTCATTCTGCAGCTGCAGGGTGCTAATCATTGTCAGTATTAAACCAGCAAAGTTGTAAAATCATAGTAGAACATTTATAAATTGTTGTACAACTGCATCAGTGTTTAAACATGTTAAGAACTAATTAATGCATTACTATCTCTTTACATAATGAGATAGAACATTGCCAAACTTGTTCATTATTTTTCTCTACCCACACTCTGACTTTGCGATGTGCTGTACAAAAAAATGAATGAATGAAATGAATTAATTTTGACAAAACCTCAGAATAGCATCAGCACATTAATAATGAGCAAAGCAGCAGGTAACCTCCTTATAAAGAGCCTAATGATGTAGAGATGGGATTACTCAACCGTTTCTGTTTTAGATTTACAATTCAAAGTGATTTTATTGTACACATCCACATCCTTGCATCTAATAGGTAGTACTTTGTGGATATCTCATCATTCATTGTGGAAAGTACCTGAGCTCGACAGTGCAGCAGGCTTATTGTTCAGAGCATACTTTTATGAAGGCCATGGATGTTGCTAAGCAAAAGGGGAACAGTGTAACAGTGGTCGTGCTCAAGGTTATTCTGCCCTGTCTTTGTGTTATTAGACTTTATGCATGCACTCGTATAGATCCAAATATATATGCCAGACATGTCTCCAAGTTATTATATATATTCCGCCACCACCTGCAGCATGTTCCTGGGTGTTCTAAACGCTGGTCAATTAGTGGGTTTAATTGCACAGCCTGTCTCTATGGGCCTTGAGACTGCAGTAATGAGGAGTGGTACCGAGCATAGACCTAACAGCGGGGATCTTCTCAGAGTGACCCCATACAGGAGGTGGAGGGCTGCTGAGAGGCAGTTCTACCTGATCATGTATTTGTGCACACCTACATAGCCCAGTGTGTCCTAGTGGTGTGTGATCTCTGCCTCCGCCTAGATGAGGGTTAATTGGAATGGGTTGCATTGTCTGTAAACAGCAGACTTCAATCGTTAGGGTCATGTATCCTTCCAAGCAGCCTCGGGCCCTTTTTTCTCATTTAGAGCCTTGGTAAAAAAAAAAGGCTGAGGCGGCGCTGGGATTGACTAAATTGTTTTATCAAATGTCATATAAGATGTCCTGTCAGAGTGCTACTTATGGTCTGTGACCTGGATGTTTTATGCATGTTTCTCCAGCTATCTCGGAGATGGAAGATTTCACCTGGAGTCAATTATGATTGCAAATCCAGACACTCCAGCTTACAGGTATGGTTTATTTTGAATGTTTGATTTTCCAACACGTACATGTGTATCAGTGCATTCAATATAAAAACAAATGTAAATACTTGCAATGGTAAAGATATACTATATTCTGACTTGGACTGAAATAAAGGTAGGATCTAAAGACATTTTTGTTATCAAGCCCAGAAACGTCTCAGGTCATGTAACATTTGTTAAAATGTGCTTAGTCTAAATAATAAATGTATTTCTGTACAGTTTGTCCACTTATTACAGTGTCATAGCATTTTCTGACTGCCTATTTGTATTCTGTGAGATGGCATTGTGTAAAAGATTCAGTGCTGAACAAATCACAGGTATCTCCCATAAACAAGATTTTAATCTCAAGTGAAGCCTTTGTGGAGCCGAAAAGGAGATTATGCCTTTCTCCGAGATGCACTAGAGTCACACTTGATAGGTTTTCCTGATTAGATTGAATTAATTCCCCCCAACTTTTGATGAGCAATAAGGTATAAACTATATCACATATGCCATTCAAATGTGTGTGCCACTTTTTTTGTGCATAGGTACGATCCCTACAGTAAGGTCTTCTCCAGGGAGTACTATGACCATAATGCCATGCAGGAGTTAAGGCTCCAGGCCATTGACAAAGCTCGCTCAGCCCAGAGATGGGGCCTGATCCTGGGCTCACTTGGGCGTCAGGGCAGCCCTAAAGTCCTGGAGGTAAGTTTGTGTGTCCTCATTTCAACAGTAGACATGCCCTAAGGCCTCTTGTGCAATGCTTTGTAACACTTTACAGAGGGCTCGGCTCCGACAAGTTGTTTGGTGACATGTGGTACTAATAAGAGTTTGCTATCAAACTGGGAGTTTATGATTTTATAATAACTGACTTTTAATTAGCCTTAATAAAGCATGCTTTATTAATTGTAGAAAAAGATTCAGTTGTAGTCATCTGGACTCTGTTCAAGAAAACCACAGCACTTTTTTTTAAACAGAGTCCAGATGACTACAACTGAATATTTTTCTACAATGGAATATTACGAATGAGGGATTACACCGACATGCTTTATTAATTTGAATTAATATGTGGCTATTTTAAAGACAATTCTTTGAAATAAATCAATAAGTAAATCAAAAACTCGCACGTTTGATTGGACTGCCGAAGCCCTGCTGGGGCCTAAATATAGCCGCAAACGCCAATGATCGGTCGCCTCCACCCCGCCACCGCCCCGCAATGCAAGAGGAGGAATCTCCTTTTCCTCCTTTTATTACACATACTGCCGAATCCGTGGCGCTATCACGCTTTCTCCCCTTTGCTTTACAAATAGGGACGTCATTGTGTACTGAAAATGTCAATATTTTGGGAAAGGTTTGTGGCTGTGCCGCACATCATTTTTAAAAGAAAAAGTTGGATAACTTTTGATGGCCCACTCCTGAAGATGAATCTCGCCAAATATTATGTTAATTGGGCCAGAAGGAGTTCATAAAAGTATAAAGTGTAAGCATGTTCAAATTTCAGAGATTTGGTGATTTTCCCATTGGAATAGCATGGGAGGTTTCTGTAATCACTACGGCTACGCCGTAAGAAAGACCTATCATGGGTCTTATTGACTTTTTTGATCGACATGCCAAAATAGAATTTAGTGCAAATTGTGATATATTTTGTAAGAACTAAATTTTGTGGTCCCCAGGCAAAAGGCAATTTTTGGGAAATTCTTGAAATGTTCAATTTTCCTACTACTAATTATGTGCATGGGTGGAGGAGTGCGTTGGTGAGTGATTGGAAGCAGGCGAGTGCTTCACGCTCGATTTTGTGCGCACTTTGTGCGCACTTTTGCAGCCGTGCTTCGGCCTTACGGAATTTATAGGCCTCTCGCCAGCTCAGGCTCAGGCGCTCAGCTCAGGTGCTCAGGCCTAACAATAATGCCATACCCAATGCAATGCCCAATGTCTTTGAAAACTGCGGTCATAAAGCCTCTCCTAAAGAAGAGCAGTCTTGATGCCGCAGCACTGAGTAATTACCGGCCCATCTCTAATCTGCCATTTTGGGGCAAAATCCTTGAAAAGGTTGTTTACCAACAGCTCACTGATTTCCTCTTAATAAACAACTCATTTGATGTTTTCCAGTCAGGTTTTAGACCTCATCACAGCACTGAGACTGCTCTTGTCAAGGTGACAAATGACATCCATCTGAACACTGACGCGGGCAAAGCTTCAGTCTTAATTCTGTTAGATCTGAGTGCTGCTTTTGACACTGTCGATCATGGGATCCTCTTACAGAGACTAGAGGACTGGGTGGGCATCACAGGCACTGCCCTAAACTGGTTAAAGTCCTATCTGGAAGACAGGAAGTACTTTGTCGAAATTGGTAACTGTGTCTCAGACCAGATGCCCCTGACCTGTGGGTGCCCCAAGGGTCAAACCTGGGACCCCTTCTGTTCAACCTCTACATGCTGCTGTTAGGTCAGTTGATACGCAGCGAGAATGTGTCCTATCACAATTATGCAGACGACACTGCAACACTCAAATCTATGTTTCACTGACGGCAGGTGAATATGGACCAGTGGATTCACTCTCACTGCATCCAACAGATCAATGTGTGGATGCAAAAACAACTTTCTCCAGCTAAACTCAGACAAGACTGAAATCATCGTCTTTGGCCCACAGAAACAAAGAGAAAGTGTTAGCAGTCACCTCCAGAGTCTTGCTCTAAAACCTACAAATCAAGAATGAGTGGGAATGAATTTTAACAGCCACGTCAAATCAATAATATCGGCAGCCTTTTACCACCTAAAAAAAAAAAAACATAGCCAAAATCAAAAGTATAGTGTCTAAACCAGACCTGGAGAGACTTATCCATGCGTTTGTCTCTAGTAGATTAGACTACTGTAACGGCCTGCTCACTGGCCTCTCCAAACTAGTTGTAAAACAGCTGCAGTACATCCAGAACGCTGCTGCTTGGGTCCTGACTAGAGCCAGGAAGTACGATCACATTAGTCCTGTGCTCAGGTCTCTGCACTGGCTCCCCTGTGGCTTGTATACAAGCTCTGCTTGTCTCTTCATGGCCTAGCACCAAAGTACATCTCGGACATGTTAGTGCCATATGAACCATCTCGGACTCTGAGGACCTCAGGGACCGGCCTCCTGTTGGTGCCCAGAGTTAGGACTAAACCTGGGGAATCTGCATTTCAGTTTTATGCAGCTAAAATCTGGAACAATCTTCCTGAGGATGTGAGACTGGCAGCTACTCTGGCAATGTTCAAATCTAAGCTAAAAACTGTTTTGTTTGGCTGTGCATATGACTGAAATGATTTTCTTTGCGCTCTTCTCTTTTATGTCTTGAACTATTTGACGGATAGCCTGAAAATGGCACTTTTAAATTAAGATTTTGTGATTTACTGCTTTTTTTTTCCTATTGTGTGAAGCACTTTGAATTGCCTTGTGTGCGAATTGTGCTCTACAAATAAACTTGCCTTGCCATACACTTGTAAAACACTTTACAGGGATGTCAAAGCCTCTCAAACATTACACTATTGTAGTCACAACTGCCCTGGGGCAGATTGGCAGCCTTGCTTCCATAAATCTGCCCCAGGGCAGCTGTGACTACGATCGGGCCCTTCGCCCAACACCAACCAATTACGCACTTTCATACTAGGAAAAGTGAGTGAAGTGTCTTGCCTAAGGACACTGAGCTACTGCTGTTATAGGTATTTGATACCTCCTGGCTCTCACACATCCTTTGGCACATCACTAGTACTTTTTAAAGTTTTGCTTTTACAATACACTTTCTGGGGGAAACAGAATTGACTTATTATGAGGGGGGGAAATTGGGGACCCCAGCTTTAAATTAAAATGCTCTTGATTTTATTTTTTTTGTAAGTTCAGTTTGATCCAATGTGTTTCCCTTTTTTTCTCCAAGCACCTCGAATCCAGACTCGAGTCATTGGGCAAGTCCTTCACCAGAGTCCTCTTGTCTGAGATTTTTCCCAGCAAGTTGGAGTTGATGACGGGTGTAGATGCGTAAGTATTGGGATGGGAACTCTCTAAACCTAATGTTAAAGGGTTGATATTAAAGACCACTTCATGCCACCTCCTCTAGTGCATATGATAAGCACAATTTATTCATCCATCCCCGAAATCGTATATTGTCTGACAGATGGACAGCTATATTTCACCATAGTATTTAAAAGTTGTGCATTTGTGTAAACAATAGTGGCTTGTTGGCACCCAAAATTATGTAACTATAGTTGAGCATTTTCTTTTTTGAATGCGTAACTGAAAGGATTTGATTTAGACACTATGAGTCAGAGCAATCTGCCAAAAATACCACTTGTTCCGCTTGGTAAAGGCGGCACACATTTTTGACTCCTATTAATCACATTAGTAATGCCTTAGCCCAGTCTGTTTCCCCTTTAAGCTACCATTTTATGCAAATCATGACCTTCTGCCATACTGTTTCCTACTTTTATGTATTTAAGTATTCTTAGCATCATGTTCTACATGTTTGTCCCTTTTGAAAACTTTTCACTGATTTGTAAATTGTCATTTTCTTAAACAATAGCTAATTTATCTTTGCAATCCTCAATCCTGTCAAGCTATTATGATCAGGCGGGTGCTGAAGTTCAATCAAATCAAGAAGATTTCAGATGTATTTTGTATGCGTCAGAGCTCTCAATTGGGTCATCAGCGCATTTGCAACAGTCTTCTGAAACCAGACTCGCAAGTATTTTAGACGAAGCTCTGTAAAGTGTCAAGCCTACTTTTATTCTGTTCACGTCTTCAGGAGATTTCTTGTCGGAGCATTATATCAACCTGAATCTGACCCACAGCGCTGTGTATTACAATCTTATTTTAGCTGTTTGTCATACCATTTGTTGTATATGGTTTACATTACGTTTACTTATTTTTGTTTGATATTCGAAAGTATAAAAGGAGCTTGAAGTCATGGGATGTTAAAAATAGTGTTGAAGACACATGGATGTTTTAAAATATTGGTCAAATGATCAAAGGGAATAATCAAATTTAGACATAGACAGTCTTTATTTATTCACAATGGCAATTATTTGGACACAGTAGCTCACACATGACAATATATTAATTATCCATTTGTTTTAGAATTTTGTTGTAGGATTTAAAAATGTCTTTGCGTTGTATGGTTTTATGGTTTTAAGTCACAAGATTATTGTGCAGTAGTTGATCTGAGCTCCAACAAAAACATCAGCAGCTTTAGTTTGTGTAGATTTTTCAATGTTATATTCTTATATGTGAAAAGTGCAACTGCGCCAATCATAGAGGCACACAGTTGGACTCTTACCGTGCACTCACAGCCTCAGATTGGCCTCTCTCGTGTGCGATGTGTCAGTTCAACACAGGCAAAGAGACAGAAAGAAGTTTGCAGTGGTAGATGAGGACGTGGAATTGGCACTGCGTCATGGTAACATTTATTTTGGCTCTTCTATTGTTGTGATGTATGGTGTATCTGTCATCAGACCAGAAGATCGTCCAAAAAAAACGGTCCAGAAGTGCGATCAAGAAACATTTAACTATGAGAATATTTTCTTCTTTGATTTGAGAGGGTGTGTGCAGGGGGGTGGAAATTGGGTAGCTCATGTTTTGATTCGGGGTACACGATTGTAGAAAGTATTGTGATAATGACTGCTATTGGATTTGCAATATATGTTTAAAAAGTAGGATTCTGTTCAGAGTACACGTTGTAACCAAATCCAGGAACAACTTTTGGGAGAAGAATTATTGAAATATGAATTGATAATCTAATAACAAAAGACAGGTCAAAAATACAGATGTATCATGATTTTTCCCTAAAAAGACAGAATAGTTTTTTTCTTTACAGGGGACATTCTATTGTCTAAATAATTGCAGCCTTTACGGTTTGATGATTGCAAAATATTGTGCAGCCCTACCAATAATCCCACATACAGTGAGGAAAATAAGTATTTGAACACACTGCCATTTTGCAAGTTCCCACTTAGACATTATTGAGGGGTCTGAAATTTTCATTGTAGGTGCATTTTCACTGTGAATCTAAAAAGAATAATAATCCTAAAATCACATTATATTATTTTAATTTATTTATGTGTATGTTATTGCTACAAATAAGTATTTGAACACCTGGGAAAATCAATGTTCATATTTGGTATAGAAGCCTTTGTTTACAACTACAGAGGTCAAATGTTTCCTTTAGTTCTTGAACAGGTTGGTACACATTGCAGCAGGGATTTTGGCCCCTCCTCCACACAGATCTTCTCTAGATGCTACTTTATTTGTTACTTTATTTTATGGAAAGCCCCTTGAGATGTGCCATCTCATTTTTGAGGAGGTCCAAAACGCTTCACACAAAGACATACAATAAAATAGACAGTATACAGAACACAGTTTACAAGACAGACAGGACAAACTTGCTCCCATTAATCCCTCTCCCTCCCACCAGAGTACTTTTTATAACATAGTTTATTGTCCAGATGAAACGTTTAGAACTCCCCCATGATACACTTACAGGGATGGGGAAAACACTTACACATATATACCAGTACACTACAAAGATATATTTTATATTTGAGTTACTTCCCAGAACTGTCCATAAAAAAACAACAACATAGTATCATCACAGCAGATAATACATATTTCAGCAATATTGGACTGTAGAGAGCTAATCTAAACTAGACTCATAAGCAGTACATTGTTGCCCAAAATCTCGCAATACATGGCCACATTCATTCTCTCCTTAATACAGAGCAGTTGTCCTGTCCCCTGTGCAGAAAAGCACCCCCAAAGCATGATGTTTCCACCCCCATGCTTCACAGTACGGATGGTGTTCCTGGGATGGTATTCATCCTTCTTCCTTCAAACGCGCCGAGTGGTGTTTATACCAAAAAGTTCTATTTTGGTCTCATCTGACCACGTGACTTTCTCCCATGACTCCTCTGGGTCATCCAGACAGGCCTGGACATGTGCTGACTTAAGCAGGGGAACCTTCCGTGTGATGCATGATTTTAAACCATGACAGCGTAGTGTATTACCGATAGTAACCTTTGAAATCGTGGTCCCAGTTCTCTTCAGGTCATTGACCAGCATTCCTGGCAATATATTGATTGAGGATTCTGCTATAACAGCGCAGTAACACAAATATAATGCCACAATAAATCAAAATATCAACATTTTGTCACATCCATCTTTTGTAATATATCTGATAATTAATACATGGTGTACAGTTTTGAAATCATTTGTGACTGACCCCTAGGTTTGAGAACAGATTGTAGATGCTGTGAAGCCCTGTGTATGTGTTGTTATAAATGGTCGATAATTGTTTATGGTTCAAGGTATGCACAGTCTGTGATGGAGGAGAGAGGGATACAACAAGAACAGACTAATTGAGAGATAGACAGTGGCGAGGAAGTTTGCATTAGTGTTCAGCTCCAGCTGACAGTGCACAGAGCCCACCGCAGGCTTTTCCTGTCATTAGACACACTCTCTCTCACTCATAAAGAGAGACACTATTAGCATATTCTCTTAAGTGTGTAATTATGCTGTCCCTAAGCAGGCTTTAAACCATTGTAGTGATACCATACGCACTTATCTCAAGTAGACTATAAATACTCACCACAATGTAGTCTTAAATGTTTTACCTTAAAATATGTTTTTACCATTGTTTAGGATGATACAGTTATTTTATGTTTATTCCTCTCTTAATTCTTCAATAATCTAAGGTTAATTGTACTTTTCTAAGCAAGTTCAAAATTAAAGTGTAATTGAGAAGACGCCATGCAGATAGAGGTCTGCCTGCGAGCATCAGGGTGTAATGGGCCACAGCAGGTGAGCTCCGAGGCCAAAGCGGAAGTTTACAGTGCATAGTTGTGCTAGATGTCAAGCATTGTATTTCACTGCTTTAAGTATGGCCTGGTGGTCTGCTCGTTCATTGTTCACAGGTAACTATAACTGCCAGTGTCAGTTGTATTTATTTTATTTTTCATTGCAAAGCATGCAAACAGGTACAGAATAGTTGATAGAATTCTGAATGAATCTTTGGGAATAAATAATTAACTTTTTATTTCAAATAATAAGAAAATAATAATATATATTTTTTAAATCAGAATCAGAATCAGAAAGGGTTTATTGCCATAGTCAATGAACAAAATTCACAACAAATCTCCCAAACCTTCCTTTAGACAAGACAAATAATTAACTACAAATACTTGCAAGAAGAGCATTGTTCTCAGAGCCATACTAGAAGGCTGCTAGCGTCAAGGTACATTATGCTCCAGTTTACCTTTTGTCATTGTTTGGACAGTTGTCATTTGATCCATCCTTCAACGGTGATTTAATCCATCAAATCTAGAATTTCCCTAATCTGGGGTTATATGATAAATTGCACTCCTGCTACATAAACATTTAGTCTGTAGTGTTAAAAATACTGCCTTTACCATGTCCTACCTCACTTTTCTTTTCTTCCTCTATAATTCCACTTCAGACTATAACTAACTAACTCTGCGACGAGCTGGCCTCTGTCCAGGGTGTACCCCGCCTAAAAACCAAAGTCACTGGGATAGACTCCAGTCACCCATGAACCCTAATGGGCATAAGCGGTAGAAAATGAATGAATGAATGGAACAAGTGCATAAAGTTTTTTACAGTCCCAATATTATTTTATCTGCACTTTTATAGAAAGCGGATTTTGCTGTACTTAAGGAAGCCTCACTATACAGAGAACTGAAACATTTTATCCATCTCCAATTCAGTCAGTGTGTGCTAATAATAGAGGAGTCCCTTCTGGCGCCATGTGCCAATCAGTTCTGTGCTTCTCAGGAGGCATCCTCCCTGCTCTCCGTTACGCCTCCTGCCTCCTCCCTCACCAGAGCCCACTCTCTGCTGTAGCCCTGAGGAGAGAGCGAGAAATAGTGAAGCCTTAATCACTGCTCATCTTTTAGCCATGCAATTATCCCCTTAGCCACCCCCATGGTCCTGATCCACACCATCTACCACAACGTAGGCTCAATTATACCAGTGAAGTGGCCGATTTGATCTAAGGACATAACCCACACGCTGATAAAGTCCCCAAGCAGCACCTATGAGCAAGATTAAACCTTAAAGCTATTATAACTAAAACTATACAATCTGTGCTATTGTGCAGTTGAATTCATTATTATGTAAATGTTAATGGACAGAGGTTCAAGCGAATTAAATGTCACTTGAAATAAATTCAGTGTGCCTGCTCAATAAATTTATTACTCCTCATTGATATTTACACAGCCCTGGGGTCTTCTATGAGCCCTCCACATGTACATCAGCTCACTTCATGTTTGTCGATATCCCTGATGGGGCTCGATCAACCGGATTAGGGCCAGACCTGGATGAACGTGTAGTCTGAGCTAAAATGATAGCTGATCTGGCCTGTGAGACCTAACCCAGATCGCCTGGACAAAAACCCTGGCCACTCCTCTGCCTCCATTTTCTAATTCTTCATTTTGTTTTCCCTCCAGCTGCTTTCATGCATTTTCCAGAGTAAACACTATTCTCTCTGTCACTCTTGCCCCACCTGCCTTTGTCTTCTCCTCATTGCTCCTTCTCTATCTGTATATCTGCATCCTCTCTCTATAGGTCTCTTTCCTTCAAGCCCCTCTCCCTCCTTCCCTCCCTCCCTTCCCCGCCCTCCCGCGTCTGCTTGCTATGTAGGCTACCTCCGTGGAGACAGCCTTGGTGCTACGTTATTCACACTCACCTCACCTCTCGCTGTCTTTCCCTTGCATGTTTTTCGAGCTTTTTACCCCTGTTTACTTCCTTGTTTACCTTCTTTAACCTCCTAAAACACCCATCGTCACAAACATTGCAGTTATTTTCAGCTTGACTTTTTAACCAACCACCATTGCAGGATTTGGGTAAAGAAACAAAACGTTAGATTGCATATGGGGGGCTTTATTCCAGTTTTTTAAAAGTAATTTAAAAAAATATAAAAAATAATTCATATTGATGAATTATTTTGCTCTCCATCTAGAGTCAATAAATGCACAGACATGAACTCAACCAGTTCACCTTTTAAATTCAATCAAAAGTGAAATTGTTATTTTTCATCTCTCTCTTTAGGTGGGTGCAGATTGCTTGTCCAAGACTTTCTATTGACTGGGGGTCAGCCTTCAAAAAACCATTGCTATCCCCATATGAGGTAAAAAGTTTTTACATTATATGCTTACGGAAAATACCCAAACATTTTGTGCTATCAGGATACTTCTTATGCTCCTAAAAGTGCATATCACAGATATAGGCGGAAATCACAGGGGGGTCGGGGGGGTCCGGACTTGTAATAAAGCAAAAATGTTCAGGCGGAATCCATATAAAAGTCCTATTCATTTTTCTTTTTATTTTAGGGTTATTTTTTACTTGTGGGTTTGGAGTACAAACTGACCCTGATGCTTCCCAGAATGATTGATTTGACTGGAAATAAGAGAGTTAGATCTTTATTTTTGTGTACAGCATATCAAGCAGCTTGAGAGTTTTCTTTCATAAAATTATGATCAAAATGGAATAAATAAAGAAAAAGTCCAACGTCCCAGGTGTGGCACGCACTAAGCATAAGGGGTTAATATGTTCGGCAGGCCGGACTAAAACTTCTGGCGGGCCGCATCTGGCCCGCGGGCCTTGAGTTTGACACGTGGTCTAAAGAGAACCAGTCTATCCCTTCAGTTGTGACACATTGGTTTATGCAAGTATCATTCAGGACTGTATAATAAACAAGTTTTTATCATGATTACAGCAATGTCCAAACATGACGAAAAGACGAGCTTATATAAAGTCCTATTTCATATCGCTATAACGCCTAGTAAGTTTCTCGGTGAAGCAAATGTATTGCATTAAACCTTGAAGAATTATTATAGCTTAATGTAGGCACGGGATCTTGAAAAGGGAGGAAGAGATGGGAGTCACAAGCCGAAATCCTAAACTCTACGTATCAGGTAAGTTCATTTGGTTTAGTGATTTAGACGTCCTGCCAGAGGAAAACGATGAGATTGCACCCGCTGGGTACAATAACTGAGCTCAGAAGCTGATGTTTCAATATTTTAGTAATTAAAGCCTGTTACAAACGCCTCCTGCGTGACCCGAATTTGGATTCTCGAAACTTATGTGATTTTAAAGCCGCTGTGCTCCTTGTGTGCGCTAACTTATCGAAACTATTAAACATTAACGCTAATAATGACTGAAACAGCCAATATACAGCCTACGTGATTTTATACGTTACAAACTTGTCTATGTCCTTTTATAATTTTCCGCAAAAATAACTATAAATTCTACAACACAACGCTCTTTATCCACTTGGAGGCATTGTTTAAAACACATTAAGTGATAAAAAGACAAGAGTTGATTTCAGTATTTAACCTCGCTTCTACAGAGTCAGCAACACCCTACATCCTCCTGTGTAGTCAGCTGTTGGTGGAAACATTTTTCTTCTCAAGTGCATCACATTTTACAAAATAATAAGTTACAATTTTTGACTTGAATCTTACTACAAGTGTCTTGCTTTATGCCTTGCTTTTTTGCTGTAGCTAGTAGGATATTTATGAATAACCTAAACTCCCATAGTGTTTGCTTGTTAAAGTAGAGCTCTTTGAACAGTGTTGTTGATCATTTAGGTAATTTTCCTTTAGAAACAATGTATTTTGTGGTGACTGCATTTATTGATAATACAATGTCTTGACGGTTTAAATGGCAAATACTTACATTAGTATTATATATATATATATATATATATATATATATATATATATATATATATATATTATAATATCATATTACATGTTTAAAGCCCTTTAAAGCGTTAAAGGCGTTATCATTTTCATACATTTTTGGACCCCCCAGACCAAATGAGAGTTTCGTCCTGATCACAGATCCTATGGTATTTCTAATTATGACTGGTGTTGGTGGGTTAGTACCTGTGGTAAATATTTAACATAGTTTACAACCAGTCAAGCTTTGGGCAGTAGGTAAGGTTAAACGTCTACAACTAGGAATTACCTCTGCCTGTCACGTCTGCTGCTCAGGTCCAACACCAGGAAGTAAATTAATATACTTCACGAAATGGTCAAGCAAGGGAAAAATATGCAATTTAATTACTTATTTGTTTGCCAAAATGTTGATACAATTATGTTTATTACATTTTAGTAATAAACCATATGTACTTTAACCTAACCTAATTGACGCCAAAAGGGTCCTTTTACCAAAAAGACATGATTCGCAAAGCAGTCTAGCCCATCTACTGACGCGAGAATTGCCCATTTAATAAAATTATACATTTATTTATTAGGCACCTTTCTTGACGCCAAGTTGCCTTACAAATAAACATGTACAAGAAAGGGGCATTAACAAACAAATTAAATTGGTCATATTTTAAAATGGTTTTGGTTCTCCATTACTTCTTGCTTCTACACTCTTTGTTTCCCAATGGAGAAAGATAATTGGTGGAAATCTTAATGATCCATTTGAAAACACAAGTGTTTGTTTGTGTGATGCTGGTGCAGCCATAGAGCAAGCACACTTTGTGACAATGGCTGACAGTTATGCACATGCTGTCATAATGTTTGGGTTAATGCTGACATGAACTATTAATTCATTCACATTTTTGTAATAGTGGTTGGTGGGGAATTGTTTTGCTGCATGTTGCTATGCCACATACCCAAGTTTTCTTGCGACAAATGCAGCATTGTGTTGTCAGTGCAGGCAAAATTAATTGCTTTAGCAAAATATGCTTTAAACAATAATATTGCAAAAAAAAATCTGTTTTCTTTAAGCTTTGTGTGAGAACTGCCCGGCAGCTATCTGGTAATTATGCATTAAAAATGTCGCTGTACCAAATATGTGTGCTTATGTGTGTGAGTGTGGTAAGTTTCCAGTTAGCACGTGCCTCTATAATCTTGGTGTGGGTGCTTTTATCTGTGGTATTTGGTAAAAATGCGAAGCGTGAGGAGAGGGAGGAAGGCTGAAGGGAGGGTGGGAGTGAGGGGCAGAATTTATTTTCAGGCGTCTCATGTATATTTTATAGTCAATAAGACACACTTGGCTCTCCTGTCAGAGCAGGGATTAGCGAGAGGAGTTTAGCGTCCACACAGAGAGAGATGTGAGAGAAGAGCCAGCAGAGGAATACTGGGTCAGACACTAATGAACATCCTTTGAATATATTTTATATATATATGTAAATATAGATGAAGTATATATATATATATATATATATATAGATGGATACATAGATAGATGGATACATACATAGATACATATATTTTTTCTCTCATTAATTTCCAGGTCCTAATTTTTAACAGTAAAAAAAATAAACACACACACAAGAAAACCTGGTAATGAACAAAACAAAGTCTGTTGTTTTGGTACTGTATGTCTGTCAGCTCATCTGTTTGAACAGTTCAACACACTTCCTGTCTCTTACGATCAATATTCACTGACTTGTCTCTCCCATATGGAGCAGTCTGCACTAACAGCACAGTACTGAAGCTCCTCTCTAGCAGCTGCTACGTCCTGCAGTGCTGCTGCATAGGGATATCATGTTAAACTACGTTATATCCCTGCTTAGAGCAGTCTCAATATGGAGTTTATTTTTGCCTGGGGTTTACTAGGAATCTTCTCATTCAAAAAATAAACAACACACTGTATCATAATATTACCCCAAGCATCCATCTGCAGGCGGAGTGTCTTCCTCCTTTGTTTTATGTGTGTTTCTGTGTCTGTCAGGCAGCTGTGGCGTTGCAGGAGGTGAGCTGGAAGGAAGTTTACCCCATGGACTTTTACTCCAATCAGAGCTCTGGGCCATGGACGCCCAACCACCTTGACAACAGGCCAGCGCCGCCCATGCGTAAACAAGCTCCGGTGAGAAGCAGTGGATAATGGGATGAATGACAGTGCAAGCAAAGGCTAAAGTGAGACTGTTTGGAGACATTTGTGCCTGCTGCTCTAGTTTAATGCCTCTTATTTCAGCGCTCATTGTTGTTATCACACTGACACCCAGTGGCAAAGATACCAAAGTGTATGCAGTCCAAATTATTACAATATTTAATTTGACCTTGACCTTGTATTAGAAATGGGAAGGTACTATGACAATCACATAAGCTAGACTCTCTGCTGGATTTTCTGTTAATTGCTGCTCCCTGTTGTGGCCATATTGCCATATATTTTCACTATTATGTCTGAGGCAGGTTTGTCTCTGTTCCAAGTGCTAATGCTTCCTTCTTTTCTGCAGAAACCAGGCTCAGAGCCAGTCTCAAACAAGCTGTGTGACCAGACCCAGTGCGCCCCCTGTGGCTGCCAAGGGGAATGACCTATCTTCATCTCTGCATTGGACAGTTTCATGATAATACTTCTGCTGCTTCTGGCTACTGGAGGGAGGTCAGCGTGAACATTTCTGTATCACAGACCAAATCTACCGAGCCGCCACTTTTATGCAAACAGATTAACCGCTATGAATAATCACCCTCTAATGTCAGCAAACTCACCGCTCTTCTTCAGTTTTCTTTATGTATTCTTTGCATTATATAGATATCTGAGAAAAGCCTGCATAGTGATGCTTTTAAATGTTCATGTGAATTAAATTCTCATGAAGCAGCCTGTTCACTGCAGTGTTCAGAAAAGAAAGTCAGTCTTCCCGCACACTGAAATGTGCTGCCCTTTTAGATGCGCAGACACGATGTATCTTTGTAACTGGCTTGGGATGACCTTGACAGAGTTGATGAAATAACACACATTATGTTCACACTGGATTTGAATTGCACCCACTCAAAAGATGTGTAAAATCCACTTTGTTTCTCGAGTGAATCAGTGTTACATGACAAAATACTGAGTGGAATAGAATTTTTATTTGTCAATGTCACGTAGAAACATGAAATACAGTTTTTTGTGTTTTGAACGGCTTGTTTATAAAACCTAAGGACCATGAGTTTTGATGCATGCAGCACTAGTCACGACTGCTCTCCATCCTCATTATTTATTGATGCCAGAGTCTGTCAATAAGTAAATAAATAAACATTCATATACTCATTGGTTTCTGCAGCAAATGTAAAGCAAAATGTACAGCTGATCAATGGTTACCACATGTAATACAGGAGACACGTGGAATTGCCCCATATTACATGTTTAATGTATATATAAGTGAATTGGCAAACAGTGTACAGGCAAATAGCATATTGCTCAAATGAAAACAATTAAAAGAAAATATCAAGACAATTAACATAAAAACAGTACAAGGTTCATATCTTTGAAATGATAATAGCACAATGTGCAAGGTTTTCAAGCTTCCCTGTAAGTGTTTGTGCTTGTACATTTTATAGCATTCAACCTCAGGAAAAGTAGTCTGAAATGATCATGTTGTGAGAGTTTTTGGTGTGGAGCCAAGTAAGAATGTTACAGTATTATGGACTACGTTGATCATTTGGTATTCACTTTTGAAATATTTAGACTTGGTCAGAACATGTCCACAAACCATTGATATCTACAGCATTCGATTGAAAATTCTGCTTGATTGGATCTGCTTAGCAACATGAATTGAGTAAAGCAATTTCTCACCAAATGCGTTCTCTTGATGTGCTTCACGTGTCCCCCTAGTGGACGCTGATTTAAGACCTTGCTACAGTACAGGAAGTGGTGATTCACATTGGTCAGGACTAAATTATTGGGCTGCTCAAGTCCCGCCTGCTCACCCGACTAATGTTTGATTCATCTGCTGCACAACATCAAGGGTAAATAAATGAGAGCAGCTTCCTCCTTTCCTATGCCAAACCAGCACTCCAAATATTTGTCTGGTATTAAAAATTAATTGCTTTTTTTCCCCAATTAAGCGAGAGGAGGAAAATTGAAAGCCTGGCCTTAGAGTGCGTGTATAACCTTCATATGTGCATGGAAATCCATTTACGTTACCTGTAATATTCTAGAGTATTAAATGACAGTGGGAAGTCATCTAAAACACCAATTAGAAGAAAAAAAAAAAGGAAGCAATTAAAACACTTCTATTATATAATGCATTTTCAACCCAATAGATAAGACAATTATTATGGGCCTAGACATAAGAAAATAATTGACATAAGTAGCTGTTTAGTTTTTTCTACGATTAAACTCTATCATTTCATACCTAAATGTAAATTACTGGCACAAGTTGAACTAGTAAATATTTTCTTTCAATTACCTTATGTGTCCACTCAACACTGCTGTAATAAGAGCCACACGATCTCTTCAGCATCCATAGAGATTGCAGTAGCACCACCTCTGATATTTGTGGAAGACATTAGCAGTTTTAAGGTTTTATTATAAGTTTTCAATGTGCATTTATTAGAACTTTTCACAGCTGACTCAATGTTCGTCTTTCTCAACTAAATTTTCACTCTTATTACAAGCACAAATATGGAAGACCTGGCACATTGGATGAGAAAAGATTAGTTAAAATAGCATGTACTAAATTAAAGCTTCCAGGAGACTTTTCAATCAAACTGCTTATGCTAAATGTGTATAAATATAATGTTTTGTCTCTGGGACAATACGGGATGCAAACGTTCAGGACACCATCTAGTGGTTAAAAATGATATGACAGAATGAGACCTAAATACTTGGATACTTTGTTGTGAAACTACAACTATATCTACATTTGAAAAACCACCTTAATTCATTATTAGGTTTACAAATCATCTAGTCTTTTTTTTCAGCTGTAATATATGTGTACAATCTCTCAAGACATTCTATTATAAATGACTGGACATAGTGTTGTGAATGAAGGTTTTGTGCATAAGATTATTCGATGTAGTGTTGTAAAAAGATGAGTAATAATGAGTGGGAGATCCGGCTGTCATCAAACCAGATTTGACTGAATAATGTTACTGTGGCCTTTTGAGTGTAAACAGCCGAGCCAAACCGCTCTCACCTACTCATGTATTCTGTTGATTGTGAAAGAAGCATGTAATCATCACTGATCAAGATGTATCCAGTTTTTTATTTAAAAAGCATTAATAAACAAAATCAAAACTTACAACTGTGAAACATCGCAACTTAACAAATATATATTCATTATCATACATGATGTTTCAAACTCATAGTTCCCTCTGAAAGTGTTCTTTGAAACCGTTGGGCCTTTTAAGAATCTGCTTCTCTTTATTAAAACATACTCACATTCATAACGTTGAACTTTTTGTCATTGGAAGATTTCATTTTGTGTTACACTTTTTAGGGTTCTTGGGAAACAGGTTTTGAATATAATTTCTTTTTAAATATGTTTACATATACAAATATTGCACTCCGGACCTTGACTTACCTTCTGTGTCCCTGTGACAAATGTGAAAGACAACATGCACTGCCTGCTTTTGCATTTGTGACTTTCTTCTTGTTAGAGATATTAAGTGTAAAAGTGTTTTATTAGTGCTGTAACTCCTAAATTGTGTCCCATAGCCAGCCAAACCTCTTTTAATTGAACTAGCACTGTACATATTGACTGCACTACTCTTCCCACAGTCCTTTGCAAGTTGTTGTTGACCTTTTACTTACATATATTGGTAATGTGCAGATTTTGGGTTGGTACAGTGAGACCACACCTCTAATCTTATATAAGAATGCCATAGTCTATCATCTGCTTAGTTGAGCACCTTGCATAACACTTCCTGGAGTGCTTTCGACCAGATTCTTGGTCATAGAACTTTTGGATTCACTGCACTACAGTTCCCAGGGTCCTTAGCTGCACATTTAAATCTTCCTGTTTAACAAACTTCTGCCCTTCCTGTTCGTTGCATGCTTTGCCCCCTAGCGACCATGGCTGTAGACTGTTACCAGTGGTGCTGTTGCTACAGTAACAATCTAATGCCACGGTCACCATGGAGACAAGCTGAGAGATGCGATTGGCTCCTTTGGGCACTGACGGTGTTGCTGGTTTGATGATGCAAACGCGCTGGTCTCCGGAAGGAAACTTCAGCATCCACTACACCACAGCAGCATCATCCCACTCATCTAATCTTAAACTACAATCATAGCCATTGTTTTTTTGTATTCAAACAAGGGGAGATATTTGCCAGACATCAGTAGCCATGACTGTAGACTGTTACTGTACTTTTGAAGAGTTTTAGCAGTAAGCAGTCTAGAGCCAAGGTATTGATGTACTGACTGATAGAAGGTAGAGATCAGAAAGAGCTCTAAGGCTATATATCCTCTATATATATATATCCTCTTGGCTATAAGCCAAGAGGATGAAGGGAAGTACAGATAAGAAAGGGCATCAAAGGTTTTCTGCCCACCATATGAAGAGCAAAGGATTCTGGGCACTTAAGTGCTCTTTACAGTTAGCTGGCATCTACTATACATGTCATCTGACCCATTCCGTCTCATCCTATTTATGGCTGTCGTGATGTGTGGTTAGAGTGCACTTGTTTTGTTTGCAGTATTGATTTCCATGCTGATTATCCATGAGTCAGACACAGGAAATGGACAGACAGTGGCAAAGGGGGCCGTAATGTTGGCTTATGCAAGCTCTACAGCGCTGACGTCAGCATCCAGGATATCCGAGTCCACTTAAGCACTGGCCTGGGTGTTTATAAACTGGGCTCTTTGTACCTGAGAAGAGTAACAACACTGCATATTGTGTCACCTCTGGCCATTGTAGCGAGCCTGTAAAAAGCAATATCCGGTGGTTAATGTATGCAATTTCCCACACAAAATTATTAAATATTATACTAGTTAAGTTTTGCTAAGAAGCTGTTCCTTTTTAGTGTCTCTGTCCATGGTGCTGTTCAAGTTTATGACTACTTGAACTGTAGGCCACGCTTAGTAGTCAACGTCAAATTTGGTTTGGTTCTGAATGACTACGTTTTTTAAAATGTTGTTTCAAGTATTCTGACGCATAACATCGTCCATACTTCTTTTTTTTTCTCCTGAGTAAGAGCTGGTTCTGTGTCACGATCGCTACGCAGGTCATGCTCACGTGTTCAGCACCACGGACAGCACCAAACAGCATCCAACTGAAACGTGATGTGGTCGCCTTTGAACAATCATCTTTATTGTTTCCATGACGAGTCTCCTGGACAGGTGGATGAATAGAGTTGAGACCTTTGCTCATTAACATTCCACTCTCGCGGCCCGGAGGAGTTACCTCGGGGAGTTTTCGTGGGTCCCTGGGCCTTCCCACCCCCTCACCTCTTCTCTCCCCCCACACATGGCAATGCAGCTGCTCGACACATACAGGGGCAAAGTGCTGTGTCTTTAAGCGCGTGCTAGCGGCTGATTGGGAGCCGTCTGCATGTGCGCAGGAATGACGCAAAATTGACTTCATCTCAAGAACGCGTCACGAAGTCATTTCAACATGAAAGGAAGTAAGTAGAAGCTTTGAGACCGAAGCCAAGAAGGAAAGCTCGCGTCACATGTCCAGGTTTGAAAGAATGGGTTGCGATTAAGCACTTATAGTTTGTTTAAAAAGCGCGTATTGGTGTCAAGCAGCAGTAGCCAGCTCATGCTAAATGTGGCATGCGTGGTGTGAAGAGGTGGTCGTGCCCTTGTCTTCTGCCCCTGAAACGGTTAACATGCAGTCAGCGTAGTCTATCCCAGCAGACATCAGTGCTTTTTCACAGCTGTCACTGCCCATGTGCGCCAAAGTGACTCACACTGCAGTAACTTCTGCCTCTGCTCACGTACATTCCGTACAAAACGTCACGATCAAGATAACTCCACTTCTAAAAAATAAATTACAAGAAAATCTAAATTGATGCCCAATCAAGCATCATTCTTCCTTCTCGCCCCGGTGAATAAATGTTTGTTATCAGATGCAGATGATTAAAAAAGAAAATGAAGATAGAAGTGTACTTACCTTTTGTTAGGAATCCAGATGAAACTAGCTATGAAACTAAAACGTAATCATTTGAATTTCCCATTTCACCCAAATGAAAATGCAAATCTCAAGATCTTTTCTTTGTTTTCGTTCTTATCGTACTGTAGCCTATCTTCAAGCCGCTATTTGCTGTAATTCAGCGGGTTGTCCCGGAGATCTGCTCTTATAGACATCCCGTAGTACTAGTAATGGAGTTGGGAGGGGACACTCATTCATTCAGAAGCATCACCTACATGGCCAATGTACGTGGACTCTTACGTCATCGAGAAAACGTAGTCAACAGGAGGGTTTCTTAAGGGGAGGAAGCGAGGGGAGAGAAGTGAGCCGTGCAGGGGCTTGTTTGGGCAAGTGTGTGAGTGAGCATGGGGACAATCGATGGCTTTGTATTGGCCTCGTTGTTATTGCACATTTACCCAGACAAGCTGCTGCAGTCGAGATTCTTTTCATGGGAGTGGTTTAGGGACAAAAAGGTGCACAGACAATTTGTCAGCTTCCTGTGCCAAGCTTACTTATACAATTATTATGAGTCGGTTATAAATATTTCGATTACAAGATTTTATAATTATTCATCAGATCATTTGTTTTTAAAAACTGCATCAATTTAAAAGTCCTTATAATTCTTGGGGTAAAGTAGTAATATAAAGCAATTCCAGGTTTTATAACTTGATTACTATTTCGGTAAAACAAACTCAACTCAGCAGAGGGCAAAAGAACTTTGCTGGCTAGTTTAAATTAGTCTAAAACTTGATCTGCTTGGATTTAAATAGATTAGTCAACAGTGAAAGCAAATCGAGAGTTTAAATGATTAGAACAAGTCAGTAGAAAGACTTTTTGGATTACGACTCTTTAACATCCTGCAATGTGTGGGATATTGCATTTTGAGCTCTTGAGTGAGAGGCTATTTATGCAGCATTATTTAAACATGTGAATGACACAAAACACATGTTAGGGTATGTTTTTTAAAGAAATAACATTCAACACATAAAGTATAATAAACAGCAATATATTAATCAACTTAACCTTGTGAGAGATGCGTCTTAACCTGGAAGTTATATATATACTTATTTCTAGTGATGCCATCGGGCCAAAATACAGGTCAGATCTGTGAAGAGGCGACCCTCACAGTAAGAGTATGTTTTTCAATGCTTTTTTTTGTTGCAAATATATAAATGCAAGATGCAGATTTTAAAGCCATACTGGTGGGAAAATTCCAGTCAAAGTGATAACATCTCTATAATGTGCGGACCCTCCATCAGAAAACGTATAGTGCAGAGGTTCCTGAATTTTTGAGGCCAGGAGCCCCAAAATAACATGCGACCGTCCCTGGGATCCTTAATTAGTTAATTAATTAATTAATTGATTAATTAATTATACTGACGCTGGTATTAACTTCAACTCAAACATGGGTAAAGGCAGGTTTAATTTAGTTTATTTGAATAGTTTTGTGTATCATTTGACTTAATTTCACTATATTATACTGTGTGTTTTTGGGTTTTTTTGCCCATAACCTTCATTAGACAGGATATGAGGATGAGACTGGGGGAAGAACATGCGTTCAATTGTTGGAGCCAGATTCAAACTCAAAATGCTTGCGGCGCGTGCCACAGCGTCATAATTGTTTTCAATTATATCTTGAGATTTTCTTGTGCCCCCTATTTCATGCCTCGCAAGCCCCACTTTGGACCCCACTAAATATCTTACTTATTATTTAATTAATTCTTCATTGTTAATTCATTCTTTCAGTATTATTGTACTTTTCCATTGCATTGCTGTGAGGTCATAATCACTGAAAAGTAACTACATCTTGACATTTTAAATCTTGTCCGTTTTATACAACCCAGTGCAGATACTGTACTTAATCATTCGTAATCACATACATGTCGTGAAACCAGGCGTAAAAGACGGACCTGAAGATGTAATGGGATATTCGAACTAATGAGCTGACCATAAATAAGGCATACAGAATCAAAGCCCACACTGGCACATTTTCTTACTCACAATCCAGCCATAAGTGTGTTGATGAGCTTCATGAATAAAGGATGAAAACAGTTGTACGTCACTGGGACTACAGCTCCCAGTGCACCTTGTATTCTTGAGCATGGTACAGCCCCCCGCTGCACTCTCCTCCCCCAGGCCCTGTTTCTCTTCATCTCTGATCTCTCATCTGCAGCCTGACACATTCACTTCTGCTTTTAGAGAAATAGATCTTCAATCCAATATGCTGGAATTGGATTGTCTTAGAACTTCACGTCACATGGCAGCATTGATGCATATTCTTAGGCACGGAGGGTGCGATCACACTTGCCCTTGTTTGGTCCTAATATAGACTTAATTTGGTTCTGTTCTAGTCCTGGTCTTGTCCAGGTTTAGTTTAGGCTTTTTGTCCAATTTCGGGACCAGTTTGGATGTGGTGATTGTGCAACTGTGAACCACAATCAACATGTCACTATAAAGAATATAGTCCCAGGTCACCCTTGAAAAACAGCTCTCGATCTCAATGGGTTTGACATAGGGTTGTCAAAAATATAAAAAAAAAAATCTACTAATCAATACTAAAACTGGTAACAAAACTAGAGTGGAACATATCAATACTTAAAAAATAATAAAAAAAAAAAAAAAAAAAAAAAATCCCTTAAACAAGACCAAAAAAAAAAAGACTTCCTGAACAGTGTAGAATAATCTTTATCAGAACGAAGACCACATGCTTAACATAAAGAAAGTACAATTAGTTAGAATTGAAAATGTGTCTATTGTCTGAAATTGTCTGTGGGTTATTATTGTGGTGTCAAAAGTATTGAGCCTATTCCTTTCGAAACAAATTTGATTTTGGACATGTTAGTATTGTGACAACACTATTACACATACAAGACAACCAGTATGTTTGAAGTCGCTATGGAAGGAACAGAAGCTGCAGTTGTGTAGAAATCCATCTGGTTTGCCGTGCGAACTCCATAACAACACGACTAAGTAGAAATCATAATGCTTATAGCTGTGTTTATGGTGACTCTATGATCCAAAGTATAAAATGTTCTTTAGCATTAGCATACAGTAGAATCAGAGCGAGCATCTCATCCACCTGCACAGCGATCCCTCACACAGTGATGCTGTCTTTTTCAGTATTCTGCTTCCCCCCTATAGTCTATTTATTTTCCTTTTATCCTGTCCCCATTCCTGTTTTACACTAGCTACCCTCTCATGCCTTCCTCTCACACAGCTGCGGTTTTTCTAGCACCAAGGCACATCACTGACCGGCATTCAGCATGCTTTAAATTCTAGAGCTTGTTAAAAATGAGAAAAGTCAGAGCAGAAGTCATGTTACAATATGCTGGGAAAATAGGGACCCAGCCACAGCCTAAACCAAGTCTTGCTTTTGCCCTTGTTTACATAACGTCCTTCATATGAAATAGGCAGGACATTAGGCAGGAGTGTAGAAAGTATAAATTGTCAGTTCGTGCATCTTTTTTATATCGTTTTTGTAAGTTTGCCTTTGCCTCAGCGTCTAGTCACACAAAAGCAGTTTAAGAATGAGTTTTTGGGTGTGATAAACTGTAGATAATGTGTTGTTCCATTCCAGGAAATGCAATGGTTGTGCATTATAAAACGTGTGTAATAACTATATATATTTGTACCACTTTCAAGTACAGAAAAGAAGGGAAAAGTCAAGTTTGTTTTATTAGAAGGATTCACACACACAAATCAATTCAAAATACTTTACATAGAAAACATGCATCAAAATCACAATGCAAACAAATAGAACAAATACCTTATCAATTTGCCCTCCCTCTGTGCCTTTGACACTGTTGTATGAATGTGTTACTATGTGTCAGCGTCTGCTCCAGGGCTCCTGCAATATGTGAATAAATAATGGGGAAAGATGATTTGTCGTGGAAAGAAGACCTTTTTGCCTACATTTTCTCTTCCTCAAATGCTGTGGTTATAACTTGCTGGAAATGGCGCCTGATCCAGTTACAGACTTGTATTTCTTTAACTGACTCACTCTAAAGTAAGAATGATGTTAATTCACTGTCTGACTCAGCTTAAAGCGAGGTAAACTTTTTGGTCGTGATGCAGTACAGATTGAGCTGCTGTTCCCTTGCATTTGTAAATATTTGTGGGAGAAAGATGGTTACAATCAATCCTGAATAATGTAATCGGGTCAATGGAAATGACCATTCATATAAAATCCATAACATTTATGTCCCTCGGGATACGAGTCATACTGTACCTGAATTATGTTTTTACCTGGTTCTCAATTGGATGTTTACAACACCAGTAGTAACACCATAGTTCTCACTGGTCTGACTGTTTGACACCGTTTTATCTTTGAGATAAAACTAAAATTGAGTAAAATTAAGTGTGGTAGTCTAAGTAAAAGTAAAGTTGAGGTCACTCCGGATTTGAATCACCTGCTGGCAATTCATCATCGCTCATTCTTCAGACTTTTTTTTGACTGACCGGAAACAACCCACAAGAGCTGAGGTCTCCGTAGATTACCAAACTAAACTTACTCAAATCCCTACACTTACAAATGTTTTTCTATTGCATAAATATAACACGTTTTAGTGAGTAATATTTCAGGGCCATGAATAATCTTTGGTATCCCCTTCAGAAATGGTCAGAATGTTAAGCCTGATTTGTGAGCGACATAAAGCCTTTCTTAACATCTTAGTCCCCTGCACATCTTCCATATTGTGCTGTTGCCTTTTCTTCTTCTTCGCCGTCCTTTTCTGTCCACACACGCCGCACATGACTCATCCAGATGACTCACCCCGGCCCCCCCCTCTCTCCCTCCTTCTCTCACGCCCTCTCCCACACACACGGGCGCTCGCTGGCTCACACGTCTTTGTATTATCTATCTGCCCTGGCTAACCTTGACGGAGAAACATAGAAAGGTGCTGTTATTGTAAGAATTAGCCGTGATCTGCCTCGTACAGCTTTTTTACTTAAGTGGCCATCGAGCCTGCCCAAAAATATGAACCGCCATGACTGTAAATAATTGTCTTAAAAATAACCTATGGCATAAAAAAGTACTTTGGTGGTGACGTATATTGGCTATTTTTGATGTAGAGTCTGTTTACATTGTTGTGACGGTAAAATCAAGGTATTCATTCACCTAAATGTACTTTCCCAAACTTTTTCCCATCCCCAATTAAATGAGTCCCCAAATAGTCCCAATTAAATCTACGTATGAGAAGCTGATGTAAGGTTATGTATCTTGTCCCCAATCAACATAAAATATGAAAATGTGGCATCAACAGCATACAAAAGTACGTTTCTTGGTATCTTATGGATCAGTGGTTAAAACATTCATCCATTTGAAAGTTGTCGGTCTGAGTCCAGCTTCAGTTGTGCTGTTGTTGTGTCCTCGGACAATATGAACGTATACGGCTGCGCTAAAGTATCTGAAATATCAATATATCAATACTGTGGGCTGCTGAATTGATATATATGGCCATGAGTATTTTTTTCGTGTATTTTACAAAATGATTCAGAAACAGCGCTGCAGTTTATTTGTTTGTTTAGTGAAAGGAAAACATGCAAAAAGATTTGACATATTCATGTGTTGATTATTTAAATGGATATATATCATATTACGTTTACACAGGTCGTGGTTTAACAAAGAAATGCTGAAATAGCTATTTTTCACTGAATAGCATGTGCAATATATCGATTATGGCATGTATTGTGAAATCATCATCATATCGTATCAAATAGTGAGGAACCCTGTGATTGAAGTGTATTAATGATTTATTGATTGATTGATTGATTGATTGATTGGTTGTAGCCTCAGGGAAACTGGTATACAGAAGTAGCGTAAGTGTGGGGAGTGAATGAACAGTTATTACAGTACACAATGTTGAAAGCCTTATGAACGAGATGGGAAAGGTAAAGGGGTAGGAAACACAAAAGGAAGGCACAAGGAACAGGACATAGAACTATACTGATGTTGATTTGACTCCTGTTTCGACTTCTTTTGCCTCTGTAATATCTGAAAATACAATGACTATATTTTTATACAATCTTTAAGTGGAATTTAATGGCAACATTTTGACTTGAAATATATTTGGTCTGACTTGGAATTTGGTGGGGCTGTAGAAGTGACATAGTTTTTGTGACTTGTTTGTGTTGTTGTGACGTTTTTTATAAAAGTGTTTTCATATAGTTATTATACTTTTTAGTTTTTACATTTTCTAAACTGCTTTTACTACAATCCACACTCCGCTTTTCAAAAGTTGTCCAGATTTCAGACCACCAGCAGATGTCAGTATAGGTTTGACATGAGCACGACCCTGAAAACTGCACTGCATGTTTTTGTCAGACAGCAAAGTGAGACAAGCTGCTGCTGAGTATTTCATTCTATTTAAATTGTTCCTACCGCTCACAAACCCTTTGGTACATCACTAGTATTCACATAAATGTTTCTGGCCACACAGCTTTGTCAGATACAAAATGTTGCAGACCCTTGCACAGCCAACCAGAATTTCCTTATTTATGAGAATAAAGTTGGGCACTACAGCTTTGCATACAGCTCCAAACATTGTGCTCATGCTCTTCAACATATAGACTGATTAAATCAAGCTTATTGGCTTCTCTGCTCTGAACATCCTGACCTTCGCTTTATTATTTAGACTCTTCATGCAATTCCTATGTACGGTAGTATATATCCTTTGGAAGGTTTTGATACTGTTTTGCATTTATGTATGTTTATATCAGATGTGTCTTTGGCAGAGGGATGCATATTCAAATACTCTTATTTTCAAATCAGATGTTTAAGTTCAATACTTAATTTGGCGTATTTTTCATGTTTTATTTTGATGTTTGTCACTGCTGCCATTGAAATAATAACTTGGCTGAATAATCATAATAATTCATTTAGAAAATCATTTCTAAAGTGATAATATTAAAACATGCAACAAATATAAAGCTGAAGGAAATACTTACGTAGTTTGTTAGTATTTATGAGTTAAAGAAGTGACTTATTCGACTCTCTTCAGCTCAAATCTTATCGTATTCCAAAAAACATCCGAAAAAATACGCACCTCTGCAGAGAAAATCTAGTGCTGTATCTTTCCTTTATTGAATACGTCAATATAGTCATTATCCTGACGGGCCCATAGAAGTTAAGTCATTAACACATAGTTAACGTTGTGAGATTTTGTAGGATTTTGGTAGAAAATATTTCACTTTTATGCAGAGGGTAGAGTATAGCCAAACTTACTCCAAACTAAAGTACTTAAGTAAGAATAACATTACTTTAAAATATCATTACTTAAATGTAAAGTACAAAGTAATGAAATTACTGAAATGAGATACTGCTACTTGGGTTCTTGTAATCAGACTTAAGATAAATAATGCACAGATTTTGGTATTTCCAAATATTAGACACAAAAATTACAAAAACAAAATCATATTTGAAAGTTTTAAGAAGCACAAATCTTTTAATGTTGTTGACATCACACTTTTTTTTAACTCACAGCGGGAAGTTTAACCAATACTGTTACTTCAAACTGACTTAAGTGAATAAATAAAGTAGAAGTAAAAGTATGGTATCAGAAAACTACTTTGCAAAACAATGTTTTCAAAATGTAAGTGTAACGTAAATGTAACGTAAACTTAAGAACATTCTCCTTGGGCTTGACGTATTTATCATCATCATTCAATAGTTTGCCTCGTTCATTGTGATATATTCTGTTAATTGATTCTGACAGTTTATGAAAGTTACTTTGTGCTGTTGTAAAACCTCTGTACATTCCTGTAGTGAGTGTGCTGGTTTGGATTGTGGCTCGTAACTGCCCTGGGAAGAGCAGATATGACAAAGATATGAAATGATTTACATTTACAGTCTTAACCGCCGCAGTTGGCTGCATCACCGGTCACCACACAGTTTGGGCGCCTGTAATCTCTCTACGGTCAACCTCACTCTAGATATGCCAACAAGCTCACAGCCCGTGGAATGCCTTCTTCCTCTAACTTGGCCTGGTAATGCTAGCCTGCGACATCCAGGGCAGTTGTGGTCTTTTAAACTGATCATTTTAAGCAAGATTTATTATTTCTGAGTGTGTTTATGCGCCATTCTTAAACAGGACAGACATCTTTTTATTATCAAATTTGATGTGTGAAATTCAGAAAAGGCCACTGGAATCCTGCTCTTTCCGGCTTTTTAGGTTAGTAGACCCGATTATTGAACACTGTTTGGCAAGACTTGAAGTACAGATGGTTTGTACTGGGTGCATCTTGTCTTCTGTGGAAGATAACAAGCATATTTACAAAATAATAAACTGTCATCTTTGTCGCAACTGTTCTCTCTAGACCTTTTGGTTTCAACAGTTTAAAAAATATGTTGACAAAAACGTCATGTTCATTGGCAGCCCACCTCAAGTGTGTTGTGCAGGTGGATTCTCTTTTAACTTATGTGTACTGCTGTGTGCTTCCATAGGTTGATGATACAATTTACAGTGTATTTAAACAACATAAAATAAAGTTGCATACCTGTGTGTGTGTTTGTGCGTGTGTGCGTATGCGTCTGTGTGCGGGTGTATGTATGTGTGTGTGTGCACGGGTGTATGTGTGTGCGGGTGTGTGTGTGTTTGTGTGTGTGCATGTGTTGCATGTGTGCATGTGTATGTATGTGTGTGTGTGTGTGCGGGTGTGTGTGCAGGGTGTGTTTGTGTATGTGTGTGCGGGCGTGTGCAGGTGTGTGCGTGTGTGTGCGTGTCCGGGTGTATGTGTGTGCGTGTGTGTGCGGGTGTATGTGTTTGCGTGTGTGTGTGTGCGCGCGTGTGTGTGTGTGTGTGGTGTGCGTGTGTGTGTGTGTGTGCGTGTGTGTGTGTGTGCGCGTGTGTGTTTGTGTATGTGTGTGCGGGCGTGTGGCGGGTGTGGTGCTTGTGTGTGTGTTGTTGTGTTGGGTGTGTTTATAAGTGGTGCATGCTTCCTGTGGTCTGGCTGCTGCATCAGCGTGGCCAAAGTCACGTCCTTCATTGCGATGCTTGTGGGAATGTGGTGAGTTTGGTGGAGCCCAGCTCATAAAACACTGCACCAGGGCACTGTCCTGTTCCCCTGCAGACGGGGAAGCTGTGACCAATGGGGAAGCCACACAAGCTGCTATTGTCAAGCACTTCTCTACTTCTGCCCTTCTGACCTAGGGTCATTTGCTCTGTTGTCTGATGCAGGGTCAAGTTGGAGTGACCAGTTTCACACAATATTAGTTTAGCTAGTTTTCAATGCTCACAGTCCATGAATGGTAGGACATTTGGTATTTTTTAATATTATTACTCTGTATACGATCAGTTTCTGCCAACTAGCATCACGCAGGGCAGCACATAAAAGTGTACTGACTGTTGGGGTTGTCAGCGCCATACTGATTCTATCAAATAGACTTTCCATAACTTTTCGCTGACTTATAATAATGGAAAAATATGGTTATCAATTTAAGATCTGATAGCTAAAATGATACTGCCCCAGTGGCATATACCGTATGTTTTTGGTTTTTAACCAGAAGGAAGTGGGTTCCAATATAACCCAAATGGTGGACGACCTGGTTTCATCAAGGAAACTGTAGCACTGTATTTAATCACTGCATCTGAAAGTGTATAATAATGTAAAATTTTGACAATTGTTAACTTTATGGAACATTCTACAACTGCTTTATATGTTCCATTACAATTTGTGGCAGACTTAGAGGATTTCTTTCTTTGACCTCCAAAAATATGCTTTGATTACAATCTTGTTTTACAGTGACTTTAAATGAATTGACTGTACAGACATTTTCTCAGTGTCTGTGAGCATAGGGAACTTGCCTCATGAGAATCGACCTTTGGTTGCACTTGAGGTATAGCAGAAGTGGCTGTGTGGTTTGCTTGAGCTGCATTGCACAAGGCCAAGGTGGAAGTGTCTTTGCCCTAAAGGGCTCTCTCCCATGTGCGAGGTCTCACACGCGGCGCAGGCCAAGTGACGATTAAAAGCAAAAGTAAATCAGTGGTTGTTGGATGTTTTCTGCATCATTACGACCCATGAAGCGGAGCACCACATGTGTAACTCACTGCTGACAGCTCTCATTTTGTATGAAGGGATAGAGCTAAATCGAGATGACACTGTACCCAGCACACAGTATATCTTGTTAGAGTGCTATGTGACTGTGTGGATCTTCATATTTAATCTCTGTGAAGTTTTACAATACTGTAATCAAGTACTAATGTAACATATTGAAAGTACGATTGTAAATGACTCCAGTTGAAGTGTAATCACCCAGAAAGCTAATGACCATGTAAGAACATTGTTTATTTTATTTGACTCTAAATGCTCCTTACAGATAGTCTGCTGTCTGCCTCCTCCTGCCATGCCCTTAAACGCTTGGAAGGTCTTCTTTGCGCCGTAAATGTCACAACACTTATTTCAGTAAGATAAATGAACCTGCAAGTGAGAGCCAAACAACATTATCTCTAATCAGCATCTACTGCTACCTTCTATCTCATCCTGGTGCAATTTTCCACAGGAAGTCAACTATATCTTAGTTAAAGATATGCTTTTCTTAATTTGATAAACATGAATGCAGCATTTTAAAACCAAATCCATCTTTCTTTTTATGGCACTTTTACAGTTGTGTGCACAAAATAAAATACTAATTCTAACCCATACAATTAAGTTTAAAAAAAATATGCATTTTAGAATGTTAACGCTATACCAACTTCTTTCCAAAAAGATAATTATTTTTGAGACTTTCCATTGAACCTGCCTTATAAAACCTTTAGTTACCTGCATTTCTATGTTAATTTGAATGCTTCACTGCCAGAGCTGTTATCTAAAGTGTCATTGAGCAAAAAGCAGCGTTGCGTTGCACAAGTGGCGTGAGCTTATCTTTGGTATCAGGTTGTGACATGAAACAATGTTGTACTTTAATATATACATTGCCATATGTTGAATTGCATGTGCAGGACTTTTCTCCTGCAGGACAATCCTCACCTTCTCCATTATAAAATAGACTTCGCCAGACTCATTCACATGTGTGTTAGCCAATGTGCATACTTCTCATTCACTCTTCTCTGTTCCAGGATGCTGATTGAATCTTGAATGGACGTGATTATGATCTGCTGTCAGTGTCTGGGGCCAGATCACACAGATGAAGGTAGGTCTAGGCCAAGCCAGCTGCTATTGGCCATGAATTGACTCTTGGCTCACCCGAGTGGCTATCCTTTTTAAATAGAGGACCTTATCGTGATATTGAAAATCTGCTGGAAACCTTTGGATCACAACACTGGCTCATTCCTACAGCCTTCCACCTGTGCACACGGACACATCTGGATACACGAGGGAGACGCCGCAGAGAGAGGAAGTATTTAGGACCTTAAGAATACGTGCAGTGTGAGAATGTGCTCTGAAAAAAAAAATCTAATCTAATCTAATTTTCAAGAGGTATAAACTATAGCATATACATTTGTTTTTAAACCCATTTGGAACCCAAGTTTTTAGATGCTGGATCCAAATGGGGTTAGGGCTAGAGGTTAGGGTAGGTGTTACCACAATATTTTCTACTTGTACCATTGTGGGTTTTCACATTTACCCCTGATTTCAGTTTCAGTTTAGTTTATTAGGACAATGTGCAGTTCATTAAAAATATGTCTGCACCAGATTTAGCTTCAAGCTAATTTCCATCTGCAGTCCTCACAATGGATAATGGATGGTCTATACACGTTTTACTCAAAGATGGACATTTGGTATGGAATTTGACAAGGGGAAAGTTCTACAATCGACTGGACCAAAACTGTAATTCTTATGGGTGCTTGGGATTTAAAGGTCAGTAACTGTAAGATTTGGGTGACGCAAAAAGACTGGCGATGCACATGAAGGTACAAAAAATTTGTAAAGGGCTTCTTCCTGTACATGGATACTCGTCATTATCAATAACAACTAATTTATTAAGAATCCAGAGTAGAGATGGTTTATTAAAATAAGGCCGCCATGGGGGATCAGCAGGTTCTTCACAGGAAGCTGGTCATGACTCACTACAGGAGAGAGAGGGCAGTAGAGAGAGCAGAGGATGGTGTCAGTGGGCAGAGAAAAGCAGCAACACCTCAGCAGCTGTTGCCACGGTTACTGCTTCTCGTCAGTGACGGCAAAGTGGTGCAAGGACAGACTCTTTAAGTGAAACAGATGGAAACTTTGCATATGTTTTGTAGCTATCTGCTATTTATTTATATTTGATGGATCGAGTAAGGACTAAAATACTCAAGTGTTAAAGCTGAGTGTTCATGCTCTGGCTTCCTCTAGGTATTCAAAGTTGTTGTTTTTGTGAAATGGTTCGAAACTAATGACTAAAAATGCAACAAGTACAAATATTTAGTTCAATAAGCTCTCACAGCAAATAGCGAATTTCCTCCCAAAACATAAGAAAAGGTATGATGTGTGTTCTAGTAGATTTACACAATACTTTTGATGTAAAGTTGTTTTACTTTGAAATGCATAATGGTTTAAAATGGCAGTCACGCTAAAAGTTTAATATTGAGAGGACTGCACTGAATGAAATCAATAGTTGTCATAGTGTTGAATAACATTACGGCTTACTGCAAAGTTAGGATACATGAAAGGTGAATGCAGTTACCTGCTTTTACCAGTTACTAATTGTTGATAGTTTGATATATCCAAATAACTCAACATTCTTGTTCAAGTATTTTTATTTTGAGCTATATATTATTCTTTACCATTATCCAGATTCTTCCTGTCAGCAGTAAAGCATTAACGCACCTTTTTTCTTTTTCTTTTTTTTTTAAAGTACTTGTAATATGTAAACATTATGAGTATAAACCTTTATGGACAGTGCAGACCTAACAAAGGATTATACCAGCTGCCAATGGCATAAACACCCTCCTGCTTTAAGTGTCAGGCCTGCTCTGTCTGCGAATAATCTACAAAAACACTCCAACACTGTTGATACAGGACATGATTTATCCACAGCTCCACGCAGACTACTGTATAAACTATTGTTTTAATTGAAGCCACTCAGGTTTACTGCTACTTACAGGTTAATGGCTGTCTATATAATTGAAATAATGGCTGTCTCTGGGTTGTTGACTATAGATGGATTTACGAGCGCTTTGTGCCATTGCCATATGCCACTGTCATTGCTGGCTACGTCAGCAATATGGGGCAAAATTCATCAATCCGTCTTTTTCAGTTCCAATACCGATTTTTGGGGGCTTTACTGATACTCAATATCAACTGATACAACTGCAGAGACTAAAAATAGCACTTATTTCCTTAAAACAAAAATAACATATAACAAAACTGATCAAAATGTGTGCAAATATCATTTATATTTCAACCAACTACAGAGCAGCTTAGCACGAAAAAAAGCCGGATCATTATGAAATGGTTTTACCTCAATTTACAGGCCAAACCAGGATATCGGCTGAGCTGATAGTTTGGAGTACACAGTGAACACTTTTGATCAGTGCCTATATTTGATACCAGAATTGGAACTGATGCCTCCTGAGTTAAAATGTGATTTAACTAAATGAAATTAAATAAAGCCCTTGTGATACTCTGTCTTCATGCATGAATCAGGAGAGAACAGGGACTATCTCAACTCAAGTTATGTGCAGTAGCAGTAAATTTACTCATGTCAGTTTGAGAAGTTCGGCTATAAATTACAATCAGAAATGTATAACGAGAATATTTTCCTTCTGGATAAAAAAGTGGTGTATATAATTAAATTTGTATATACATACCTGTGAAAGTAAAAATAATAAGAACAATTATTTAAAAAGAATTCTTTATTTCAAAATATTGCTGATTGGTTCCATAAAAATAATAATAAGTGAATTTTGTGATTCCTGACATACTTTTTATTCGTGTCTCTGTCGATGTCGAGCTGCTTTTTCCAACTTCATTATCTGTAGTTCACTCAGTGGTCAGTAGAGGGCAGACTCCTCCTTTGAACTGATGCGTATTGCAACACAACCTGTTCTGTAGCATTAACCGTGACATTAAACGACACTGCCTGACAGTTACCGTCACAGCTCTCATACCTGCGGCTTGTTGCTTTTTTTAAAAATGCATTCATCTTGTCTTGTCTTCTTTTCATTTCTGGCCTGAACAAATGCACACTCTGCGTCTGATCTCAGTGACAGTGTCTGGAGGTGGACCAATCAGAGGAGCCACAGAGGGTCCACTGAGGGCTCAGAGGCCATGAGAAAAACTTGGCCACCCCTTGAACAACTGTAACCTCTCGCCTCTAAAGCAGCGCTGCTCTGGCCCCTGCCGACGCTCCAGCACATACTGTAACAGGCACTCAAATAAGCAGACGCCTCAGCTCGGTGTAATTCATCATTTATATAAAGCCACAAATCTCTTATATAGGGATTTTTAAGCTAGAAAGATGCCATTGTACAAAGTTATATTCACCCAATATATATGGTGCAGTTAATCCAATTTGAGTTTGGGTCTTTTCAATCTGGAAGAAGAGAAGAAATGTGACTATTTTTTGTGTTAAATGACTGTAAATTGTATTGTTTAGGAAATGTATATTGACATTATTATTTAACACAAAATACAATTGAATGAAAAAGTAAATAAGTGGACAACACTAACCTAAAGAGAATAGACCTCTGTCAAGGCACTAAACTGATCCTGAAGATCATGTCACAATATCACATTTGTTATGATTATTGTGAGAAAAAACCTCACGAGTTTACAATTGTTCACAATGGTGGACATTATGACCAAGCAACAGGGAAATCCTTCATTTGCTTTCTTTACAAGTATATCTTTATGAATTGTTTGCGTTTATTGAGAATAGATTGAACTTAATCTCACGATTGTCTTTTTTTTGTTTTGTTCATACAATGATATTGTGTCCTGAATATTATTGATTAACCAAATAGTTTTGACATGATAGTAGGAACTACAACTAGATTTCTGAATGAGCCCGAAAACCTCTTTTTTATTTGCATCATCAAGTATTGTCTTTTGTTATAACAGTTTGTAAGTTGTAATGCAGGTTGTATTAATGAAGAAAGCATCTCATTATATGTCAATGATAGCAAAGCGTTGTGCAGCTCAGTTCCCAGGGTCAAGTTCCTGCTGTCAGTATTCTTAGAGCTGTCACAAATGTTTCTCATGTACTCATTTCCCTTAAAGCAAACAGACAAGTCACAGCACCCTCGTCAGCACGTTTCTAAGCACATTTTGATTCAGGCCGATATGTTCAATGCTGAATAATGAGCTGCAAGCACACACTGGCACCTTCAAATGTTGGTACTAGTGTATATGGGGCAATTCTGAAAGTCTGAGTGTGCCTGTCTGTGTATAGGTGCCCTCCAGGCCTTCTCACCCTATTTTATTCACCGCTGTCAGACTGATTAATGGGAAATTGCACTGCGGGATCCACGGAGTTGCACAGGGCAGCAGTATGAATGTTTATGTGCACATATGTTTTACGTAAAACACATGCATGGTACTAATCTGGTCCTTGATATACTTTTTTTTTTTTAAGGTCAAAGCATCTTAGTCTTTCAATTATGTAAATCAGTAGTACTGTCTTATTGTTTGTGTTATGAAATTGTGGGATCTGTGGGTGTGGTAACATTTTTGATTAAAGTAAAAAACAGTAAATGAAAACTTTCTTTTTTTTTCATTGTTGAATACAAACAGGCATTTCCCTCTTAAGCAATGTACAAATGCATGACAGTATGTACATGTGATTATAAATAGATAAATAAATAGACAATTTTATGAATGCCAATGACCTATTACATGTTCTCTCTTGCATATGGAAGTACATGTTTGATTATATTGTGTCTCTACTTCTTAATTGTGTATCATTCAAACCCTGAATTATCTTTTCAGTAAAGTAAAACTTGATGAAATGTCTGTAGTATTGTACAGTGATTTGACCTATAAGCATGTTCACTTTTGGAAATGGTCCTTTTGCAGTTGTGTGACTCACAACTATTTAGTGAAGGCTGAGTAAAAATATCATGAGACATTGACTGTGTGTGTGCCAGTGACCTGTGCCTGAACCCTGACCCGTAGCACTGGTGTTTCAGTGCTGCCACACAAGGCAGAAGTGAAACTTGTGGGTGTGTGGCTGTGTGTGTTTCCAAACATGAGTGTCTTTTCATACCCACAACTTTACAGACAGCACTGCACCTCTGACGCTCGACTGTCTTCTTGTTCTCCAATTGTGTCTCGTTTTGTGCCGTTGCGGTGGGCATGCTTGCCTCAGTGCGGTATGCTCACTTTCACAGTTTGACTGGGGCCAAGAGTCAACGCAGCGTCAGTTCACATAGATACAGTGATGGTCGGCACGTACACAACCTGTCTGATGGTATGTGCTTGTTGACCAGGTATATTTACATCAAGTACCTCCCTTCAATAGAATGTGTTTACACTTGAACACACATGACAAAAAGACTAAACCTGGAACTAAACCTGGACTAAACTTAAGCCCAGAATAGAATAGGAACAAACTAAGTCACTATCAGGACGAACGCACCCAAATCAAAGTGTAGCATCTGTGTTGGTTGTTTGGGGTTAGTGTCAGTATCAAGCCTAAATAAATGAGGTGATTTGCTGCAGGAAGAGCATATGGTGTAATGTATGCCACATTAAATTAACCTTTAATTAACGTTAAACAACAGTCTTGTCACCCATTGTTCCCACTGTTCACTTTCTGCACTACATCTGTAAATGTACCTGTACATTTTTGTGTGTAAGCCTATGTTCATATTATAGTACATTTGAGATTGTTTTCTTTAATGCATGCCCTTTTGATTTCATATATTCTGATTCTGATTGTGCAAATTAGAAAATCACTTAAAACACCAAAAACATTCAAAATTACCCGTAAAATCTCGGACAAGTCAGTGGAGTTTCTGTGACCATTTACCCTGAATAAAGTAATGCCAAACTGTGAACTTCTGCACCACCACAAAACATGTTTGTACTGTATAGCATCCAACTTTAGGGAGTCCATATGTATAATCAATATGTTTTCGGACTCAAGGCTGAATAAATGATTTCCCTTGAGCCAAATTTAGTTGTTGGCAGGACAATATGAAGATATCAAAACTGGACAGGAAGACGAATAAGCAAAGGCTGTAAGTGCAGATCCAGCTTTGCTTCTCGGTAACGCACAGCTGAGAGTGATTCAGACACTGATGGGCTTTCCAGAGAAGCTCCTCTCAGCTTTCCTCCTCTGTGCCAACAACCACCAACCCCTCTTTCCTGGATTTAGCCTTTACCCACGGGCAAAGAGAAGTGGACCCAGGGGGTTGTAGGCAGGAAGTGGTGCGTGGGCAGCTGTGCCAGGTCATAGTGCACGAAGGTAGAGATTCTTGTAATAGATACTTGCTATTATCATTGGGTAATGCATTAAAATAATGACCCTTCGTAAACCTTTTACAAAGCATTAATAAGCCCTTCACTTAGTTATTGAAAACAAATTGATAGGCGGCTCATTAATACCCTTACAATCATTTTGTACCTGGTTTATTCACACATACATGTTTTTGGTTAATGGATTTTTGACATTTAAAAGGGCTTATAAATAGTTACTACGGAACCTTAATTTAAACCTTGTTGTTGGACTAGCACCAGCATTGAGTAACATTTGCTTAACTAAAAGGGGAAGAGTTAATATGGTAGAAGCAGCATTTAGTCTAGCATTAGTTGAGTTTGTTGTACAGTAAGTTGGACAAGCTTCTCACAACACCACATGGGGGCAATGAGATTCACTCACTCTCCTCTCTTGGTAGGGCTTAGCTTCTTCTCTAGTTACAACTGCCCTGGAGTGTAGCTGCCACCCTGCGCCAATGGTGTCTCCAACCACCAACAATCCCTCTCCCACAGGCACAGGTGTTGCCTGTAAGTGTGTTGCTTTTTATAGAAAACAGTATGTTTTAAAGAAATTAGGCCAGATAGCGCGAGAAACAACTAAAATAGATACAATTAAACCTGGATGAGATGTCTAGGGGGTCTCTAGTTAGGTGCATGTTTTTTTGGGGAATCCCTGTTCTAGGGACACCACATGCAGTGGTCAGAGCTGGGAACAAACCAACAAACTTCCTGTTGTAAGAAAACGGTTCTACCACCTGAGTCCCAGTCACAAGTACATGTGTGTTATTGTGAGTCTAAATGTAAATGACATTTGTTGGGCTGTTTATAGTTGCACATACACTCATTCGTAAGGAGGGAGTAAGGAGGATTGTGTTAGAGATACAACTTCCCAGAAGAGTAAGTGTGATTCATTAGTATGAGGTAGTCAGTTGGTATTAGGGTACTGTGCAGTATGAGTGGTAGGACAGTAGAGGAGGAGCATGTCCCAGGGCAGAGAGGAGGGGGTTTGCTGACAGATGCCACAATCCAGGCCTCCGCACAGGAAGTCATTCATACAGGGAAGTGCCTCCGACTCCCACACGCTCACTGTTTAGCATTGGCCAACTCTGGAGGGTTTTGTGACAAAAACGACCCACTCAAGGCATCATCAAAATGTCAAATGTAGTTGAAGTTTACTTTACTAATGCAGCATTTTATTGTTAGTATTTAATTATCACTCTATTCTCTACAAAAAGATCAAAAGACTAATACAGACTGCATTACCATTTCCCTATTTTTCTAAAGGGGGAAATGGGGTCAAAGTTAATTCTAATTTTATACATAAACAGTTGCTGCAAGTGAACATACTTTCTGTGATATTTTTTGGTGATATCACAACCTATATTCCACTGGTTCTAAACTGCTCTCTGTCCTCCATTTAAACCAGCAATTAGTGTTCTGTATTTTTGTACAGTTGCCATTCTTGACCTTAACCTTCTTCATACGGACTCAAGTGGTTCAATGGTGGATCAAGTTCACTATTCTGTCTTATTCTCTAAGTCTCCATATGTGTGCAAATGATATTATTTTAAACTTAACATAGCCTCTACTGTAGATTCTTATTCCTTTTCTTTAGAGATTGAATCCATTGCTTGCTTAAACTTAGACATTCTATTTAGAAACATACTTTTAAAAAAATAAAATGCAATCTATATGCTACAATTTGGTGTTTATTAAACTGAAGTGTGTTTTTTAATAGTTTAGGTTTATGGCATTCAATAAAGGTCACATTCTCACTTCACTTTTGCTTTCTGCATTTCCAGGGTCAGATTAGGTAAATCTGTGTTCTGATCCACTGCACACATTTACATTTTCTCATCTCTCAACACCTCAGATTAATGCCACAAACCCCATTGCTTATGCAGCAGTCAGGTCATGTGTAGTGAATGCATGAGGACATATCCTTGAGGGGCAGATCCGAATTTGGCAAGGAAGCGCTGCACTGTGCCAAAGAAGAATCTGCTCATCTCATTGCCCACTCTCTCACACTCACACACACACACACACACACACACACACGCTAAGCAGTCTCTTAAGCCCACTTCCTCTGCACTAGGGCATGGGAACTCCTCTGAACCTTCTCCCCCGCTCATCCTGGACATCTCCCTCCTTCACCTTGCCCCTTCAAATTCTGCCGCATTCTGCCCTCTTGCTGTTCCTCTCTCTGCTATCTCTTCTTTCTGTCCTCCTCTGCGTCCCTCCAAGTGTCTTCTCCTCCCGCTTTATTTCCTGTGTCCATCTGTGCCCAATTTATCCAGCGCTCAGTCTGTGTTTTTTCCCCGATAATTTGTTTTTGATTCCTCCGAATTAGAAAAGCATTGAGCACTATACACCACAGCACACAAACTGAATGCCTCACGCACACTCGACACACGCGCTCTCTCCCTACACACACACACACACGTACGCACACATTTTTATTGTATTATTCTATAAAAGTTCATATAAATCACTGGTTATTAATCGGCCCCAGACGGCCCGTCCTGCTCATGCTCCCCCGCTCCCCTCGCAGCACAAACACAGACCAGATGCATAGGAAATGGGATGGCAAAAAGGGCACCCAAGAGACAGCCTGCACTCCTTTCTCTCCCCCCCCTCCCTGCGCCTGTTTTGTAAGAATGCTCATTTAAGTAGAAGTGCCCAGAACCCCGGACCTACAGAGGAAATAAAGTTTAAATTAAAGTTTAGAAGGAATAAATGAAATAATAAATACAAATTGTAATGTGCTGCCAAGTGGCCCGGTGTGTGGGATGGAGGTTAAAGGCCCATCCTCTGTAGATGTGGATACAGTTGCAGCTGTTTGAGTTAGGCCCAGTTCAGTCCAGAGTGGATGTGTTCATATGTTTAGTCGACCACGCGTTCACCCCGCCTCGCTCTGCATTTCATTCACATTTTGTAACAGTAGACTTCCTCATTGAGTGTTATATGGTTCATGAGCTTACGCCTCTGAAGCTATTCTGCAGATGGCGTAAAAATATTTACTACTTAATCATTTGGTGTATTGATTTGATGTATGGTAATTGCCAAAGTGATCTAATCGAAATTCGGTCACTTGAGGGACTTTATTGAGGCTAATTTAATCCTTTTGATGTGCATGTTTGCCCAAAGAAAATTTGGAGTCGAGGCACTGCTCCTACGTTTGAAAAAATAAATAAATAAAAACCCCAGGTGATTCAAACATCAGTTTTAGATCATCTTTGCATGCCCTATGTTCTGGGCCTGTTAGTGGGGCCCTATAGGTTGCCTCGGGAACTTAGAGATCGAATTGTGTCGCCCCACTTTTTCAGTTAATGTAGATTTTAAGTACCATTCTATCAAAAGTATGTCATTAAATTTAAATTCTGTAATAGAAACAACAGGACGCAAAATGAAGTAGAATCTAAATACTAATGGTTTTAAGTTTTTTAAATAAAAATAAGCAACATTTTCAAATGTACGGTGTATACACATCAAGAATGTGTCATAATCTCCTATTAACTGAATAAACAATATACAATGCAACTGTAACTGTGTTAAAACAGGCTGTGACATCACTGTGGTGGTTAACCATTTTTATTTTCTATATTTTGTGATATTTTTATGTTAATCTCAATTTCTCCATTGAGATTACATTATTCCCCACTTTTCTTTTGCCTCCATTAAAGGATCTATTGTGTTATAAATGTATTTTGCTTTAGTGACGCAGCAGCATCATGTTCCACAGCTCTTTTACGTTTACTAATTATATTGTTTTTGCCAAGGCATATGGATGTTTTACGTCTGGCCATTGACATAAAGTTTATGACGTTTGATCCGAGCTCTATGGGGATTACTCTTGAAAATCTGAGGAAAACGTATGGAAATTATAGTCTGTGTGCCTAATAAAGTGAGGTATGAGGGTATAGAGAGATGCACTCCACACCTGTGCTCCCCTGGTCCGTTTACATGCAGCTTAAGCCTGATTAACCACTGGGGAAAGAGGGATTTGGACTGCACCACTGTGAGTTATAGTGGGACAGAGACAGGGAGGATGTAATGTAAGCAAGACGACTCATCTGTCCCACCCTTGTCCTCTGCTCTGGATGATGTTGAGGAGGCCCGAGAAATCAGTTCACATAGTGCAGGCAGAATATGTGAGAAATGTTTCGAGACGAGGGGGGAGAAACGCCGGCTTTTTGAGGCACGCAGGGACAGCCTTCAGAGTTCTGCCAAGAGAAACATGGAGCTGTGTTCCTTGCAAGAGCTATGGGGGTAAAAGAGAAGTGAAGAGGGCGAGAGAACTAGGGGAAGATGAAGGTGTGTTGGGGAGGGTTGAGGGGTGATGGAGGAGACAAGGAGGTCCCTGGGGTGTTTCTTTGGGCTGTTGCCAAAAGATGTATAAGATGTGACCAGACATTACGTGACCCACGAAGTTGATCATGTGATAAAATCTAAATGGAACTGTAAAATATGCCCTATGTAGCCATGGATGAGGACTATACATTACGTCAAATGTCATATAAAGAGGAGATAAGATTTATTGATGTCCACCAAGCTGCATGAATATGTCAGTATATAATGTTTGCTATCATTGAGATGGGGTGATAAGGGTATGGGGTTGGGCTGTAGCCAAGGTCCAGGCCCAGATGTCCACTTTCAGCTGTCCCGCTTGACCACTTGCTCGCCTGCCAACACTTGGACCGAGTATCCCCACATCGCCGAGCAAAATATGTAAATATGTTGACTTGGAAGGATGTGCTCTTTCTCTTCCGACCTTGTAGCACTTTTGGAGAGAAGCAAGACAGCGCAGTGGAGAGAAAACAGTTCCAGCATTCCTTATAAGGGCCTGCTTTGGGCTCAAACACCAGCTTCTCATCACTTTCGAAGTCCGCTGGGCCGTTGCACAACCCGGGCAACACGAACAGGAACCTTCACCTTCAACACTTCATATACACACACAGCATGCACATGGGCGGAGTAGTGAGCACTGGGTCAGATTGAGGCAAGAGCTCTTTGGATAGTGAACAGTTTGTACCCTGCATTGATAGGATGCTTTGTCACCGTAAGTCCTACAGAATGTTAAAAACATGCACACATGGAAGAGCTTCGATTGATGGAAGTTTATGATTTATGTAGGCGCCATTTTGTATCTTAATTTTATTCAAAGCATGTTTTGATATTCTAGGTAAATGTTTGGATTTAAACTGTTATTTATCTTGATTTCGACTGCATTTTTTGTTTTTGTACTGACATTTTCCCATTGTGAGACATATAAAGGTTCTCTAAACCCTGCATAAATTGAGTTTTAGCAAAAAAATTATCTGAAACAATCTGTATCACTGCAAAAGATGACCCCAAATTTGTTCTACTAACTTTAAAATACAGTCAAAAACAGAGCTATTCAACTAAACCAGGTCCAAACCAGGTCTAAAGCAAAATTAATTTAGGACTAAGCAGAAAACAGAAAACCAGGTTTAAACTTGTACTAACCCAGAATTAAACCAGAAAACAAGCAAAAACAATCTGTAATAATAATTTAGAAGATGGGTCGCGGGCCGGATCAGATCGTTTGGCGGGCCTGATCTGGCCTTAAGTTGAATAGCCCTGGTCTAAAATAATACATTGTTAGAGCTGTAAAACAAAACCCACTTATTTCATTAATGTTATAGGATGAGGCAACATTCCTCTGCTTTATTTTGTATTTTCCTTTATCTGGGTCTGCAAGTAAAGAGTGTAGCATTTCCCCTGCAATGATTTAAATATTGACAACAGATGTTCAGAGATGTATGCCTTTTCTCCAGTTTATGTGTGATTGGGACTGGCACATTTTATTGACACTTGACCCATTGCAGCTCAATTGCATGGATTATGCGACACTATAAAAAATCTACGCTCCCCCATTAAATGCAGATTCAAATGTTTTGTTTCATTCACTATTTGTTTGGGCAATCCTGTACATGACAGTCCATAACCTATAGATATGATTGTTTCAGCACTGATTGCATTGCTGCACCTACTTCTCCTGACAGGTTGTCCCAGCGACGTTGAAGGATGGGTCAAACGCAGTGAACAAATTTCCACATGGGGACAATAAAGTGTACCTTAAAGGGACATATTATGCATAGTCAGCTATTATGAGCTTTTAACCTTGTTACATTGGTGTTTCCTCATCATTATTTTACTCAAAGTTATATTTTGAACGGTTGCATGTTTGAGAAATACTGGAATTATTCTGCAACCTCAGGCTTGAATTCTGAGTTGAGGATATTCCTGTTTTCACCTACCCCCCTATCCCCACCCACATCCATATTTGAAAAATGAAGACCCCAAGCGACACATGTGGGTTCTAAAACTGTCACATAGCCACTTTTCAAAAATAAAAACATGTAAATGAACATCCCCTGCTTGTTACAGTGAAATTTCACCATAAAGAGGCGGGGCTTATCAGTTCTATAGTTCTGAACAGGAAGTAAATGGACCCATTTTTATTACTAAACCGTTTTAGCTAAATATGACGCTTTACAATGAACTGATAAAATGATGATCTACTTAATTTACAGTTCGATACTAAGTACCTGAGAAAAACATAATCCGTCTCATTTAACCTGTTTCCAGCTGTGGGTGTAAACTTCCTCATCCCAGCATTTCTGATTAAAAACGTATCTAGCCTGAATGAAGCATGAAGTACAATATGGGAGCTGTAATTCAAAGCAAAACTCTTCTATATCTCTCTGTGTTTAGTGTTTGTTTTGTGCTTAACACATTAGTAAACCTCATCATCAGACGTCATGTGATCGCACCTCTGTTTCTCAGATTCACTGGTGTCATATATCCCGCCCACAAGCTGCCTTGTCCCTGCTGAACTCTGTGTGCCCTTTCAGACCCGCAAGATGAAGGGGGGCAGAGCAACAGAGAAACCTCACTCATTCTCTTTTTCCAGAACTCTACCTCTGAACTCGGTATGTGTGTGGTTGGTAGTCATGCAGGCCTCTTGTGGGTACTGGTGTGTGGTTTGGGTCTGGGTGAGGAGCACGGGTGAGAGTGGGCCAACACCAGGGCTGCCACACTGCCACAGACATACTGGCACCACCATCGGGCCAGTGCAAGTTCCTCTTTCCAAAATAAAGAACCGCTGCTGCATGCATTTGTGCTAACCAGGGCATGAATTAGTGATTGCTTTGTGGTTATCCAAGATCTATGTCTTTAAGTGATGGGCTTCCTCACACATGGCACATATATAATTACATATGCTTTTGACATTAATCTTTTCACTGCAAGCCCATAAAGCACAAATGCAGAGAGGCATCAGTTACCCAAGGAGAAACGTGTGGGTTTTTAGACAAACAATTGTAGGTGAAAAAGTCAACTGGATTGGTATTGGCCACATTTCCAGCTGTTGATCAGAATGCCCTAAAGTCTTGCTATTTTACACATGGTAGCTCAATTGGCAGGAAACTCATGCTGCCAACCGTTTCTATTTTTTTATGAGCGTGCGTGGATCTCTCCCTCCCTGGGGCTGGCAGCACTTTTTGGGCACTGGTTTCATAGCTGGCCCTGAACCCATAGCAGGATGTGGAGATCAGCAGTGTGTGTGTGTGTGTGTGTGTGTGTGTGTGTGTGTGTATGTGCACGGCATGTATTTTTTTCAGATTCTGCGTCTTGGCTGACTTTTTTACCTCTCGAAGAATTTGGACGGATTGTGAGGTTTTTTTGGGCTGCATGACTTTCTCTAGTGCACTTTCCCTAATGCTCGCTGGGTCCCACTCACCCTGCGTCTGCTGTTGCTCGCACTAATAGATTTCATATGTTGAAGCCGTTGACATCAGTCTTAAACTATTTTACATGTGATCTGCAATATATCTCTGGGAAATCTGTCAAGATAGTCATTAGAAACAAATAAAAACTAATTTCTTCTGTTGTCTATGCATTTCTATTCTCTGTTTTTTTTGTTGTATACGGCCCCTGTTATAGCTCTACTGATGTGTTGTACTACGCTTGTATTCTGGCCGGATTCTATTATTACTCATGATTCTTACGTGGGCTTTTTCAGCAGCAGACAGTTTCCTTCCATTCATAAGGAACGCTCAGGTCAGACTCACTACAGTGCAGTTTGGGTTCTGAGTGGGCCACTGGAGGTCTTCCCTTTCCTGTGTGTTCTGATTGGACTCGCCCCATTGAAGCCCTTTTTACCTAAAACCTTGTATACATGCATAAGTGTTGTCTTTTATATAATTAAAGCTGCATTATTAAACTTTTTTATAGAAAATAAGTAAGTTTTCTTTATCCACCCATAAAGTGTATATTATAAAAGCAGCACTTCAGTGTCAAAACCAGACCACTGTGCGCTGCCTTTATCTGATTGTAAAAACATTTTATCAACACACAGCTTGTAAGAAAGAACCATGTGAGTCACTATATGAAACTCTTTGGGTAGAGAGTTGAAAAAAAAGTCATGCTAGTGGCTGAGAAAATGTTTGGATGTGAACACTAATGTGCCAAAGGGATTGTGAGAGCTGGGAACAAGTTTGAAATTGAAATATCTACTTTCTACTTTCACAGATTGAACTTGAGGTAAAGTATATATTTTAGTCAGTCAATGTTCTCAATGTTTGTAGCCTTTTTTGAAGTAAAGGTGATCTTATCTTAGGCACCCCAGCTTTGAAACAGAAAGGGAGCATCAATACACATCATTTTAATCATGTCCTAATCATGAACTAAGATTTTCAAGTTGATTAGATCGGTTTTTGAGTCTTCTTTATGTCAATATATATTTAATTTAATGTGGAAATTTGCATATCTGAGTAATAAAAAGCAGTTTGAAAATAGTAGTATTCTCCCAGCCCTCGGCCTCATTCATGGGTTTCAGCTAAATGGGGAGTCATCTGAATCCCAGCAATGTTACAATAAAAACAGAGCCTTTTCATAAAATCACCAACTGCAAAAATCAACAACAGCGACTAGTAAACTATTTAAAGGCATGTGAGATCTACTTATTTTGAAAGGTGTTAAACATGCATAATTTCTTATGTGAATGCTTGTGTGTACTGTTTATGGTCATGTCGACGATGGCAGAGCTTACTTTCCTCTCATCTTCGTCTCTACATTGTTCTGTATTTACGGCAGCTAAGTATGAAGTCCCTGTCTGTCCTCACTCCCCTCCTCTTCGCTGTGTCCCATACATTATACCTTACAGACCTGTTCTTATTACCCCTGACTCTTTCTCATGCAACTGCTGCTCCCAACTACCTTATAAAGACAGGTATGTGACCACTGAACAGACTAGAAAACACACCCCACAAGTTACACAATAAAAGTATTTGAGCGGGGGCCATCGTGTTATCTGTCGCTGCTAATGGAACCAACCCCACCATCCACAGTTCATAAAACACCTGTCGCACTCAAAGTTTATGTGAAGATGAGTCTTCAGAGACACGCCCGCTCACAGAGGACCTAAAGTTAAACTTTTCTAACTGTGAACATGAATCATTTGACAACGCTTTGACATATTTTGTTACCGTTCTCGATTGAAATTGTATCACAAGATTTTGAGAAAAAATCTACAGCTAAGATAATTTCACAATTTCAACAGTACAATGTGTTTTAAAATGTTTTCCTTTTAGAGTAAAAAGTAAAAGTATGTTTTTAGTCAGTCAATGTTTGTAGCCTTTTTGAAGTATATTTATGAACTATTTACATGCTGACAGAAAAGTACTTTTCAGAAAGTCATTTTCATTCCTTAAAAAAAAAAAAAGTGGTGCTTAAAAAGTACCAGTATTTGCTCTTAAATGTAATTAAGAAAAAGTAAAAAGTATCTATTGTAACATTTATTGAAAGTAAAGCACACCTAAAAAATTTACTTTAGTACAGACTACAGTCATTTTACTTTTGTACTTTGTTACTTTCCACCACTGATGAGGACTGTACTAGAACTGAAACAGAACTAAAAGTCTTTAGGTTATTTTGCTTCTCACAAGTGGAATACCCTTTGAAGATTCGCAAAAAAACTTTCACTATTGCTCTTTTATAATCTGTTGCTAGACATTTATGGACATAAATGTTATGTTTTTAATATGTTTATGTATTATTTTACATGTTTTGTTTCTGTGTTGTGTCTAAACACAACGCTTCATGACTAAGAATCTGGTGGGCTTTCGCTGTGTAAATAAAGATAGCCTATTTAAATCTAAATATTTAATTTACACTGAGGCAATACCTTCAACACAGCTCATTTATTCAGGCTTGGGAGTGATGTTAAAATAGAATAATGAAATAATGCATTGAAAATGAAAGTCAGGCCTTCATGTCATATATCAGTTTGTGTTGTTTGTTTTCTCTGTCTGTCATTGCCCGGAACAGCAGTCATAAAAACAAACGCATCAGCACTTGGGCATTGTGAACTCGGCACTAGCCTCTGCGTGCACCCTCCCTCCTCTCTGTCCTCTTTTCATCCCTGTCCCAGCAGTGCACTCGCTCTTCTTTCTGGGGTCCCCTGAATACACTGCCCATTAACTCACCCCGAAAGACCTACGCCCACAGCAACTCGTATGCTCTAAAAACTGTATTAAAGAAACCAAAACATCATAAAACATTACAAAGACCAGAATATGAACCAAGATGGGGCCCAGTTTCTAGCAGAGGCAATGGGGGAAAATTAGGAATGCTAGTCTCAGTGTATATCAAGATACTCTAAAAGAAACACACATGTAAAAAAAAATACTGCACTCAGTGGGGTTGAAATAAGTCAATCGATAAATTGCAATTAATGGATGATAGAAATAATCATCAATTAATATGGCAGTCGAATAATCATTTTTTGAACTATACTCAGGCTTCTAGCTTGTTATGAGAGAAAGAGGTTTTATAACTCAGATAAAGCAAGCAGTAATTACCCCCAAAAATGAACACAAGAAAACATGTGGAAAAGCCTGGAAAATTATTTTAACATCTAACCTGGTCTACCAAATTAATTCTCATGATATTTGTTTCACAAACTAAATTTGGTCGGGCTTGCACAGATAAGTTTGTAAAAGAATAAGCTAAAGAATGTGACTTTGAAAAATAGGAATTTGGATTTATTACAAGAATAAATTATGAAATATCCCTAAAAAACAATTTATTACAGTGCATTGTGCGTTCTGCTGAGAAGGTGATTGACTGCAGACTTCCATCTCTGCACCCGCCCCGACAACGACTGCCCTCACGTACCCGTCTCCAGGGCTCTGGGACGAGCAGGTCGGATCACAACCGACCCTCCTCACCCTGGACATGGTCTATTTGAACCACTCCCCTCAGGCAGGAGGCTACGGTCCATCCGGACCAGAACCTCCCACCACAAGAATAGTTTCTTTCCCTCTGTCGTTGGACTCATGAACACTTCTAAACACCTGTCACTTTAACTGCAAAACTATTCAATCACTCACTGTCACTTTCTGCACTACAACTGTAAATTTAACTGTAGATTCTCATGTACATAGTAAGCCTATTTTTATTTTTTATTTTATACTATAGTAATTTTAAATTGTTTCTTCATGCATGCCCTTTTTATTTCATATAGGTTGTTTTTATTATTGCTCAGTGTTTTATGTTGCGCCTTAATGCCAAAACAAGTTCCTATGTTTGTGAATTTTGTTCATTGACAATGGCAATAAACTCTTTCTGATTCTGATGATTAAACTACAGGCTTTAAATGAACAATAAAAAAGGTCAAATTTTTTGGAGTACAAAGAGTTCTCTGAATGGATTTTACAAGTTTGATTACTTTACTTCTTATGCTGTTGTGACGTGTTGACCATTCAATCATTTTCTACCGCTTGCTCCCATTGGGGGGTGACTGGAGCCTAGCCCAGTGACTTTGGGCCTTAGGCGGGGTACACAGTGGACAGGGGCCAGCTCTTCGCAGAGATTTACGCGTTGACCAATCAGCTTCAAATAGTCGCCATGACATTTTGCCTACCTGACTGCTTTCTGCAAAAAACCTGTCCAGATTTTCATTTGAAAGTTATTCTCAATCTGCATCTCTTTGTTGTCATTTAGGTCAGATTTTGTTTTTTTTTAAAAACAACTCATATGTGGAGTGGATTGATAATATTTTATGACAAAATAGAATTTTTATTTTTAAATTTTTGACGGGGAACAAAGAACTGGTCAAATATAGGATGCGGTAGTAATAAAATGAGAAAATCATTTTTGGATCGGATAAAGGAGAGGCGCTAAGCAACGCATTTCATAAAAGGTCTGAGAACTAGCAGTAGACAAGATGTAAATCATATAATAGTTTCTTATGAACAGACCTCTGTTTTTATCACACCTTGACAGTTTTGGCTGCACTCAGCTGCCGTCCTCAGAAGTGTCAGAAGTGTTACTGTGACATGTCTGGTCATCTGATTTAAACAGATTTTGACGCTTCTGAGGAATGCTGCCGAAACTGTCAACGTATGATAAAAACAGAGCTGTGTCCATAAGAAACTATTATCATATCAGACGTAATGAACCTAATCGGACTATGACATGTAAATCAATCAAATCAGGTGTATTTTAATTCCCCTCTTTATACATTTTCCTTAGAAATAATAATTTGTCAGGGACAAGATTTCTGGAAGAGAGACATTCTTCTGTGGAAAATTCTGCTTGAGAGTGCCTGCCTGTCTGTGCATTGTCTGTCTGTCTTCCGCCGATTTATGTGTTTGTTTGTGTCTTCATCTTTGCCTCTGTCACTTCCGTAATTTATTCCATATTTTTCTGTCGTCACCAGCAACAACTCACACTGTATCAGTTAAAGAAACCTCTGACTTGTAAACAGATAGCACTCACTTTTAAAAACTACCCAGTGATTACGGTGGTATGTGATGTCTTAACTGCACACTGGAACATTATGGTTTGGACCATTCAAAATGATTGCACGGATTTGGATAAGAAATGCATCCGTGTTACAGGTATACTTTCTGTTGTACCATTATGCGGTTTCATTTGTTTGAGTAAACAGATGTATAATAGAGTGAATTGTGATGGCAGGGTTGATGTTTGACTTTTTCAGCTTGTAAAGGATTCCATGAGCGCGCACAAATATTCACGGTCATCATATACCATACGTACAACAGAGAAATCCCTTTTTTGTCCTGTTGACACAACCAACCATCACAAACACCCTTTTATAAATAAGAAAGTGTAAAAAATAATAATAATAGCACTCAAAGGTACACTATGTTCCCTTATATGAGGCATTAAATGTTTGGAGTGTACAGCCATAAATTTAAGAAAAGTTTGTTCTAATGTTTAATATGTAATGTTAAAAACAGACAATTAATGTGTAAAGATAAAATTGCACATATTCATCAAATCTGAAAATTTGATGGAGCCAGGATTAAATGTCTGCCTTAGATTAGATTGACATAAAAAAAAAATATTTAAAAAACAGTATTTGAGTAAATCAGTATTAGATGTGAACAAATCCATTGTCTGATCTGTACAAATCTTGTTAAGTGCAAGATTGTAAAGTTTGGTGTGTGTAAGTGCTACTTTCAGTGCTGATTTTTATGTCTCTATGTGAGAAAAATGCTCTTTAAGAAAACAATCTTAGAAGTTATGATGTCCCATATAAATCTATGACTACAAGTGGATTACATGAAATAATAAAACATCTTCAGTTTCAGACCATGTTGTCTCCCCATGCATTTTGTTGAGAGTGAACTGACAATGCCTGAGAGTGCATGGGCGTGTTTTGCCACAGATCTGACCAGTAACTAGCCTGGTGGCATTATCTGCTTGTCTTCATGGAGATATTGTAGGACTTTCCAGACAAAACCAGTTCCTGCACCACAAAGTTACATAGTGCACCTTTGAACCCATCCGGCATTTATCTTTAAACATATCTGCTCATAGAGCTTTTGCCACAAATAGTAACATAAAGTTTAATGTAATGAGCTTGACTTCACTTTATTGCAAAAGTGTGACCTCATTAAAGTCACATGAAGATCATCAATGCTCATGTCTACATATCGGGGTGGGTTCCTGTGGTCAGATTCCTCCTCCACGCAGTCACAGCGCTGGGCATTTCTTTATCAAAAGTGCTCCATAACAAAGGGAGTGTTTGGAGAAGGAGTGTGCTCTGTATTGTTGTAAATGAGTGTGACTGAGAGGTTAGATACCATATGGCAATGAAGTCATCTGGCTTAGCCCTTTTTTCTGGAAGCCCCACCCGAGCTCCAGCCAGGGAGTAAGACGCAGGGCGCTAAGGCAGAAACATTTTTTAATCGATTATGATAACCGCCATCTTAAATCTCCGCTCCCCTCTTCCTCTGCCTCTCCGCTGGTTCACCTCTCCCTGTCCCACCCCGGGGTATTCTTTCTTGGCAGAACAACGGAGCCAGCCACCTGCAAAAGCTCCCCCCTTAATCAAACGTTTACACACATAAACGCACATGAAATGCAACCCTCTCAATCAGCCAGACACAAAAGGATTGCAAAACATACTGTATTCTCTTAGTTCCCCTAAACTTCTTCCAAGATTTCCATTTGTACATCAAGTCTGTGCAAAAGTCTCTCTTTTAAAAGTATTAGAAGTATTTGGATTTTAAATGAAGAAAATTGCTAAATCTCTACACATTTTCTGTACTGAGCAAAGTTTTGGAATTACTTTTTAATAAGGCACTGTAGACTGTCTCTGCAATAACATGGATATGGATGACAGGGACGGAACCGACTGGACTGAAATAACTTTGGACATCTGCAAAATAGAAAGACTAACTTTTGCAGTGAATTTGAAAATGGACACATTTGCTGAACATTGGGACATAAGAAAACAAATCCCAGTCTGACTTTCTACAAACTACACTTTGTTCTTTTTTTGCTTTGTTTGTTTACTTTTGTTGGTGTTATATTTCTCAAAAACGATAAAAAGAATTCGAAAAATAAATTACTTTTACATTATACTGTACTATATATTTATCATCAAGCTATACCAGTGAACACATAATGATTCAATAGCACGAAAAGATGATGCCAACTTTCCAACAACTATGATACATTAACATTTACTGTTGATGAAAAAACTATAGCTCTCTGGGGGGGAAAAAAAGTTACATCGTGTTGTTTTAACTATTCTGTGCAGAGAACAGAAAACAGGTTTTTCCATCACATATAACCCGGTCAAGCATCTTCCATTTGTCTTGTTCCCATTCATTTCTAATTTGCTCATTTATATAACCACTATTGAATGCCCAGTTACATTTTATCATAGCCTCTGATATATGACTGGATTCTTAATTCTGTCCAAAACTGTCTGGAACGTCAGAATAATCTTTTACAGCCTACTGACAGTGAAACTTGACCCAGTTAATATCCAGGCCTGTAGGTGTCTCCCCCACAGAATTGGCATTGTTAAAACAGAGGGCTATTGATAGTTTACATTAAGGGGAGTAATACAGGTTTATAAGACATCGGGTTGTCTCTTTCTTTCAGTCTTTCTGATCTGAAATTGAAACATGTAAACTGTATTATTTTTGTTTTTGTGTCTTATGACACAAAAATGTACAAATCCACACCGTCATTTAAAGCAGGGCCTGTATCTACGCCTGCATGTCCACGGCTATGGCATCGTAAATTGTGTCTTAGGTGGTGAGAATTAATAGCCACGTCAGACAGAAGCCACAGTGAGCGCACATACAAGAAAGATTCAAGTGTTTAAAGTCTATCATCCTCTATCATCTTATTATAATGTTTTCATAGGAGAAAACAGTAAAACACAAAATCTTGTTATATTCAGAGTAGAGCTCAATACACATAATTAAAGGACAGAAAGGTTGTAGCAACGCCACCCGTTTATCTGGATTAATAAGCCTTACAGCTAAATCTATCTTAATCTTAATAAGGGCATTAGTTAAATGTATACATTTAGAATATTTTTGTTTTAATTCTTTAGTTTTTTATTTAGAGCACATATTTAATTTAGATTAATATTCACCAGTACACCAAGTACTCATCTATATGCAATAGTTAGCTCAGCCTGTCAGCTCAGGCCCAGTGCATGCAAGGAACGCAGTACAAGTCTTGTTCAGTAAAAGAAAACACAAGGTAGGAAAAGAAGGCAAAGGAGCAGTGGTCTGCCAGTGCCACTGTTCCACTGAGCGACAGAACCACCAGACACACAATCTGCCTAAAGTGGGGAGTAGTTTTGGTTACTGTCAACAATCATATGGCTAATCATAGTGCCCAATATCGGAAGGAGTAGTGCAAAAAACACAAATGATCAATTCATTTAATATTGTCAACAAAAAGACTGTGTCATTTATAGAATTTTCCCTGTTGAAAGAATATCCCAAACTATTATACTCAAGTAAAGTAAGCCCTGTTACACTGTAAAATAGATGAGGTAGTATGGTGCGTTCACACTCAAACACACCACATCACTAAACCAGGACAAAACCAGGACTAGAACAGCATTAAACCTAGTCTATAGCAGAACCAAACTGGGCTCAAATCGGGACCAAATCCAGTGTGGTACCCTCAATTTTACACAATTGGTTCACCAAATGTAATGACGTGAAAAACCATTGATTTAAATGAGTACTTAGGCCTTGTGAGCGGTTGACTCATTCTCCATGTTTCGTGTATTGGGCGCAGCGTCTGTGTGTGACTGATTATAAACCATTTGTCCCTGCGCTGTGTCACAGTGCTCTTTACTGCTCAAGATCAGGACTGACACAAGAGCCCGAGAGGCGGCCCGCTGTGTGAGGAATAGCTCATCCAGGACAAGTGGCTCCTCTGAACGGGCGCCCGGAGCGCAGAGCTGTTTACACTGAGGAGGAGGTGTGCCTTTATTGAGTTTATTCTCGTTTCATCTTAAGTGTGGAGGCATACACACTCAGGTGCCTCAGAATCTCATCAGAGCGACAGTTTACGTGACTGGATGGCCCTGTTACTGTCGGAGGAGCTGGTGCTTGACATGGCCCAGGTGCACAGTGGGTTACAGTAGCGACACTTGTTTTAATAGTTAAACCTGAGCACTTAGACAAATAGTGTCAAGCGATGGTAATTAAAGGTTGTGAAAAAGTCATGTCAGAATTTATCAACACGATTTACGCTATTTATAAAATGTGTAAAAAAGTAAGAGACATATACGTACTTAATTGTATGTCACATTCCAAAACTGTAGAATCTAAAATATAAGAGGAAGAATACAAAATAATATTACTCTGCATGGGCACTATTTTGACATACAATTTCAAGGAAGTGAGTACCGGTATTTACAACTATCTAATTTGTTTCTAGCTCTCATTAACCTCTTGAGTCATCGTATTCACATGCATGAATACACCAGCACAGCTTTAGAACAGCTTTATCCGAAAAGTGATTGGGTAGACCACAATCAGCTCTCTTCTCAAACCATCATATTGTACAAGTTTGCAAAAGATAAATTGTTTTCTATGTAGATGAAGGTGGTCTGATTCAAACATTTGCATTTGAATTGACTCATTTATGAGAGAAAAGTCAGGTAATGCAGTTTTTCTAAACACAACTTAAATAAATTGCGGTTGACCAAATATGTCTATAAGTGGTAGTAATATGAGTTGTTATTATAAGAATAGAAAGATATATGTAACAATATCCATTATGCTATTAGTACTTTGTATGGTACCGGAGTTAAGTTGCTGTAATTGTAGTATACAAGTAATCACCAGGATAGGGGGGCTGGTAAAATTACTTTTGTTAATTGCAATTCTTTTTTTGTTACCTGAGACCTGTGAGTTAAAATGTCAAGTCACTGAAAGTAATAATCAAGTTTGAGAGTATGACATCATCATTACATCCTTGAGTAACAGCCATGTGACAATAACGTTCACATAATTAAGATAATCAAACTTTACTGAATCAAAGCATTAATGCCCAGTGTGCCAGAATGTTTCGCTGACTTTTAACCTTTCAAAAGATATGACATTTTGTTGTAAATTGTTAATTGCTATCAAGAAGTAACACTGTGCACCGACCACAGCATCTGATAAAGACTTTCACAGTAAACCTGGCCATCATTTTTCACTTGACAAAGTCCGGACTTTCTAATTGCAGAGCCTCATTTGTGTGTAGGTTTTAACAGAGCTTATGTCATGGCAGATTTCCTCATGTGCTGCAGCGGCTACAAGTAAGCATTGCTGAAAGCGTTTGTTGTACTCTCTGTGAACTGGAGCAGTGCGACCACAACAGACACTCAACCAGAAGTGGTGACGCAAGACGCGCAACGACTGAAGCCTGAGAAACTGTCGCAGAAAGTGCAAGAGAACTATCTACATCCTATTTTAATTCCTCTATGCTAGAATGAAATAAAGGCAATACAGCAACAAATAAATATGTTCACATTGCATCAATAATGCTGTTTATCAGTGTTGCATTTGATCTTGCAAACAAATACCAGAGCATTATGTCATTTTGGACTTTTAGATGAAAAACAGCAGGATTTAACCGCAGAAACACTAGAGTTTGAGGCAGCTAAATTGTTGCCTAATTAGTTATTACAGCTGCTTCAATGTACTGTGAAGCTCCATCAACGTTTACAAGTCTTAGGTTAGGATGGATAAATGTCTGTAGGGAAAGCTTTGATGAGGCCATAAAACCATGCTGCTATGTTTGTACCACACACTGTTAGTGTGGTCCTGTACTGAAACAAAAAATACCTAAGATAAACAATCAAGTATATGAACATTGAAAGACAAAATAAGGAAATGCCAAGTTTGATCACATAGTTTGATAAATCTAGCACATAACTCCACACCTACTCACAATACTTTACCACAATGGTTAATGCGGCGGAAAATAACAGTTGTGGAAAACATTGACAAATACACAATGGAGATGGTCACAAAGAGTTTAAAGGTAGTCATGTTCACAAGGTTTTGACAAAGACTTGTGTGTAACTTATTGGTTTCAAAACATCTTGTCCAGATGTCGGTGTAATCCCTCTTGTCCAGATAACTATGAAACGTTACTAGGGATCACTCCTGGATGAATGACATTGTGGTTAAATGGCATGAGGATATGATAATATGGGGTGATGTTGATGAAGTCCATAATGTTTGTATTGTCTAGTGCCAGTACATTACACATATAAAGTATGCAGATGTAGAATATTACTGTAAATTGAGTAAAAATGTCTTTCATGTGGCGATTTATTGATTATATTGAAAATTCAACCAATTTCAATTATAGAGAATATATTGCACACCTTCAGACACTTGTCAGTTACCACATTACCTTTTCAACCCAGCCATTTTATTCACATCATTCACATCAAAATCAACAGCCACCTCAGCCTCCTCCTCCCTCTTCTTTACTTCCCCAGACCGTGTTAATGTATCCCTTCCTTCACTGCCTTGCCTAACACCTTTTTAATTGTACCACACTCATTTCTATTGTCTATTTAAATCAATTAATTGTGGCTGTGTGTTTTACGTGATAGGACAACGTGAGGGAGGATGAGCTGCCTCAGGAGGCTCTTCCAGGAACCATTGCTGGCCTGGTGGTGAGTCGTTTACCAGCATCAGTGAAGTGTCTCTGCCGATAGCCACCGCCCCTTTGACTCCTCTGTGTTTTAAGCCTGCTTCCAAAGAAGGCTGTGATTATTCCAATTATTATTTAGTGATTATTATTCTTTGGCCCAAGAAAATAATTCTCACCAACTAAGAGTCAAAATATGACAGTTGTAAACAAAATGTGAGATTTTATTGAAAAAAATAGACAAAAGGACAACTTTAAAATAATAATTTTGTATTATCAAAATAGATTTTAATAATGAATTGTGTAATGATTTTGTTGCACAAATTACCATACAGTAAGTGCTAATAAATACCGCTCTGTGTCCAGCTGGAGCCCCAGCAGAGCGCTGTCATGAACAGTACAGTGTGACAGTTATGTGCGTGCTCCTGACAGAGACAGAGTAAATATTGTGTTGGATCATGTCTGAGTGCAGTGAATCTGTCACCTGAGCTGCCGTGGGTCGGCTCACTTTGTGAAAGCCACAGTCACAGACTAAACACGGGACACTGGCCTTTCTCTACTTCTGCACGGAGTGTCTGGACCAGGTGCACGCACGCTCAGGGTACACTCAAACCAGACTGGAGTTTATGTTATCACTGTACCTACTCTTAAATTCATACTGATACTACAAATGTATAATTTGTTTCATACAAATGTATAAAATACATGTACATGATAGTACCCCTGTCATGGCTTGCTCCAAGCTTTTTTATTATAATGCCCAAACTAGTTTTTGTAACAAACTTTCAACAAAAAGAGAAAAACAAACATTAAAAAAACAAAACAAGCAAATCAATATACAGTTATTTGCAGTGAAACTTTGCAATTGTTGTGTTGGATGAGACACAAAGTAAAACGCCCAAATAAAGAAGGTTGAATCTGCTTCATTGGACATGATGTAAAAACATGTGTTCCAAAGAGAGGAAGTTATTCTTTTTACCTCCAGCCTATTTTCTCTGAGTTAAAGTTAAACGGAATTTCTCCTGAAAGCCCAGCTCATAGTTCACCAACCACAGTGTCAGACAGACTGTGTGCAATTACGTGTTATAGACATTTTAAATTCCTCCACAGGACAGAAGAGCACCAAGAGTGTTAAATGAGGAAACTGCTGCTAAAATGTCTACAGCAGTGTAAATGCCCTGGTTTAATTTAGATTGAGTTTTAAAAAGAAGGAAGTACATCTTTTTTGAGACTTGTTTATGATAAAATAGATTATTTTGTTAAGTTAAGTTAAGTTTGTTTATTTATTTGAGACAGGGACAGTGCACAATATACATTAACCGTATCAGGAGAGATGCACTGTGCCAGGTTGTTTCCACCTTGTGAATGGAACATGAACAGAACGGCCGTATGCCTTTCTGAACAATATTATCACGTTTAGTCATGTGCACCTGTTTGAGAACAAAGCTGCACATGAGGGTTTTCATTATTTTAAAGACTTTTCTGCCCTGTAGGTTTTCCTTAACAGGGTGGTATAGCGTAAAATGGGGTGAAGAGTTTAGACGACTTTCAGCATTGTAAATTGAACTCATGGCAAGACAGAACTATTTTTCACCAAATACCTGATGAGCTTGAGCTTGAATAGAAACTGAGGTCTTTCTGCGATCACCCACTGATTTGCTGTTGATGATTTATTCCTCTTCCATTGTCTGCATTGGTACATTACTTGAGTTAGCTAACAATTTCTGTGCTATGTTATCATACACAAGAAAGTCATACATGTGGGGCAGGTAAATGGGCAAACAAATACTAAACTAAAATAAGACTCAATCATCATGAAGGTGTGGATGAAGAAAGTCAGAGGAAATGGCTCTAGACTCAGCTGTGTATATATAAAGCCCAGGGATCTTAAAGTGACCATGTACAACCCCCCTCCCCACACACACTCTTGTCCAGTTGCTACCCTCCCTCTCCTCTTACTCTACTGTCCTCTCATTCTCTCTCTTCTTTACTGCTTCAACCCTCTCTCTTTCTCTCTCTCTTTTGCTGCCCTGACCAGCGCCGCGTCCCGTGTCTCAGGGCACATTTCTCCCACAGTTGGGAGTGAGGCTGTGTGGCGGCCCTGTTTATACTGGAGCGTGGACTTCCTAGTGGCAGCCTGCACCTATCTAAACATCCCCCCGGCTGCAGTGCTCTGTTCCTGGCCTTGTGGAGCCCCTCAGCCCCCGCCTCTACTGCCCTGCTCATCTCTGCACAGAGCACTCTCTTTCACACCCACTTTCCTTCTGCACTTCTTCTTCATGGTGATTCCCATTATCCTAACACCCTCCATCCAACTTCAGTTCATTATATATATATATTACACCAGTTCTGATTATATTCCCCTCACAATGCACTGTTGCTAGTCTATATATAACTATTGACTGATACTGAATACTGATAGGTATTCAAAGTATGATCATTTAGAAACCAATATTATTGAGAGAAAGACTGAATACTAGAATACCAGAGGGTCTCCAGTGTACAGTAGATTTCTCTGCAACTGGTGATGATGAAATTATGTTCAGACCAACAGTATGCACAGGTGTGAGCATGCCATGTTTTATTGTTTCAAGAAATTCATTAGACATGGATCCATTTGCAGATGACAGGCGTATCGCACACCTCGTCTGTGTTTGTTTATTTGTGTAATTACGAGCTCCTGACCAATAGAGCAGGAGCAGCAGGATCTCTGGTAGCTCAAAGTTCAACCACTGCAACATCCATCTTAACAATCCCTTTAATTCAAAAGCGGGCAGAAGTACATTAAGCAATACAAGTTGTTGTACTTATTTACAATATAATAAATAGTTATGACACATACACATTTTGTTTCATTGCATCACATGGATTAGTACCTTTGAATCCAGCTTAAGGTTTCAAGACCCTTAGGGATTCTCATTTAAACAAGTCAAGAGACAAGTCAAGATAAGTTAGAGGTCAACAGCAATACATTTTGTGGGAGACAAATGGAGGAAACAATAATCACTGTAAGGCCAGAAACAGGCATGGTCAGGCTCAGAGTGCCCAAAATGATGACAATCGGGACCTTCACCAGGTGCAGCAGAAATCACAGAAATGACTAAACTCACGGACATGGAGGCCTTTGAGCAGCCTAAAGACCTAGAGCTGTGAGCCGAAGGCAAAGCTGAGGAAAACATAAATTGCTCAAGAAAATGTCCCTGCACCAGCTATAATACCACTGGCCCCAGAAATGAACAAAGATCATTCTAAACGGGCGAAAAAGGGAGGGAAACGGCATAGAAACAGGAAAAGCAAGAACTAAATAAGATTGCAATAAGATTGCAGCCTGAAAAACCTTTAGGAACTGAAGACAGTGGAAAAAGTATTTGCAGAGGAGTCATTGTGTTCTGAGGCCATAGAGCCTCGTCCTGACCAGACCTTACTGACAATAAAGAATGACAAATGACAAATAAATATTGATGAGCCGACAGCAATAGTCAAAGAGGTGACAGAGGAACAAGAAAACCAGGAGTTTGTTGCAGAAGATTTCCCTCCCCTACCTCTAACTCAAGCGAAGAAGGGCAATTCAAAGACCATCAAATCTCTTCTTTCTTGAGTCTTCTTCCTCAAACCCTGCAGCAGAGGGGAAAAGAACTGCAAAGAACATACAAAAGCTTACCTGTACTAACCATGCAGAAGAGTCCAAACCTGCTAGAAAGACCCAGGTCAAACCCAATGTCACTGGCAACAAACAAACTAAATAGACTGAGTCTTCAGCTCAGATGAAGCCCACCCAGTCCCAAAGTGCAAAGAGACAACACCTACTAAAATGAACCTGGCTATGTCCGAAGACAACAGTCCCATGGGAAGATGCAAGAGACAGGACAACTCAAAAATTCCTGTTGAACTCAGGAACACAGAAGAACCTTGAGAGGACATTAGAAAGACACACAGCTTCAAGGGATTTACCAAGCTTCCTTCTGTTGAAGAGAAGCAATGGCGATATTGATGCTATGCTGGAAGAAGTTATGAACCAGCACCAAAAGCCAGAGGTATGAAAAAGAAGACTAGAAAAAAGTCAGGCTCAGGATCACTTGCATATATATTTAAATACTGAGACCCCTCATGTATCTACTGGGTTGAACTTGGTTGGTTGGTTCAGATTTTGGACTAGGACCAGGACCATATTGACCCCATTTGGTGTCCTGTTGACATTTTCAAACATAAAACAGCAAAGTTTGGATGATTTAACAGTCCAGATTTCACATCATCTTTCTTACACCCATAGATAGCTTGGACCTTAAAGGTGCCTGAAAAACCTTAAATGGCACAGCACATCCTTAACACCATTATCAAGGCACCAAAACCAAATTATTGATTTGGAAAATTTAGCGGTGCAATTATATTCTACCAATAGTGCTGAAAGATCTTGGGAATTCCGAGTCTGAAGAAGACAGAAGGAAGGTTGAGAAGGTTGAGAAGCAGACCAATGACACCGACTAGAGAAACAGGAGGAACAAGGACTGTAGAGTGTACTCAAGCTTTGTCGAAATGTAGATCAATAAAATGTTTGAACTGCAACTAACTGTGGTGATGGTCATTTACCTCAGAGTTTTTGTGATTCACTATATTTATTCCTTAGATATTTCTTACATCATGTCAGGGTGTGTTACTGTCTGGTGCATTTTTAGGTGTTTGTGAAGCCAAATAAACCAGACTGGATCCCAGGCTAACACTCACCTCCATCCAGGCTTTTAATGTGGACACAGTGGAGAAGTACACGTACTTAGGGGTGGAAAATAAACTGGACTGCAGCATAAACATGGATGTTGTCTATAGGAAAGGCCATCAGCTCTACTTTCTGAGCTAGCCGAGTTCCTCTTTGCTAGATGATATTCATATGTGAAAATTGCACATATGAACAAAACTATGTTTGTGTATGTACTTTCTAAGTTATCGTTGCATGTCTTAATACAATGTTTTGACTGAGGGTTTAGATAAGGGCTGTCCAAACTTTTTTTCACCTAGGGTCTCATATTGAAACTTATTTAGTTTTGATGAGGCACCACACCTTTAATGAGGCTTGTAACATTAATTTTAGGTCTGTATAACATAAAACATTATATTTAGGTTTTGAAAGTTCAAATGTTATAGTTAAAAAGTACTACTTTTGGTACATTGGGGAAATTCAGCAAGAAGCCTGAGGGCCAACAAAAATTGGTCCAAGGCCCAGGCCATAGTTTGGACACCCCTGGTTTAGATGATAAGAAGCCAGTATGAATGTAAGTTTAATTGGATATTGATATTTTTTATAGTTGCATAATCCTATCTTCAGAATCAATATGTATATCAAAACATCTTTGCAATAGGTCTTGATTTCTCATTCCTAGCAGAAAGCTTACAGTCATGCTTACTTGAACAGTGAAGAATGAACAATCCACTGAACCTATTATTCATTTGATGTCACAACTTATTCCTTTTGCATAATTCATTTGTCATTGCACCTGCTTTTTGTAAAATAAAGTTAGTTCAGTTTTTGAGAATGGGTCAAGTTGTTGAGGATCACGTTTGTCTGAGCTTCTGTCTTGTCCTTATATACTAAAAAAAAAGACATTTAAAACATTAAGTTGTTTTACAGTATCTTTACCCTATTAGGGCATTACTCTTAACTTCAGATAAAACAATAGTTCGTCATATAGACCTAATAATGCCAAGGGACTGTTAGCTATGCAGGCTACATCTCTGCCGCAGGGCTAGTAACGCCAGCTCGGTTCATTCCACCTCCACTTGCGAGTCCTTCTCTTAGACATGGTTGTTCGAGGGTGAAGAATGGACACTCTCCAGGGGCCGTGTTGGACCGTTGGCTTGACGTGAGCCGTGCTGATTGAATGATTTGTTCTGGTGTATTCTGTTGTTGGCGCAGTAATGATGTGTGGCCCACTGGGATTTGGGACTTGTTCGTGTTTGCTCTGTGAAGAATGTCAGTGTATCGTCGGGGTGACGTTGGGAGTGTGAAGTATACGGGTCCCGGTGGTGAGAGCAGGCCTAGAGTGAAAGCGTGCCCTTGCTGACAGATGAATTGCTCTAATTAGAAATCCATAACATCCTGCCACATGGCCGCCTTATCCCCAGCACACTTCCTGCTCTAGGCCAGCCTGACCACGGCCAGCCCCGCTCCTTGCTCTGTCACTGTAGGCGCAAAAACAGGGAAGAGTGGGTTTTTCTCCAGTCCACAGCTCTTATCAGTTAGCCCTCTTCTACACCAGATCCGAGCATTTGTGGAGTGTGATCCATGGGCAGTGTCAGTGCATGTTTTAGTGTCTGCTGGCTATCCCGCTGTCTACATCACTTCCTCTGTTTTTGCCCCCCTCCATCATACGCGCACTGCTCAGATAGATCCAGTCCAGACCATATCCTATTATACTTATTAACAATGGGCACATGCTTGTCAAATCAGCACTTCTCCTTTGTGTGTCTGGTGGTAATGCCAGCTCTTAGACACATTGCAGACCAACTGGTGATTTGCAGTGCACATTAAGCAAGACAGAACAAAGATCCATGGAGCGTAGTGAATATTATGCAAAGCTTAATGGGGCTGCTGAATGCACTGTTCTATCTCTGGTACAGTGTGAGCCTAATGGCGTCGTTGTAATGCCTTAGCCACACATTTTCAAACTCATCAAGCATTTTAAACAACACACAAAACAGAACACAAATTATCATTTTTAACATACCGACAATGTATTTTATTCTCTTCAATCCAATTATTCAATGTATTACTCATTTCAAATAATACTCCGTTTAAGGTCTGATTATCATATTTTCTTCTTAGATGTGCAGTTTATCTGGTTTAGTTTTCAGCAGTAAGCAAACTGCATTTGCTACTGTGTGCTTCCCCATGTTGCAATGAAAAAAACAGCCTCTCCTCCATGCTGATTTAGTGTAAGACCAATGATGTGAATAACACGCGTGCCATTTCCATTGATTAGTTAGTTGATTAGTAAAGGTTTTCCATCTAATCACTTAATCCAACCCTTGTAAGAACTTTGGGAGCTTTGTAGAACGTTTCTTCTTTCATGCAAGGATTATAACAGTACAAGTTATGTTCCATGTTGGTTGTGTTTTAAAACTGTTGAATATATTTGATTATTTTTCAGCCCAGTAGAATTGTTTTGTGACCTCTCTAGTCCACATTGAATAAAATTCCCAAAGTTAGTGAGAAAGTTTCCAGAGGATGGAAGTAATCAGTGCGAGTGGTATTGTATTTGTTGGCATTATCATGCCCTCTGAGAGAAGGATTAGACTTGAAACCAGAGCAGGAAAACACAGACCATCTGCATTCAATAGACCTCAGCTCTTTGCCTGTTTTCCTCCATGGCACTATCTGAAATTATGACTAAAGCTGGCATGTCATGGCAGACTGACAGCACAAAATATTCAGTGCTGATTGAAGTTATGGAATTTCATGCAAAATACAGCAGCATCAGACATGCATTTTTACCAAGAGGTTTGGCTCTGTGGTCTTCCTCAGATCCAGCCTGACGCAGCAGTGTACCACTGACAGTGGTTTGGGCAGACTGGGGAACTGCAGTTGTTTTATCTGTTTTTTTGTTTTTTTCGTTTTTTTTCACTTGACTCCTGACATTTGTGTGTGTGCAGCAAACACATAGATGCCAACACAGGTTATGAGCCATGCATCCTCACACACTAACACTGGCACATATATCGTGGCTTCATGTCAGAGTTAAAGAAGTTTGACGAGCAAAAATGGGACCGAGCGACCCATAAGACTGAGAATACAGATCTGTCGAACAGCGCAGTGCTGCAGCAGCTGTGGCACTCCCAGATTTTCCTGATTGCTTTCAGCTGGTACTTGAACCCTGGGCCTTCTGGGTTTTGGAGGCCAGCCCAGACCCCACAATCCCCCCAGCGCCCCATCCAGCTGCCTGACCCCTCCCTGACCCCGCACCGAGGATAGGAAAATACGAGCCGTGCCAAGCCAGAGAGACTCTTTTATTTTGCCTGTTGGCATGCTGCCGGTGACCAGGGCTTACATAATGGGAAACATAGCAGGACCCAGGAGAAAGCAGCCCTCCTCTCTCCTCACCAATCGATCCTTCTCTCTCTCTCTGCATCTCTGTTCCCAGCACACTCCTGCTCCGCTTGTTCGCCCCCTCTCTCATCCTCTTCCTCTCCGGTACTCTCTGCCTCCCTCCTGTTTGTGATATATCTCTCTGGGCCCTCTTTCCCGGGCACATTTATTACAGACAGTCTCGACACAATCCTGAAGCAGAGCCACCGACAACACACTTCACACTACACATGTGTGCGTTTGCAAAGTCACACCAACAGTGCAGTTTTCATTAGATTCCTTAAACACATTTGGTGCAATTTGATTTTCACCACGGTTTAATCATGTAATTTCAGTCACTATTCTTTTCAGTTGCTTTGTTACACATTTGTGTGGATGGAAGTGAATAGTGAAACTATATTTTCTTTTTAGATTGTAATTGTAGTATTGTATGCAGTTATTTGTGAAAGGATTATTTCACATTACCAGCACTTCTTGTACCAAGTCAGTATGATCTGTTTGGGGAAAATAAGCTACTTCCCTTATCCATTCCTTAATGATCTTTCTGTTTACATTTATTCATTATACTATAATACTTTTACAACTGTATACTGTAAGTCATGTTTCCTTTTCCAGCCACTGAACTACCAAATAACCTTTCCACTTGCGTTAGCCTCGCTGTCGAATCTGCTGGGAGTCCATTTGGAGGTGACTATAAACCAATTAGGTCTGCAGTGTTTTTTTAGCATGACATCACCACCCATCGTGCTCCAGTTATGTGAGGTCTAGACGGCTCAATCACACTCACCACAAAATAGGTGGCCTGCGTTGGCTTTGTAAAACCTAAAACATGAGTCCAGAGGCTATTAGCGCTAGTCTCATTTTGATTGGAAGTCATTATTGTAACTAGGGCAAATGTGGACAAGGGAAGCAGCCACTCTCTCTTTAAGGATAATTTATGTTTATTACAACTTAATGTAATGCTTTTTGCACTGAACACATGTCCAAAGGGAAATTTTCTTTTCATATTACTTGATTCATTCAGTCCAGGGTTGTACTCGTGCCATCACTTCTACTCAACATGAAGCAATGGTAGCAGAAAGCCATTTTTTACATTAATCACACAACCATTTGATGTTATATTTCCATATGTCAATATAAAACCATGTGTGCTGCCGGGTCACTGGCTTTCACTCAGCTGTCAACAGAAGGGTATCTAGGAAACATCGCTGTTGTTGAAGATGATCTCAATGCTGGAGATTTAGTTGAAAAATGGTGTATGAAACCAAACTGTGTTCTGTGTTAAACATCATGGCTTCTGAAGTCTTTCCAGTTCTGTTTCAAATGATTTTCATCCATTCTTGTGATGCATTTCACTGGCAAAGTTTCATTTATCTACATTTTAAATGTAGATAAATTAGAGCCAATTAGAGCTCTGCTTTCAGCTCTTACTTCCAGGTTGACGAGACATAAAATATTAATTATTGGATGCAGATACCACACAGTGGCTTCATTTTTGTCGCAAAGTGCTGCTTTTACAAAACACTCTTTGAGGGAAAACAGGATATTTACTCATTCACAACAACAAAAAAAGCTTTGACTGTGCCTCACACCGTCAATGTTTGTGAATTGAACATTCATTCTACTCACACAATTTTTTTTACAGATGGTAATTTTTCATTGAATTACAATACAGGTGCTCTTCCTGTAGCAGCTAGTCTGTTGGTTTGTTGGCAGATGAGAACCAACCAGACTGAAAGCAACTGCCTTATAGTTACCACATAGCCTCTGTAGTGTCTTATAATATTAAGATATTGAATGTTTTTGAAAAATTCATGGAAAATGTAATTCCTTGTCAGGCTCTGAAGTTCCCTGGGTTGTTGAGCTCCATTGGATTACTTCTACATTATCTGAGCCCAAGTGTTCCAATTCGGTCGATTTTGACAACCCATTCAAGGCTGTGAGTTCACCTAAATCACACAGACATTTGTCATATTGTCAAACTGTAAAAGTATTGACCTCAGGAGATTCTAGATCATGCTACTTCCTGCGCCTTTTCAGCACTCTCTTGCTCAAATCTTGATGTGTCCCAACAAATCTTCAAACCTGGGGACTCTCTGTAGAGTACAACGGATTAAGTCTTGAGCCTCTGTTGAGGGAAAATCCTGACCTCTTTTTCCCTTTTCTTGTCTTTCCCTTTTCACTGTCATTCTTGGAAAAAAATTTACCTAGAGCCTTACCCAGATTGTAATCAATTAAAACTAATAATAATATTAAAAGTGATGAGCTCTTGTTGATGGTGATGATAAAAAAAAAACATTTATGTTCTATAATTGTCTTTTGTTTGATGGGCAAAAAAAGGTTGAGAAACCGGCTTAGATCTAGACCCATTTGGGCTACTCAAAGATCATCAGGATAAATTAGTTTGGTGTATAAAAGGAACAAAATACATTCAAATTTCCCTACTCCAGTGATCAATTCTACAAATGTTTTAATTTGTTTGTAAGTCCTCGAAATAATAGTGTTATATTTACCACAGGCCTGGCTTAAACGTTAATATCTCTTTCTCTTGTGTGTTTGTGAATGCAGATAGACAAAGACAGTGGATGAACGGGAGGTTGCTGGCATGCTGTATATACGATCACTTCCTCTGCACTTTAAACAGAGCAGGCTGTGCTGGCAACCTCCGCTCTCCTCTCTAAATGTTGCATCATGTTCAAGCCCCCCTGCCACCACCCGCCTCCCTTCCATAAACTATTTTTCTCCTTCTTCCTTTCTCGATAAATCATCAAAATCTAAACTTTTTTTTTCTGTTAAAAATGCCAAAATCTTTTGCTTTCACCTTGCTTGAGGGCATAAGAAAGGCCATAAAACTTCTCGCAGTGTCTAATTTTCCATTTTAGCAACCATTCCAATCGTCTTTTATCAGCCGTATCTTGGCTGTCCACGTCTGTCCTGCTGGTCATGGTGCTCTCCTATCTGGCACGTCTTTGGACTCACATGGCTCCAGTAAACCAGAGCAGAGTGCATCATCTTATCTAAGCCTGGTAATGACTTGATTAATGCCAGTCCCTTGTGGTAAATCTCTAAATGCTTGAGTTGGACTCAAATGGGCCACTTTGATAACAAGTGATAAAAGTAAACACAAAAGACCAAGTCCAAAATAGCCCATGGCAGTTATATCTTGCTGCATATGTCAGTAAAAGTTAACTTTTGTCATTTTTAAAAAAAAAAAATCCTGAGTGGAAAATGTACTTCTGGAACAAAGTGGTGGGCGGCCACTGTTGATCTTCATTGACCAATCAACTGTTGTTTTAATGGTGTGAGTCAACAGTAAACAGTGAACCTTCAGGACAAAGCTGATGACAGAAAGCGGCTGCCTTTAAAAGTTCTGTCATCCCGAACTATAACAAGCAATTCCAATACATATCCTACTGAGTTATATTACTAAACCATCAAATCACATGGATGTCAGTTTTAACATTTTAATTTGTACATGTGTCTATGCTTGGCTTTGAATTTTAAATACAAAATCTAGAGACACCACTTCATCGTGCCACAATTTAAGAGATTTTAATGCAAATGCCTGTGGTTTGACACCCTTCATTTATTTATCAATTGTAATTATCATTATTTTCCTGAATGATTTAACAATAACACTTATTTGCAATCACAATACCTGTCCATAAGGATTCAGTCGTTTGGTTTGTCTGCCTCAGATCAGATTCTGCTCTCACTCATAAATGCAATCTCTCCAAAGCCCAAGGAAACTCTCTCACTCAGCCAAGATATTTTGAGCCCCGTCCCGGCCTGCTGGCTGGCACACCCACAAATGGATGTACACCCAGAACTCTACATGGGTGGGCATAACTGTCAGGCCGCCAGTGGGGCTGATCAAAAGGCACTCAGCAGTGAAGGGGAGTGAAAGGCAATGCTGGGACAACCAACTTCTAATTCTGTAAGGATGCAGGACTCTCAACAGGAAAGATAGGCTGCTGTTTAATGCCCAGACTTGTTTCTACAATAAACAGTAAAACATATTTTTATGAAACAAACCCAAAATGGAAAAGTGGAAAAGTAAAGCATGGTATCATCTTAAAACTAAAGAATCCTGTCATAACTTTCCTGAAAAAAAAAAAGAAATCTTCAAAAAAAAAATAAGATTCTGAAAAAAGTTGGGAAAACTTTAGAAAGTTTTAAAATGTTGTTGTTTTGTTGATCTCCATCCCACACCTCCTTAAATATTTTGTCAAATACTTAAGCCACATCATCTTGAACACCAAAAATCTACATACAAAAACATTCCTCTTGATAGTAATATACAACCCTTTATACATGGATCCAGGAATGCATTTAAACTTCCAAAAGACATGGCACCCTTTCTTTTTGGACTGCATTCACATAAATAAATGAATTAGGGAATTACCATTGTGTGAACTGCGGTGAGGAATGAGAGGACGATGCATCGTTCATTTCCATTTCAATGCGATGCTTTGCTTTCCAGCTGTGGGCTCTCTGACTGAACACGTTCACTGTGCAGAGCGCTGGACCTGGATCAAAATAAGTCTTTGATTAACACCATTAAAAACCCAGGACTATGACTACAGAAGCCCACAGAAACCACACACCAAAGTCCCAGACCAGGTGTGAGGGAAAAGGATCCAGTCATAGATCTTCATAATAGGTTACTATTCCAGAAAGAAAGCGTTTTAGGGTAGTATCATTTACGATAGTTTCAGATCATGCAAAAGCATGAACTATAAGAATTGTTTTGCTAAAAATTCCTTTTTTTTTCTTCAATATTAAACTTTTTTTTTCACCATAACGTCAACCATCAGTCTTAACTGGTGATAATGATTTTTTACTAAAAAGCTTAAAGTTCAATTATTATTGGATTTATGTAATGTGTTTATATTTTGAATACAGGAAAATGTGTTTGAAATATTTTCTCCATGCCAGTCTTATGAAAATGTAGCTCACTATAATGGTTACATTTTAATAAAATTATACATTATTTATGATGTGAATTTTTAACCAATTGTTTTCCATTGGGAGCTAATGCTAGCACACATTTTTGTGTTTATCAAGAATTATTATTTTTTTTATTTCTCTTCCAATTAAAGGGACAACATGTAATGCCTTGGCTGAGGTTATCATGCAGAGAACACAATTCAGCCAATATATTGTGCTCGTGGTTTATGGCTCGTGCACAAATAAAGGCACGTGGTAACGAAACTGCAGACATAATCCCTCTGCATGGTTGATTTAGAAATGCTAACGTGCCATTATTTTATAGCCAGAGATTATTTAAAATATTGGGGCAGGACACCAAAAGGCTGTGGCTGTGTCATAACTTTAGCTTGTTAAGCGTGTTAAGACTCACAATCCCTTGAGTGCTCCAGTGCAAAAGGTCATCACTAGCATCAGTTTGTATCCAGTTTAAAGCGTGGCCAGAATGCACTGTTGGGCCGCTGCTGGAGGTAATAGAAAGCAGCTGATCTGGGAGTGCAGAGGATGCAAGGTATAGTGCTGCGCTCTGACTAATGACCGCTTGTTTTTGTTCTGTGGATGACTGGCTGTGTGCTACATGTGGCCCCAATGGAAGACATTAACACGCTCAAAGTAGAGGGCGATCTCAACCATCATCAGCAAGTGCTCTGAAATTTAGATTAGAAATTAGGTAAGAGATGCCCTCGCAGTATTATGCATTTTATTATTATTATTATTATTATTAAGTGTATTTATATGGCGCTTTTCCACCTTCAAGTCACTCAAAGTAATTTTATATGTGTTTTGAGTTTCCTGTGTGGAACAGTTCACCTTTTTATTTATTTATTTTCTAAATTACAGTATAAAAAGTTAATTAACTTTTTCTCTTGAATGTTGTTTTGGTCACTGTAGAACTCAGTGTTGTAGTAGCAGCCAAAAACACACTTACTCCTCTTGGACTGCATGTACCTGTCTATGTGCTCATGAGGTGGTTCTGTAGTCTGGCCTCTGTGTGGCTACAGGTGCTTCACATTACGCCTCGTAAAAGTCAGCAAAAAGCAAAAAATTACTGCTTCAATTTGTCTGAAGGAGGAAAGGTGCAGTGTACTGGAGCAAAGCTGTATATGGACAAAGTATTGACATATAAATTTGTGACTGTGTTGTGTCTGCTGAACGCTTCAGCATTCCTCCACTGTGCCAAGAAAGGCCATATTGTTTTTGAATTGAACTCAACGTCATTTAGAGAAAGATGATTTAGTGGTGTGTTTGTGCGTCCTGGGCCAGCTGGCACACTCTTCAGTTCATGGTGTCTATGCCATACCTTATGGGAGGAAGGTTATGGGACAGGAGGTCATGGAGAGTGCATGCTGAAAAAGAGGAAAAGGCCTAATCTGAAAAAGCCTGGCAGCTTCCTGCTCTGAGTGGAGGGTACACAGAAAAGACTGTCCTCTGTCCAGATACCCAGCACATGAGTTTACAATGTAATTCAATCAGGATCAGGCCACTCACACCCACCAGCATTAGCACAGAGGAGGATAGCAGACAAAGCCTTCAATCAGCTCAATATGCTTACCAAAGGCCTCAAACTGTGTTGATGTTACAGCAATGGAAATCAGTGTCTCAATTACTTTTGAGTTGGAGTTTTGTTAATCGGTGAAATGTGCTTTACTTGAAGTCATAACAATTTTGCACGTAGCACATGATATTTACCCTATAAACCTATACCCTAAACATATGTTTTTATACACACAATCTTAGCATAACAGTCATATAATCCTCTTTAAAGCTCATTTGTGGTGTCCCATCCAACAAACCACCATAAATGAGAAGAACGCGTCATAACCTTATGAGAGTCACACGTTTAACATGAACTGTGGTAAGCTATTCTGTGTGTGTTATTTTAACTTGAAAGTGTCATAATTAATTATAACGGATGATTAAAAAGAGTTCAAAGACTTGCCATCAAGTGGAAAAAAAGTGCATAAACACAACTGCGTATCAAGGAGGCTGAAAGGCTGGTGTTTCTCTGACAAATCCGTAGCTCATGCAATTACAGTGTTATTACATAATAAAAGTCATGAATACTAATCACACAGCCATGTGAAGAGAGAAGTGTTATCATGCTATAGAAACTCTGCAGGTGTGTATTTGTAAACACTGAAATATAATTTAATTTGGTATTGTTTGTGCGTGCGTGGGTGGGTAATTGTGTGTGTGTGTGTGTGTGTGTGTCTATAATTTGCAACCAGTTAGCAAGCACACTAAATTAAACAACTGTACTTGTGGAATACAATCCGTTCTGGCAAATAATAATATAAATATTTTGAGCAAAAGTCATTATAACCAGAAAGTTTAAATATAAATATTTCTTATTGCAGTGACAAAATGTTTACCGTTATGTCAAAAGCCTATACATTGTTATTGTGTTAGTTGTATCCTCCACAAAAACAGGCTGTTTCTTCTTCCCTGCAAGTCAAGATGTCAGATGAAAGAAGTCAAATGCCAGTGCTCAAGAATACTCTATCAACAACTTCAGAGGTGTGAAAACTTTGGCTTAATGTCGCCCTGGTGCCAAAATAAAGATTTGGATAGCTGTGAATCTTGTGACTCCTCGCTCTGTTTTCCACTTTAGCTTCACTCACTCAAGAGCAGAGCCAGCCGAGTGTCACTGGTGGTGGGCAGCTGTGGGGCTCGGAGTGCTTCCTGTCGGGCCTCGGACATGAGGAACTGCGGCTGGCTCTGTCCCGGCCTCAGAGGTGGAAAGTATGCTCCACTCCGGCCCAAAGCCCACCTCCCGGCCTGGGAACGGAAGCAGCGGGCCGCCAGAGAAAACAAGCAGACAATCAGGTAGGGCTGAGCTGGATCATAGTAGGTTATGTATATGACATACTGTCATGTAATGATATAGATAACTGCACTCTTAGGCCACTTTATTAGGTACATGAGAGCTTTTTGCAGTTGTCTTTTATCTAAAACGTTACCTTTAGAACAATGCGAATCAGGATTATTATTATTATTATTATTATTATTATTATTATTATTATTATTATTATTATTATTATCATTATCATTATCATTATTATTATCACGCTGTAAAATAAAATATATTAAAAAGGTATTTAATTCACAAAAACAGAAATCAGAACCACTGACTACATAGCAATAGTAAACCTGGTCTGCTACAGGATAAGCAGACCTGTAGTAGACTGTACAAATTGTAATAGTACAAAGCACACAAAACTCACTGCATAGACTCTGTGCCCGGCTGTGCCACACATCTAAAGAAGGTAAATAAGTTAAATGAAACATGAAGCCCTACTGCCTCTGAAGAAGACTACGCCACCATTTGTACGCTTATCAAAGTTACAAGCTCTGAGATTCATGTCCTGCACTGGTCCGCAGCACTAAAGCCTATGTGGGCTGCTGTTTATGTGTTTGTGTGCGCATTTCCTTTGTGTTCAAAGAAAGTGAAAGGATGTGTGTGTTTTTACAAGGGCCAGCGCGTCCCACTCGTGTGTGTCTGTGTGCGCCCCTGATATCCAATCCCTTATTGGACTCCACATTGTTTGTACTGCGCGTGGGCTGACAGTGTGAGAATAAGGAGCGCTCTGTGTACATGAGTGTGTTTATTTGAGGACACTGGCCAGTAGGGGACAGAGAGGGTTCAGGCCAGGCGAGAGGGGGCTCCTGCAGGGAGGAAGAGTCTTCACTGTCTGTCAGTTGGCATGCATCTGTTCACTTTTCACAAGCCATTTACACTTTGTCTTATGGTCTCAAGCTTGGATTCGTTGACAACATGTGCAGTTGGGATCATCGTTGTGTCGTGGGTTCGATTCCCGGCTTCTGGCATTTGCTGAATGTCTCTGCCCTCTCTTTCCCCATTTCATACAGCAATTGTCCTGTTTCGTAAAGCCTTCATGTCAGAAACACAATAAAACAAAATTGAAAGCCAATCAGATCTATTAAATTAAAATGCAAATCATCAAACATATTAATAATAACACTATTTTAGCATATAGACATCATTTAAGTTATTGTAAAAAAAAAACTATTTTAATATATAATTTACCCACAGTTTTACAAATCCACACACAATATCTTGCTGGTGTTTTCTGTTGAAATATATTTCAAATCACTTGCCAATGTCTGTCTCACTTTGACATTTTTTCCCTGTCAACTCTAATCAAAATACTTCAATTGAAAAGGAATTAAACGCATAAGAAACTACCAGAAAATGCTTGCCGATATGAGAGACGATATCCTCCTTTATGTGTAACAGTGTCTCATTACATTACATTATTTGGCTATTAAATACACTCAAAATCTCTTTATAGTTACTTGGGGCTATAAATCTGTCACTTATTTCCACCCACTGTTGATATAGAGAATGCAACTTATGAACTGGTTTACAAGGGAGTTTAAAGGCTTTTTTCCCCTAAGAATATTTTAGCAAAGTTCCCGTACACCTGTTATTCTCAACTCATATGCAGATGATTTGTGTTCTTAGCTGTAAATGGGCCGAGATGCTGAGCTCACCGGATCTACTCTGATGATTCTGGTTCAAGTTACACCTTTTTAAATCTTTAAGTCTCCCTAATTGCTAATCTGATACATTTAGCTCATCTAGAGAAATATTGCATAATCAAAACGGAACACACTAGTTGGTGTGTGGGTGTGTGGGTGTGTGTGTGTGTCTGTTGGGTGGTCTTTTGTTTTGGTACGTGCTCCATTGACTGTTCCCAAATCACAATGGGACCCCGAGCGATTGAAACAAAGTTGAGACAGGGGACAGTGCAAGAAGAGGAATGCCACAGCAGCCGAGACGAGGAGGGGGGTGGACGTGACATCCCGGGACAGCTAGTGACATCACACCAAATCCGACAGGAAATAAGAAAGTTGGGGAGGGTACATTGGGTGACATCAATGCTCCGTCTGGGGGACTCAGGGTTCTACAGCTGGGTAAACTAGACAGACGGCCCCTGTCCACTATACCGGCGTATCCCGCCCACACAAACACACCCATCCTGCCCCAGGGAGTCATCTCCGTCGTGGGTCCATTCTTCGACATTTTGTTGCAGCAAACTCCATAATGCCATGTGTTTCCTTGTGTTTTATCTAAATGGCTCTTTTATGTGCGTTTGTTTGTGTGTCTGCTGCCTATCCGCTCGCTCTGACCTCTATTCACTGAATTCAAACTCGGATGGACCCCCACAGGTTTACATGTATACACATAAGGCCTGGACATGTACGGAGTGGTTCTTTCAAATTATACAGTCTGTGCAAATTATTCGAGTTGGGATTGCCAGAAGTGTACTTTTAACATGTGTTTAACTATGGTGCATGTACGGGTAAAAATGAGGGCATTCAATTTAGTAGCAGTAACTGTAATAGTAACTGATTGAAGTCTAAAACACGGCAGATACTTGGTAACTGTGGTACCAGTCTAAAAAGACTTAATAGGATTGTTGGTGTAATCCTAATTTTGATATGAAATGGCTCATTTGTGTTGTGTTAGAGGTGCACACACACCTTATGAAATCTAATCCAAGATAAAGAGAGAGGGAGAGAGAGAGAGAGAGAGAGAGAGAGAGAGAGAGAGTGAGAGTAAGTGAGCAAACTGCCCGTCACATTGAGTGGTTGGTTTGCACATCTCCGCTCTGAATGTGAAACACATGTGAAGTGTGGGTGGGAGTCAGGAGAATAAGGAGAGGGTATCCGTGTCTCGATATCACAGCCTCGCCCTGTTCGTTCATCTGCGAGAACATTAACAAAGAGTCTGTCACAGCAGGACCTTCTCCACACTATCAGCTGACGTTTCTCTCTCGCATCCCTGTTTGTGACAAAACCTCTTATATTGTGGAACTTTCATGATTCTGAAGAACTTTTTGAAGATTAGATCTTTATTTGAAGATTAAATCCAAAAATGAGATGTAGTGTTCAGTCCAGTTAACCCCAGAATAGGTTTCATCATAATTGTTAAAGATGCTTAGGACCTTTTCAGATTGTATTTATGGAGTGGGCAAACTGTCTGAGGCTTTGAAAAGTATGCTCTGAAAGTATGAAAAGTGAAATGCCTAGTATATGTTACCACAGGATCTTCACATTTAAACCATTTCAGGACAAAGGCAAGACTATAGTTTAATTTATTCTTTACAGTAGTAAATGGTCAACACAAAGAACCACCCTCCCATTAACAGACTGATTCAAACACCAGTGTGCAGACACTGGAGGCATAATGAGTTAAAGGTGCGCTATGTAACTTTTCTGATGGAGGGTCTGCCACCTGCTTGTCTCCTTGGAAATGTTATTGCTTTGCCTATGTTACACAGTTTGGCATTAAACTAACTTATCAACAGTATGGCATTAAATGTATATATCTCCATGGTAACAAGCAGGTGACGCCACCAAACCAAGTTACAAGTCAAATTTGTGGAGAGTTGACCACCCTCAGACCACCCTCCACTTCCTGTTACATGCAACTTTTTGTTTTAAATTGCTAGCTGCTATGGCAACAGTCCTGATTTCTCATTGTTCTGAAACCCAGGGATAAAATATCTGTGATTTAAACATGCAAGATAGGTGCTGCCCGATGGTCGAGTGGTTGGGGAGCGGCGCACGTGCGCCAGCCTCCGGCCGCAGTGTTGTGAGTTTGACATTTACTGCATGTCCTCCCTTCTCTCTCATCCCCCTTTCACACTCCTGTCCAATAAAGCCTACAGGCCAAAAATTCTTTAAATTATTATTTTTTTTAAACGCAAGATAGATACGTTTAATGCTATTTGGAACACTCCAAGTAAAAAAATAGCATCTCCGTGGACACAACCCTTCACCAGAAAAGTTACATATTGCACCTTTAAGTATCTTGCCTAATGACACAAATGCAACGAGCACTGGTGGGAGCTGGGATCAAATCACGACTTCAGATTAGTGGGCAAACCTTCCTTGTCCTGGTTTAGTCCATAATCGTGGTTTAGCAACAGTACCTTTTTCTATGGTGGAACTTAATGAGCAAAAAATGAGCTCAGAGGCTCTGGGGAAATTTTGTGTATTTCCCTGTGTCTGTTTTGTTTTACCTTGTTTGTTTAGGTGTGTAAATGTTTGTTCGATTCCACCTAACTGTGCATCTTACAGTGTCAGTAACTGCTCCTCTGCACTGAGCCCCTGCCGTCCCCCTTCAGTGCTCTGGTCTGTCTCAGCGCTGCAGCTCGTGTCTTTACGGTGTCTGGCAAAGGCTGTAGAAAGCGCAGATGGCCGGGGCAGAGAAGGCAGGGATCGAACCCGGGGCAGGAGGGGGGCGTAGAGGTGTGTGGTTGCATTAATATGATCTGCACTTCTCGTTAGCGCTAATCAGGGGCTTCCTGCACAGAGTGGCTTCACCTTCCCGAGTACCCCTTGCTCACATACAAAACACATCACCACACTCATATTCCCTCCCATTGCTCAACTTCCTATCTGCGAATATGCTTGTCTCCTGTGCCTCTCTAGCTCTCTAACCATATCCTCCTCTGTTTGTTTGGCTCTTCTCAAACGGGCCATAAAATGAACTGGAAAGAGCTGAAAATTAAGTTTTTTCCCTCTTTTCCGCCCTCAGTTTGACTTACCATATGCTGCGAATCACGTGAGTCCACAGTAAAGAGTTGACGCTCCCCTCCAAAGTAACTCGTCCCAATGTGAACTCTACAAAGGAGGTCAAGGACTAAAAAAAAATAAATGGCACCAACGACCCAATCTGTAGCTGGTATAACTTTCAGGAATGCGCTACAAAAGGAGGCAGTCTTATTGTAAATCATCTGGCACTGGCATATAGCAGAAAAGTCATTGGAGCACGACGAGAACCAAGTGCATGAGTGTGCAATGGCATCTGTGAGCGTTTAGCAGCACGGAGCTTGTGTGGCCACGATGGCATGTGAAATCTCTGGGCAGTGCGCTGACCACAGAAACAATACAAGTCAGATTCCACAATGAAAATGTCATATGTGCCCTCGCCCTCTCTATCCTCTCTGCTTCTTCTCTCCCGACTCTAAAAGAGCCCCCAGGGTGAAATAAATGAATGTATTTAAGATGTGGAAATCAGATATTGAATTTTTTGCCCTCGCCATGCTCCCCTGGTCCTCCTCCTCTGCTTTCCCCCAAACCCCCTCTCCATTACTCCCCTGTCCCACCGCTGCTGCTAGCTTGAACAGAGTTTAATACTGCGCTGGGAGACTTTGTGATAGATAGACTGAGAAGAGATCGAAAAGAGATTCTACTATTTTTTTTTTCTTGAATGTGATTTTTCTTTTACTGTGCCCTGGGCTTTGCAATTGATAGCCTGCCCCAAAAGCAGCACTGATGGCCCCCACCTCTTTATGCACCTTCTTCTCCCCTGAACCCAGGCCAGCCACAGCTGCCTGGCCAGATGTGAAATAGAGGGAGAGGAGACAGGAGCGAAACAGGACAGGGAAAGGCCTGCCCCTCCTGTGGGGAATAAGTATTGAAACTGTGAGAAGAAAGAATATGAGATATTGGAATGGAATGTATAAGTCAACTGGCAAATCTGAGAGAAGATTGTGTTGCGTCCATTATTTCTAGAGATTGGGCCTGGATTTATCATCATGGACCACCTACTCGGATCATAACTAAATATAAAAGCCATTGTCATCATCGTTTTGGACTTGTGGGCTTTATTTGAAAGGATAGCATGAAATGGGGGTGACGAGCAGGAAGAGACATTCAGTAAATTGTCAGCAGACTATCAATGCCCCACAAATAAATAAAAATATATAAATTACATTCCAAAGGTTTTATCAAATACTATATATTCGCTTTACTGGAATTCCCTTTTGGTTCGACAGATTAAAACGTATATCATTTTCTCTATATGATTAGGCAGGTTTTAATGCTCACTCATCAAAGCTTGGGACTGACGTGAGTGTGCTGGTTTGTGAGCAGCAGTGGGTATATAAATAATAAAAATGTACCTATTCACCTGGTCATGTTTGGCTTTGATTGACCTAGTATATATCAAAAATATTATGGCTTTCCTTAACAACCAAACTGAAAGCAAATACAGCGAAAACATGTGGAAATGTCAATGAAACACTTGAACGAAACACAATTACATTGGGTCGGTTAGTTGAGAGTGCATGTATCCAGGTTAGTCCGTGGGCAGGGCTGATTTATGGGGCAGCTCAGCGCTCTAAGCCCAGAGTCTCACATTGGACTCCAGGGGGCTGTGTGATTAGAGATGGAGCAGACGAACTGCGCACTCACACTCTGCTCCATTTGGATCTGATTACACGCCTCACACACACCCTCAAAATACACACTCACAATACACATTCACAAATGCACCTTAAGTGGTCCTTTATTTATATACTCTTGCTTTAATATTTGTTTTTTATTGCTGTTAGTTATGTGCCAAACTTATTTACTTTTTTTAGTAATGAGACATGGGTTCAGAGCAGCAACAATCGTCTGCCCCAGATATTGACCCACTAATTAGAGCTGTGACATTCATGACTGAATCTATCCTTTGAATGGCTTCTTAAAGTGAATGGTTCGAATTCCACCTCCTTTTTAAAAGAGAAATATCTTTTTCTTTCCATTTGTGTATGTATTTCACTCCAATTTTACGAAAGAAACAGAAGCTGCTAAGGCCACATGAGTGAAGCTTTTTGCACTGTGACAACCTCGGTCGTGCGGTTTCCCTTTGACCTTCTGGTCGAGGGGCTTGAAGACCCTCCTGTTAAAAGGGATTGTTGCTAATGATGTTGGCCCCTCCCTATTGGGTTTCGAGCTATAGATTAACTCCCGGTTAGTGTCTATTGTATTGGGGCGCTGTGTGCATGCATGCAAAAAACAATTTACTACAGTATTTACAATATATTTATTACTTTAATCTTATCATTTAGGATCTGACCGTCTGCTAACCTTTCACTGGTTGCCTTTAAGTGTCACCCAAAAGAAACCATCTGCCTGCAACTATTTTGCAATAATCTCTGAGGTTTTTTTCCACTTCCTGGTGCAAAAAGATCTCAGTTCTGTGCTTGACACATCAAACACAACTTTGTGAACCCGAACCAAATCTCTAACAAATAATAAACTGTTGTGTCTAAACCAGACCTGGAGAGACTTATCCATGCGTTTGTCTCTAGTAGATAAGACTACTGTAACGGCCTGCTCACTGGCCTCTCCAAACGAGCTGTAAAACAGCTGCAGTACATCCAGAACGCTGCTGCTCGGTCCTGACTAGAACCAGGAAGTACGATCACATTAGTCCTGTGCTCAGGTCTCTGCACTGGCTCCCTGTGCTCAGAGAATAGACTTCAAAGCAGCTCTGCTTGTATACAAGTCTCTCCATGCCTAGCACCAAAACATCTCGGACATGTTAGTGCCATATGAACCATCTCGGACTCTGAGACTCAGGGACGGTACTCCTGCTGTGCCAGATCAGACTAAACCTGGGGAATCTGCATTTCATTTTTATGCAGCTAAAATCTGGAACAGTCTTCCTGAGGATGTGAGACAGGCCGCTACTCTGGCAATGTTCAAATCTAAACTAAAAACTGTTTTGTTTGCTGTGCATATGACTGAAATGATTTTCTTTGCACTCTTCTTTTATGTCTTGAACTATTTGACGGATAGCCTGAAAATGACACTTTTAGAATTGAGATTTTTGTGATTTCTTGCCAGTTTGTGATTTGAATTGCCTTGTGTACGAATTGTGCTCTACAAATAAACTTGCCTTGCCTTGCCTTGCCTTGTTTGATTATATTTGTGGAATTTCCTTTTGGTTATTTCTTTCCAAAACAGTGACTCTCACATATGTTACAGAGTCCCCCCTTGCCCTCCATCTGACATTATGGTATCAAATATCAAATTCTATAAAGTGAACTTATTACGAGTATGGTGAGCTTGAAGTTCAGCTTTAAGTTCAGCTTTAAGTCCCAATTTTGGGCAAACTAAAAAATATGCATACCATTCTCAACAACAACAAAATAAATGTATTTAAATTTCTTCTGTTGAGCAAAGATCAGCTTTAAGTAGTAGTCATTCTTTGCGCATGAATCTGTGCTTTTACTACCACTGACGTCCCCATTCTTATCTAGGGACGGACAAAGCGAGATATGCTGCCTCGTGAGTGGACATGAATAATAAAAAGTAACCTATTCATTACTGATGGGCAGATCGATACCAAATATTTATATATTGATACTGATAGCGGTATTGAAAATTTTAGATACTCATAAAAAAACATTTTCAAAAAATGAAGCCTGCTTAAATTCAGCTTGGAAGACCTAACTCCATCCAATCTGCGTCCGCTGCTACACCAGGGCTCACCTGCTTTCAGCCTCAATCAAGTTACTCCTCCCTGTTGGCACGGCGCACCTCCTCTGCTCCAATCAGTGCACAGCGTGCCTCATTTAAACCAGGGGTGTCCAAACTCTTTTCACAGAGGGCTGCCCTTTGAAGTTTATTCGGAGCAGAGGGCCACAGACAACACGACAATGAAGTGAATCATTCAAAATTATGCATTTGACATAGTTTCGATGGGCCGCCACACCTTTAATAAGACTTGGAATGTTAATATACGGTTGGTACCTAATCAAACATCAAACTGTTTGAATTTTTCCAATTTTACAGTAAAAATTACTGCTTTTTGTTGTTTGGGCCAATTTAGCGGGAGGGCCAACAAAAATTGGTCTGGCTTCCGAATTTGGTCCCCGGGCCACAGTTTGGACACCCCAGATTTAAACCCCCGTGCAGTTTGGCTCGGCCGCTTCAGACTGTACTGCGACCCACCACCTCCCCTTCTCCTCCTCTGCATTCCTTACATCGTCCTCATCATCCTCTCTGCCCTCTCCCCACATCTACCACCACCAGTCTCCATGCCCCGGGGGGAGACATCTAATTCAATTATATTATGGAGCGCCCATAATCGCAATGTCTTCTGCCGGGGTCTGAGCGCCAAATAACCCTTGTAATAAAGCTTGTTAGACGGTTCTTTCTGTGTTTGTCTGAGTCTCTCCAGGGTGGAATGGTTTGTTTAATAGATTTTGGTTATGGCTTGGTTTTCTGCACATACATTTACTATTCATATTAGTTCAAGCAGAGGTTGAAAGAAAATAATGATGGCCAACGTAAAATTGTTCATAGTTGAAAAGATTCAATGCATTTTAGTTCAAAACTCATTTGTATCGGTATGGAATCAATATTGCGATATTTTCCGTAATTGGTATTAGATCAAATCATATATATATATATACATACACTCATATACATTCTTGTTTTGACACATAACATAAGCAACTTGCACAATCACAGAGCTACCTGCTATTTTCTTGATTGTCCTGCAGATGTTTCCCAGTCAAAGTCGTGACCTCTCTGCCAGTGAGTGAGACAGAGCCCAGGCCTCTCTACTCCCACCACACCCTCACACCTCCCACTCATATCACAATGTAGTCAGCGTAATGAGCGGAAAGACAGCACGCTCTTTCTCTGAGACAAACAGCTCAGTCTCATCATCAGCTCATGAATGACGAGTATAGCAGATGTCAATAAAATGGTGTACACAGTTTAGGACTGAGATGAGATAAGTGGAAGTTTCTAAAATGTACATACACAAAACTTTGACAGAAGGTGGCTTAAGACAGTGACTATATTTTGACTACACCTGTTGCATGACTTTTTGAAACTTTTTGTTTTTTAACTACTGCTACAAACGTAAGATTGCAATTACATTCCTATAACAATTTAGCTCATCATTAACAGCAGTAAGATACACAAAATTAAGAACTTGATTAACTTGATTGACTTGAAATGATTATGTGCTATATAGTTTTAACCGTGCAATTTAACTTGACAGTTGATGATGTACGATGTGCTTTTTCCAGTTTCATGTCAAATTATGAAAGTTTGCAGACAATTTCAGACTGTCTGACATGAAAAGGCCCACTGTGCAAAGGCAGAGGATGTTTTCAGGACTGTGCAGTTTCTGTCTTGAGGGTCTTGTTGAGGTTGCCACCAGTCAAGCATTGTGATTTGCAATTTTGATGCCTGATGCCCTTCCTGTCACAACCAGCCATATATTGCCTCTGGAAATTACAATGCCTGCAGACAAGTGGTCAAACGCTGTTGAGGGGAGAGCAGTGGTGCACTCTGGGAAGGGGATGTCACTGTCTGTGAGGTCGTTGTCAGACTAGTGCATTTGTGTGTTTATGTGTGTGTTTGAGGCTTGGTCTCCAGCAGCAGGGCAGGAAATAACCCAAATCATTTGAACACTGAGCATGAGGATTTAACCCTTTGTACCCTACTCAACAGAGAATAAATGGGTGGTAAGATTTTAAATGTCAGTATTACAGATCAATCTGCAATCTGTCTAAGAGACTGTGTACTAGGATGGCAAGATTATTTGGTTAATTATTCAGGTATCATATACCGTATTTTTCGGACTTTTAGCCGCTCCCCTATATAAGCCCCATTTGCTCTATTTTAAAAAACGATATAAAACAATACATAGGCGCACCTTTTGTATAGGCCGCAGAACTCTTTCCTTGACTTTTGGCATCGCATGAGCTCGTCCCGCTGTCCCCCGTCCCTCCAGCGTCTCACCGTACATTCACTGATGTTAAACTTGCGTGCAGACCGCGCGGCTCTAGCAAGAATCGTGGCCTTCAGCTTAAAACTGCTTCATACGAACTTCTTCGTTTGGGTTCCATAATGATGGGGCAAGAATTTGAAAAATATTTATAGTTGGTAATTTGTCGTCCGTTCTATTTGCTAGCTGAATAAAAAAGCAACATCTGCTTCTTTGCTTAACTTTTTCTGTAGTTTTGATTCTAATTCCGGTTAGTTCGCCCCTAGCGGTGAAAGAAAAAAACCACAGAAAAAGCCGCAGCCTCTAAATAAGCGCATGGCTCAAAACATCTGACAAAAGTAGCGCTTATAGCCCGCAAAATACGGTATCATAAGTAAGTTCAATTGAAATGACTCCAAAAAAGTCCAGTACCTAAACGTATAATGCTTTTTAATGTGGTTGTTTACATACAATAACTTTTCTTGGTATTGTTACTATTTTAAATATGATAATGTTCTCTGTTCTGTCCCTTCTAAATAATCGAATAGATAAATAAACGTTTGCATTCACAGAGTTTGTTCTCATAAAGCTGGTCACATATCTATGGAAATAGTAATGTTTTAGAGTGACAGAAAATTATGGATTTCACTTTTGTTTTATTATGTACCAAAATGCATCCCTACTGAGACATAGTAAAATTAAATTTCACTTTTCAACGTCTATACCACAATGTCTTTCTCATACCATGATTTATTGTTCAACATTCAGATAGTTGACTTTTAAAAGTTGATTTGCTTTCTGAGCTATTTTAGAATTTATAATGATGAAAGTGTTGGAGTCAGTCTGTATTTTTACTGAAAAGTAGTAAAGTTGTCTTGCCTAGTTTCTACTGAATGATGCAATACTGTTAAGTGAATGAAGTCATAAAGTGTATACGTGAGCAGACCTGTAGCACGTAAGAATATTTGGAATATTTGTGCCGTAGTGCTCTAAATTTAGCCTCGACATTTCCACTCCCTTCCCAACACTTGTGGCTTCCAGGTTGTAACAATGGACCCCCCTGACCCCCCTCCCTCCCAGCACTACTGTTGCCTCTCCCTATAGGTGTGTGTGCTTCTGGAGTGCATCTGGCCTCCGGAGACCCATAAGGAAAAGCCGAATACTAAGAATATCAAGCACTTTCCAACATGGCGTCTTGGTCATAGCGACACTAAGCTTGGCAGACAGGAAGTGGCTCTTTTTGTGACATTATTGGATAGGAAGTCAGCCTTTATCAGCAGACACGTTTGCACCAGTCGCACCAATACAGGATAAATTAGTTATGCAAGTAGTTTTGGAACACGCGGCCTGCGTCAGTCCGTGTGCCTATCAGAAGCTCATCCTGCTGCCACGCTCAAAGGGCATGCTTGTCTACAGTCGGACACAAACACAGGTTGTAGACGTGAACTCGGTGCATCCTGTTTTCATGTGTGGCTGCGACCTTGAAGATTGTCATTTTTCCTCAACTGTCCTGGTAACAACAGACTTCAGATAATGTGTATCAAAGCTTATTGAACACTGCTCTATTCTTGTAGTTTGGCAAAGAAACAACCATTTGTGATTTGCCTACTTGCTGCACAACCCGGGATATTGCGTTCATTTAGCAATTAGTTATTCGTGAAAGGCCCGAGATCTCATCCATCTGACAATATGATGTTTTTGTTGTATCCTCAGATCTTTTTTCAGTTTTACATTTTTAAATGCGATTCAATTATCAAACATTGACACTTTTCCAATCTACTACTCCTTTTGGTCAACATTCCTAAGGCTCTGAATGAGGGACAGAATAAAACAATCGGAGAAAAGTATCAAATTACCACATATGTACCACTTTTAGGCTATATAGAGATGCCAATTGTGATTAAATCAGAATTAAATTTTGATCTGGAAAATTGACATATACATTTTCAGCACATCACCCACTCCTACCTGTAATACATTTCTTAAGTTTTGTACATCTTTCAGTCTGTGAAATGGAGTTTACAGTTATTGCCAACAAACCCAGTAGATTGTTTGGTGGTCAGACAATCCTTTCAAACTAAACGGGGAAAAGTTACATGCAGATCCTTAAATTGTGATTCTTATGCAACTCGACATGAATAAACAGTCTGTCTTCTGTCGAATGTCAGAAAGAAGTTTCAAGTGCATCCAATCAAATTGTTGAAACGATAGGTATGCTTGTTTGAAAATATAGCCGAAAATATAGCCGAAAAGTACGTTGTTTTAGTTTTTTTGCAATTTGTACTTGAAAACCACCAAGAATCTCCAAAATAAGTTTAATTAAATGTTAATATCTAGGGAAGACAAGTAAGATAATAACTAATCCTATTATAGTTTCGTTTGGATAGAACAGGCTGCATGTTTGTGAGTCAGTGTCCATCTCTTCATGGCAGAGTTCCAGCGGAGCTCGGACCAGTGAGTGGTCTCGGTCTCACATCCCTCTTCAATCAAACACAAACACACATGTCCGGCCAGCCTTCACCCACGCTATCTTTCCCTGGACCCTCTTGCCAGATGCACACACCCTGCCCTCGCCCTGCTGCATTCTCCTCAACCCTGCAGCATTCCTCCTCAGCCTTCGCTCTCCCCCGCCGCCTCCCTCTGTGCATCACATTGTCTTTCCGCTGGCTCTTCATCTTTCTCTACTTCCTGTGTCCTGCTCCCTGTGCCCCTCACAGCCGCCTCCTCCTCCTTCCAAGCCCTCTCCCCTGGCTGTCTCTCTCTTCGCGACGTGACTTTGAGCACAGACAGTCGGGCCGCTGCCAATAAACTAGGGCAGAATTTGGTTGAAGATGTGCTCCCAGTGGTGTCCATACAAAACAGTTGGTTCTACTGAACAGGAAGGTCAGTGCTGTAACCTCATCTAATCTACCACCAACATTATAAAAAAAAAAAAACATCTGCTTTATCATGATTTATATTGTGCTTTCAAGGCCATTTAGTGAAGATGGATCTGTATCTGAGGATGTATCTGTGGCTTCACTGGGACAAAGTAACAAAAGTAAACAATAAAGTATACCATGACCTTAACCAAAGAAGTGGCATCTATAGTGCACAGGGTTTGACCACCAGCATACATAAACAAAAAAGACAGTGGAGCCTTGACCAAGGACAATTCTGAATTGCAGGATATGAACCAACAACAGTCTTGGTGGATAAGATGTCTACATTATTAGCTGATGTTGTGCCTTTCTTTTATTATGACATAATCAAAATCATATGTGATCCTATTGTTTCAAAAAAGCCATATTCGAATCATGTGGCAAAGTGCCAGACCTTGATTTGTTATACCAATCATTGGTATAACAAATCCTCTTAAATACATTTCTGTTTACAGTATTATTATTATTATTATTATTATTATTATTATTATTATTATTATTATTATTATTATTATTAATTTCATTTAATGTATTAAGGACACAAGCCGCGTAATCTAAAGCCGACGCAAGATGTTAATTAAAAAAAGAGAAAATGAAGGCGTACACTATAATAATTATCATCAAAAACTACGGAGGCCCTCAAGCCCTATAATGTCCAGGCGTCTTATGTAAAAGGCTTATGTATGTACAAACATTTTGCATCCGTGACTTTCAATGTTACGTTTGTAATAAATGAAAAGACAACCTGACAAGGAAATAAGAGGTTTTGTCCAGAAAATCTGAACTTTGTGCATGTGGACTTTTAGCGATGAGGCAAAAGACGATTTCAGCTCAAAGATGAGACGTGAGCATGTTAGAAGAAGTTTTGAAAGTTTGTGTTTCATCTGTCTGTACACATTAAGAATTCCATGTTAAGTTTTATAAATGAGACCCCAGGTCTGGTCTTGGCAGGGATACGGTATAAAAGGTATTATTATTTCTAATACAAATCCAATAAGACATGGGCAAAACATGAATTGTACAATAGATTAATTTACAAAGTTTTGTCTAGTTTGGATTAATTTACTTGAAAGACCTATATTGTACTTGTTTCCAGCTGTTTCTTATTTGTTTCATTATATTACTTATTTCAGGTCAAATTGTTTGTCAACCAAGTATGTATTTTCTTGTTTCAAGCTAAATCATCTTGTTACCAGACAGGAATGTCTTGAAACCATGTTTTAAATCACAAAGGCAATTTTATATATCCTATAGCCAAAACTACACAAATCCAAATAAAAATTATGAATGCATATAATTTTAACCAAGAGTAGATATTAACTTTTGCGGTACATAATTTGTTGACACAAAAATGATTCAATAATCTGCGGCGCTCATATACACATTATAACTGCACTTAATCTTAGCGCCATTACCAATATTTACAACAACTTGCAGCGACACTGAGTTTATGAGTTTTAATGTGATCGTGGGAATGAAAGACGACCCCTCGAGAGCAGACGCCGAGCTGGGACTGGACAAGCTGCAGCTGGCACAGGAAGCCAGTGATGCCAGTGGAGCATCAGAGCAATCCAAACAGCATTCTCAACATATACCAGACCAAAGTCCACATACACACATATACACTTACTATATACACATGTGGCACTGTCCAGACATTTTATCAGGAGACTCAAGACTGAAGTTAGAAGACGTCAGCTCATCCTTCTCTCACTCTGTTTACTCTTACTGTAAACAGCCGGCCTGCCACTGGGACTAATGGGCTCCTAATCTACAGATGGATGACACACACATGTTGTCTTCTGAAATCCCCACACACAATAACCTTTGAGGGCCACATGTGCAGAGGAGCCAAGAAATTTTCACTTACTGTAAATAAGAAAAAAGTTTGGACTTCTGAATCATTTGTGGCACATACAGAATGCCGCTCATGTTACTTTTAATTTAAATGTAAAATATAAAATGTCAAGTGGCTTTTAGGTTTGTTTCCTTCTGTTCCGTCTTCCGTCTGTTTTTTCCCATTCCAAACATACAATTTGAAGACAGTGGTCTAAATGTACAGTTTACGCATTGCACAGTGATTTTTGTGTATTTGTAATAGTGATATTTTGCTGTTTTCATTTGTGTGAAGAAATATATACGTGAGGTTAGTCTTTGCTGATGTCTTGATAAAAGGAGGCAACAAAATGATCAGTGTGCGATTCTGTCAACAGTTTTATTTGCTGTGGCGAGCATCAAATAGAAAATATTATGAGTAGTGACATGACATTTCTCATAGAAAAATCAGTTTGGATTTTGTGCCGAGGGACCTGCTAGTTGAACCGTTTAGTTGCCCCAACCCTTCAGCAACTGCCACAACTTTCACACAGCACAACTCTATTCTCCACTGTCTGATAAATAAAGGCTATTACTCATTGTGAGAGTTTTTCCAACCACAGACGCTCTCAAAGTGAAAGTGATGAAGTACTTTGAAATGTATTACCCTGTCAAACTCACTAATGGCTTGCTTTTAAGTAGGTAACTCCACACTTTGAAGGTAACGGACGCCCTGTACTTAATAGTTCACTTCCTTTTGTCAATACAGGCGCAGGTCCGAGAAGAGTCACCAAGCACTGTAGCGTCAGTATTTTTGGCCACTTCGCACATTTTGTTGTTCGTAGCAAAACACCCAGTGCTCCTGAGATGAAGTCATTCTTGTTAACTCACAGGTTGAGCCTGCAGTTTTCCATGCACTTTTAGAAGATCACCTTCTGAACTGTAATTGATTGGATGCCAGCTCATTAGTTTGTCAGACTTCTCCCTGCAGGCCCTTAGCTCTATAAAGTCCGCCTTCCAGTTTTCCCCTCATAGATAAAGATCTCATTATTACCTGTAGTGCTGGGGTTATATGTGAGCGTTTGTGTGGCCAAGCAGCTCTGTCCAGGCTTGTCTGGCCTCTGTACTCTGAGCTGAAATTTATGATGTAAAGTCCCTTCTTATTTTATTGTCTGTTGCTTCCAGCATCCATGAATGAGTAATTCATGAACTACCTAATCATGTCGCTTTCATTAACACTATTTATTCAATACGGGGCCAACTAAGGTTGCAGCCCACCATTGCCAAACAGAACCAGTCACAAAGTGCTTTTACACTGGATCCCCGAACGTTCAGAAGAAGTCAGCAATGTGGGTGTTAGGATAATGTCCTCTTGGAGACAATGTCAATCCACCAAACCTCCTTTTGTCAGTTTGACAACTGGATCATCGATCCGTGCAGTCAGTCACAGAGGCTCTGACCTCCTTCTAAAGATACGATAATGGAATTATTATTGTATTACTTTGCACAAAGTAACACAAGAGAAAGCTTAGAGAAACAGGATGGGTGGACTTGTCAGGGCAGGTGCCCACATGTTAGTCAATCTGCTGCAGGAAATTGCACTCACACACACAAACACACGCACACAAGCAAGCACACACGCACTCACACACATGCAGTCACACACACATACACACACACACACACACACACAGTTATCTAACTTTCTATTTTGTTTTAAAGGTGCACATGTAAATATTTTCGGGGGAGGGTCCGTCACTTGTGTCGATTTTCCTTCTTGTCCTGGAATGTTCCAAAGTATAGCATTAACCTTATTGCATTTTATTGCACTAAAATGTTGATAGATACGCTCAATGCCACATTAATCATTAACATCTCATTGGCGACAGGTAGGAGGCCCGCCCTCCACCAGAAAAGTTACATAGTGCACCTTTAACAAGTACTGTAAAAATATCTAATGCTTTATACAGACAAATATGAGTGCTTTCTAATGTTTGGATCTGCAGTAAAACCTCCTATCTATGGTTCTTATCACTGTGAGCTGTCATTGCTCCTGCTCTGGAGCCTTTTATGAGAAAACAGCTCTCCTAGGCTCTCAAAAGCCTCACTTTTTAAATGTTTTTGTCTTCTTGCAGGACAGACCTCCAATGACCCCGCCGTCTGACTACACTTGAGTATAACGGCAAAATAAGCCTGACACATTACTTAACTGTACGAATACCTGTGTGAATAACTCAGCTGCATTATATCTCTGCGTTTTTCAGAGCTGTCAGGAGCAGAACCAGCCATAACAGCGGCTGATCACCAGGGAGTTTGGGTTGGGAAAGAAATTCACAGAAACAAAGGAGAGTACCATATGTGGGTGAGGAGCATGTTCTCATACAAGCTGTTTTTCTTTTGTTTCAGCTGCACAGCCCCACCTTAAAGAGGACAGGGAGCAGGGGAGCGCACTGGACAGAGGAGGGGAGATGAGAATTCATTGAAAATTTGGGCATAATGTGCTCTGGGCAAGCTCTGGTCCAGCTGTTTTCCATTCAGTGGGAGTCCGAGCAATGAAATGTAGCAGGGGTGGGATCCGCTAAGGGGAGAGGAAGAGAGGAGGAGAGGAACATGACACAGAGAGGTGAAATTAAAGGCAAGTCCATCCTATTGTTCACTAGTTTAATGCCTAGAAATCTAACCATGAAGGTTTTCCTGTTCTACTGTCAGAGCCATATAGTGCAAATCTTTTCACAAGAGTTGCCCAGGTTCAATTCTATAATAATAAATATTCAATACATAGATCTCCCTTAATTTACTTGAACATACAGATTTTAAAGTGAAGGGGTGGCACTACCTTAGCCCTAAATCCATACTGTTTGGAGTTGGTCCAAGTTTGGACTTGGACTTGAGTCAGCCTTGATTCATTATTTTGGTGACTTGAAACTTGACTTGGGGCAGGACTTGGACTTGAATGTCAGAGACTCAGGAAAGCCTTGTTACTTGAAAGAACCTAAAAACAATAGATGTGTTTTGGAAACCGTTTTCATTTTATAGTTGTAAATGTACAACTGATGTACTTTCAGTGTTTAATTTTACAAGAACAAAGCCCTTTGGAACACCCCACAACAACAAAAACCGTTTCAATTCCAAAAATATGGTTGTATTTGGTAATTTGGTATAAATACTTGAAAGGACTAGAAACGCAAAGCTGAGGACTTGGACTTGACTCAGACTTAATGCCAAAGACTTGAGACCCACTTGAGACTTGAAAAACCAGGACTTGGTCCCACCTCTTCACCTACCTTGCCAGTTTGTGCATGGCTGTTTGGAGGTAGGAGAGGAGCACGACACTCATCCATACTCCTACACATTACATAGGTGTTTTCTTTTTTCTTTTTGACCATGTATTTGAAAATGTTTCCATAACTCTACATTTAAATTTGTTATCCTCTTCAAGCATCCTAAAACATGCATGATTTGAGTAGATTACAGAGATAGCATATATTCCTTTTGACCAGTGGAGGTGTGCCTGACAGATAACGGCACCGTCCTACATCCTCAAACAGATGACAAGTTTCATAAAGTAAAAGTTGAAACAGGAAATTAAACACCTCAAACTCAACACACTTCTCTGGAAATGAATGAATAATGTGTGACAGACTCCTTCTATAAAAGGCCAAGCTGTGACCTTTTCTCTCTCTGAGTCTGAATGAAAGTGAACAGTGGCTTTGTTTTCATGATGACATAACAATGAAAATCGCACTCCAGAGATAATTACTGCATTTACTGGAATTAACATCACTAACGTCAACACGTGGATCCAAAAATACTACAAATTTAAACAGAACATAAAATTAATGCAACAAACCACCAGTCTTGGTTTTTTCTTATTTCTTAATTATATGAAAAATATCATATTGTTGTGATCATGTATTTATTTTGTATTGTATTTTTTATGAGGAAAAAAGGCCCCTAAATATGATATTCAATGAAAATAATTTGAAAAATGTATTTATTTTAGTAAACTTTGTGTTTCCCCCCATATACAGTATATATTTGTATATATATATTTTGTAAAAGCTGAACTTTGTGACAAGAGTAGACTGCTGTCTACACATAATAATAAAGCATATTGTAGCAATCTCAAGTAAGAACCATGAATGTCGCTAAGATTGACTGAGCGTTGGAGATCCACCCCTGCTCCACTTTGCCGTCTGAAAAAACCTGCATGTGGCCAAAAAAATGCATGCATGTGAGTAGTAACATAGGGCTAAAGAATTCACAAGAGCTAGAAATCGATTCAGATACATACTTCCTCAGCTCAGGTATTGCAGCTTCATTCTAAAAATGTGTGAGTATAGTTTAATGAACATATACACACAGTCGTAAATGCTAAGTTAGACCTGTACCATATATACATGTTCATTAATGTTACACATGGCCTAACACCAGACACTGAAGACCATTGCCGTTTGATCTGTGATGGCAGCACAGCCTGGCCTCAGACCAGTGCCACTGAAGGAGACATGTTCCAAATATCATCACATAAACAGACTGCGTTCTCTATTTTGGTTGTTTATGTTATGATTTTGATTGGAATGCAACTGTAAAGCCATTGTTGTCCCTTGAGAAAAGATCTTATTTTTTGCAAACCATGAAATAAAATAATTTTTGTTGTATTGTATGTATTTGACTGATTTTTTAGATTGTGTTTTGAGAGTTTAGCTATGTTTACATCTCCAAAAATATTAAATCATATGACCATACCATAGAACATCAAAGACGCATGAAACAGTTATTAATTCAGTATTTCCAACTGGTCGGTTTATTATAGCATCAATGAGTCTGGGGTCGGCTGCAACTCCACCAAGGACTCGACACGCACAAACCACAGCACTAAAGTGATGTGTTTATCGTCACTGAGCCAGCCTTCTTCAGGCAACATCAGGGAATGACTCACATCTATAAGTGCACTGCATCTTTATTATGGTACAATAATGGTCTCCGTGGCAACCGAGTCAATGTGGACACAGATTGATGTCAGCTGAAACATCTAATGAAATACCTCCATCAAAAATAAAATAAAATAAATACAGCTTCATGATTGTTTTGTAATTTGTATACTAGTATTACATATTGAACAGTTATAGTTGATCATTTCAGGGCAGTAAGTGTTCAACTACAAGCCAATTTGGTTGTCAAATGCTTGGAGATCAGTTTCTCACCACTCTAGACACATAATTTAAAATGTCTGTTTTATCTTGGAACAAACAAATAAAGTTATATTCTATTCTAAAATAATAATAAAAAATACTACAAATACAACTCGTTTTTTGTTTTTTTTACTCCAATTATCAATAGTGGAAATATTTAATTTTTTTGTTTTAAGCTACAGTCTTGAAATTACACGATCCACAGCGTCCAAACTTTTTTCAAATTGGTGGTTTCAACATCGACATAGAGTAGAAGAAGCCTGTTGAAAAAAAATTATGCGGTACATAATGAATGCTTATGAGCATGAGCACCTGTAAAGGGAAATGTTAATATGTCTAGTGCAAAATGTGCTTCCTGATTTGTGTATGAAACATCTGGACATCAAGATAATGTCTGGTGAGGTGAATAAGGTGCATTCAGGGGCAATGCATGAATTTGGTCAGGCCGTATGGCTGCTGCTGACAGAGTAATGGATTTGTAAAATGTTGCATGTGGACTTTTTGTGATGTATGGGATTCATTTGAAATTCTCTATGTTAAATGAGCCACTCTCTGCTTACAGGAGAATATTATCAGAAAGTCAAGGGTGGAGATTTGTATTTGTGGTTAACATAGAAGTCAAATGGCGTCCCTCCTGGTCTCAGTGTTTTATAAGTGAAACTCATATCGTGCACAATAAAAGTGCCACGTGTTTAAGCATTCATAGGCCCAATGCTATACCACAGTCACATGGAAAGTTACAATGCGTTTATTTAATTCATTTATCTTAGCACATAACAAAAGAAGACATACTGAGTGCTATTACATTATGGGTCCGCAGCTGAAATAAAGTGTAGTAGGTCATGGTGGTAGTGAAATATCGCCACAGTTGTGTTTTTACACTGAAATACTGCCAGAGATGAGTAAAATCTGTCTTTATATTAAAACCACAGGTTGACTCTGCATTGTATTCAATTGATTTTATTGCCAAGTTGATTTTGAATATAGAAATAAACAAAAAACATTTCACATTGGCTAATCAACAAAGCCTAATCAACATGATTTTATCAAGACACTGTTCTTAAATGAAATTATTATTATTTTAAAAAATACTCAATTGAAATATGTACACACAAATGAGCTACAAAACAAATTTGACATGCATTAAATACATTCATTTCACCAAAGCAAAAAGGTTAATACTGAAAAATGCAGTGACATTGCAGTGACTTTAAGTATTTGAAGCGAGGCCTTGTAATCCACAAAGTCACGACATCTTTAGTTATGTCATTTAAACAAACAAAACACTACGTTCCATTGTAAATCTTTGTTTTTCCATCCTCCACTGCCACCACTTTCTTTTGGCCCTTTCTAAACTTTCTAATCTTTGAACCATACGACAATAATCTCCGTCTCTCATCACACTAATCTTTATTACATCATACACATCATAATCAATTGTACAACGGGATCTAATCCAAACCCAAATCAGAGCCTTTAGTGTGCTTGTCTGTCTGCGTCAGGTAATGTGTCATCAGTCAACATCTCACTGTGTTCTCAACACTATTACACTTTTTGATAAAGAGTTTTAATTAATAATGGTATTCTAGACCATGTCTTTCTGATTTTCTTCATGTGAATATCTCCTTTCATAATATTTTGCATTTCTGTATTTGTCTTTGGTGATCAAGTTTTTTCATTCTGTTTTTGAGCTTTTGCTTTTAGATCAGAATAAATATGTAGTAAAAGTACTGTCTTTAACAGTGTCTTTTGATGAGTATATCTTTGTATCACTTTTTAATAAAGGCTTACAGAAGAAAAAACACTCCCTACAAGCATTTAGTCAAGTGGCCTTTTCAGCCTGAAAACCAACTGAGTGAGAGTGGATCATGACAGAGGGGGGCAGTGTAATGGAGAAGTGCAGGCCGAGGTGAGGAGAGCTGAGTGAGGTAACAGTGAACTGGAGAACTGAGAGACTTCTAGTGGAGTGGAACAAAAATACAACATGGATTTCTGCTGAGAAATGCAAATAGTAAAGCAGCTGCTTGTAGTAAAGGTGTGAAGTTTTAATTAATATATGTAAATTTAAATCTATTGGTTATTTGTAAGAAAATAAACAATGAGGAACTTAAATCAGCAAATAGCCAAATCAGTAAATAGAATTAACAGATGATAATAACAACTGTATTAAGTGCAATTGGGAGACTGGTTAGCCCACTTTGTACATATCCAGACATAATTAACTGTCATATTACAAAGATTAGCAAAAAAGCAAACATCCTCTGTGTGACACAGAAAGTCTGAATGGCTTCCTCATAGTGTCAGAGGAGTGTGATCCTGACCAGAGCGTACTCCCAAAGAGGGCAGAGGGGAAGGAAAAAGAGGAGATATGCCTTGTTTTGTGAATGGACAGTTTTTTGGACAAGCTTTTCATGGTGAGACAATGGCTGTGGTCCACCCTGCTGCGCCTACTCTCCTGCTCCTCTCTCTTCTCTTCTCCTGGTCCGGTATCTAACTGTGAGCACAAACATGCAGCACATCCGCTCAAAGACACACAGCAGCCAGCAGAGCGCTTCCTGCTACTCTCCTCACCAGCCTCCGTCCCAGAACATTCAGCAGCCCCTGAGAATAGCAGTGGGACACAAGCAGACAAGTGGACGTTCCCCTAATGCAACTCAAATGTTCGGTGATTATCTGACTGCGGAACTTTTGGTGTTTTTTTATTGAAAATAAAATGTGTTGGACTGATTTGAGCTACTGAATGAGCTGGAGTCAGCACTGTGGGATTTACCATGACCAATAGCCACAATAAATTTACACATGAGACAGGATTGTCTCACACTGTGCAACGCTTTAAACAGATTTGGGGGAAAATAATAATTAGAAAAATAAAAAGCACTTGGAGAGTACAAACCTCCACCAAGGCAATGGTTGTATCGCTTAATGGCCTCGTGAACAGAATGTCAAGTTATGAATCCAAAATCAAATTTGGAGATTTTACAACACATGCCTAAAATCTTTACTACTGTACTGTAAATTTGGAATAAAAGTACAATTTATATGTAAACATTTGCATGGTTATAAACTTCATGCATCATCCTTAGTTTTGGATTAAAATGTCACGTTAAACACTGCCTGTCAACAGAATTGGTCAAACAAACCTCTTGTAGGACAGAAATACAAATAGAAAGTCATTACATATTACATACTCATTATGAACACAATCATACATAAAATACACAGGTTTGACCCAGGACAAAGTGCCCTGTAAAGGTGTGTGCAAGGGATTACTGTATGTGCTGTGTTTGGTTCTACTTAGCATCATGGTCTGGGTTCAGTCCTGAGGTACGCAAAGCTAACGTGTCTAAATGAAAGGCAGAGAGACACAGTACCGTGCAAAAGTCTGCTGGTAAGAATGACGTGTCAAATGTACTGAAATCAATCTTTTTTCACATAGGCAATTCATTTAATTAATTTCTTATCATTCTATAGTTGAAGTCTAAATGCTATTTCCACTTGAAAAGGGAAAAACACAAAGAACACTTAAATAATTTGATCTTTATTAAGTCACCTTTACATTGGATTTTGCACAGTACTGTATTAAAGTACTAACCTTTTAAATTATTCTTACATAGAAACGCAAAGCACTTTATTCTTTTGTTTTAAGGCTTTCCAGATATCTTAAAAATATCACAGTGTAAATATGGCTTTATAATCTTCACATTCACCTCTGAGGTTGGCAAAGGCAATATAGTGGTCAGACATTTCCAAGCTAAATAAAAAATATATATAATAATACAAACTTAAAGGTCACAATGTTCTTTGGAATAAACATTAAAAAACAAAATAACCCCACAATATTAAGTGCTTTTGTTCAAGGGGACGGCTGGTCAACCAACACAGAAATATTTCATTGTTTGGTACAGAGAGATTGGAAACATTTGTATTTATGGCACATGATGTTAGAGAGTGGTTAGAGGGGTAGAATGACAGGCATAAAATGGGGACATGAGGCTGAAAAGCTGCACGAATTGTTCTGAAGAAAGTGATACTTCACAGGGATTATAGAAACACAACAGCTGGGACATCCCGTTTGCAGTTGGCTTTTAGGTCTTGGACAGCGCTAAGTGTGTTCGTATCACTGACAGATTAGCAGCCCATTGTTAAGTAGGACCAATCCTCCATAAAATTATGACCACCAGCCTAATACTCCCCATTATATGCTGTGATTAACTTTCTAACCGGCACTTTTGGTAGACAAAGTGCACTCAGAACAACCTAAAACAGGTTTAGAAGATGCTCTGCCCCAAATATTTACCATAATCAGAATCTGCCCTTCCACTTACTTGGATTGTTACCTACTTTTTATGTTTTAAAAAATTCACACTGTTTATATTCCTACCCATCTAACAGGCTCTATAATAATCTGCGTCGCTCATTTACCGGTCAGTGGTCATACTTTAATGCTTAATTGGTGTACTGTATCAGCGTAAAAGCTTGAAATTGTGCACAACTGTAAAGCCAGTGGAAAGCTGCAGGAGAGCAGGGTCAAATGGTCAGTCAGGCATAGTTCAACACAGGATCTGACACACAAGCACTGATTAACCAATAAACTGCTTCTGTTTTTTAGGCACTGAATTTCCTGGATACAGCTAATGGTGGATATTAACAATGACAGGGGCAACACCCATGCATGGTCTGCAGCCGATGAAGAATCTGCTGTCATCATGCACAGGGATTATATGTCATCAGTTGGCTGTGGGCGATAATGCCACAGTTATTGGATCACTGCTCCGATTTCCACATCACTAACATCTAAAGGGGCTGTGGTTGTACAACCAAAAGCCAAAGGAACTTTTACATTAAGGAAGGTTAAACAAAAGTGAGGGGTTGATAAAACTGCACAAACATTGTGATGAAAAAATTATAATAACAAGAAAATTAAATAAATAAAAAGCTGAGAGTTACAAAGGAAAAGTAAGTAAAATACTGCTAATGTGGTTTGGTATTTAACATCAAACTGCCAAAATGAAGCCTCTACACTCTAGGACTAGGACTAGTACCCACATTTATACAATGTAAAATTAATAATAACACATTATCTTTTTAAATCCAGATATTTGGAAAATTCGAGACACAAATTCTGATGTGCTTATATTTTTGCATAGTCTAGACAATGTATTTATATGTACACATGTTCATGATCTGTTTGCAACACATTTTTGATCTTTGGATTATACAATCATACAAAAATAAATAGGACAACTTTATTTTGGTTTTCAACCTGTTGCTTTGGCTCAATTGCTGGAATAGTGGTCTTTGCTGCACACTGTACATAAACATGAAAAATGTTCTTTGGTCATTGAAAGGCACAGTGCGTATTAAGTAAAACTTTTGTTACACTAGATACACAAAAAGGCACCTATGGTGGGGTGTGCATTTGCAGTCTGAGGTGTAGAAGATACTGAGGTGAACAGTGTCACAATACTGCTGTGTATGAAGACTTACTAATGTTGAAGTCCTTTGAATAAGGTCTTAACTGGGGGAGTAGCGGTCGATGGTGCGATTGTCAGAGATGGCCTGTGAGGGAGGGGGCAGCGGTTGTCCAAGGATGTCCATCTTGTCCGGGGGGAGCCCTAGGTGTTCTGAGGCCAGTTTGGACAAGGGGTACAGGCACTCTAAGGCCTTTGCATCGGCCACTAACTGCTGCTGTGCTTGTAGGAAAAGCTCACTGGCTTTCTCCTGCTTCAGCCCCAGGTGCTCGGCTGTGTATTTAGTCAAGGGGTAAATGCCCTCCGGAAAGTCCAGCTTGAGTTTACCATCCACAGCGAGTCCCCCTGCTGCCCCCCCACTGCTGTGCATCTTCATGTGGCTGATAAGGTTACGCTGTTGGGCGAACTTTCCTCCACAGACCTGGCATTCATAGGGCTTTTCCCCAGAGTGGATCCTCATGTGCTCGGTGAGCCTGTACTGCCTGGTGAACCTCATGCCACAGGAGTCGCAAGCAAAGGGCTTCAGACCCAGGTGGCTGCGCATGTGACGGGTCATGGTGCCACGCTGCGTGAATTTCTTGCCACAAATACTGCATGGGTACGGTCTGGTCAGCCAGTGGGTCTTCTCATGTTGTCTCAAAGTGGCAGGGTCTTTATAGGACTTCTCACATGAGGAGCAACGATAGGGTCGGATCATATCTCCAATGCCCCCTGCTCCTAAACCTTGACTGGACTTACTCTCCAGGTGGGATAAACTGTTCAAACTGCTGCTATTGAGGCCATAGCCATTGATATTGCTGTTATTGTTTTTGGTGCAGCCGTTATTGCCGTTGCCCATCTCTCCACCAGAGTTGCCGTACAGCTCTTCCTCTGTGTGTGTCTCCACGTGTGCATTGAGCTGCTCTGAGCTGGGAAAGCCTTTATCACAGGGAATGCAAACATACAGATTGTCCCCAAAGCTCTCGGGCTCATACGAAATGTGGAACCTACCCATAGGTCCTGTCGGAGAGGGGCGGCCTTCACTGCTGCCTGTCTCCTCTGTCCCTGAGCCACTCTTGTCCTCCGCTCCTTCACTCTCTTCTCCCACTTTGTGATGGTTGTGATGCTGCTCTCCATTTTCACCTGCTTCATCGTCATCCTCCTCCTCTTCATCTTCCCCTGGATATGAAACAGGCTCATGTTTGACCCAACGGTAGATGTTGCCCATCTCTCTGCCAGTCTCAGCCCCCTCTGTTGGGGTGCCAGGGCTAGACGGGCACGGGAAGCGTTCATTGCTTTGTGAAGTGGAGCGGTGCAAGTGGGGCAGGTGGGGGCCCAGAGGCTGGTTGAGATGGGGGAAAGGAGGAGGAGAGAGAGCTCCTGTCTGCTCACTGGACTCTAGTTTATCCGATGGGAAGGCTTGTCCATTGATGCCATGCATGGGGCTGGTGTGGCCGCTTAGAGTGCCCTCTCTCTCCTCTTCATGCTGAGTACTGGCCAGATGGGACTGGATGGGCGTGTGCTGCGACTGAGAATTAGGGCTTTTCTTGGTGAGATCGAGGCCGAACATTGGGGAGCATATTGTGTCTGGGTGGGCTGAGCGTAGGCCCAGCTGAGCAGGCAGGCCGGTCGGATGGGAAGGAAACACCTGAGATGCCTGTGTGGAAGTGGGGGCGTACAGTTCTCCTGTGTGGATGCCCAGGCGATGGGGAACGAGCTCCTCTCGCGGTGGTGGCCGAGGGGCCAGGCTGTTTACAATTCCTCCTGGAGGACATGTCTGAATGACAGGAGTAGAAACTCTATACCGACCACTCCCTAAACCCATACTATTAGGCCCCATCTTGGGATAAGGCAGAAAGGCTGGACTTGGACGTGGCAGGTACTTGTCATTCCTTTTTAGCTTCTTTTTACATAAGGCAACTAAGTCGAGCAGCTGCAGATAGCTAGCTGCGGCTAGCACAGCGCCTAGACTTGGTTCAGAGGGAGAAGTGGGGTCCCCCTCACTAAGGCGGCCGGTGTATATGTAGTCCAGAATGACCCTGAAGACCCCTGGACTCACCATCTCATGGTCGAGGTTGATAAGATTGTCATGCACCACTAATGATTTCAAGTAGTGGCTGCTGGCAGCCAAAATGTTCTTGTGAGCTCGGAAGAGCGCGTTCTGCACCACAATGATGACATCGCACAGAAACCCCTTGGTGCGCTGGCTGTTGAGTTGCAGGAGAAGATCCCTTGCATGACTTGGAACTTCCATGGCACCCAGCATCGTCTTCAATCCAGCACCTGTAACAATAGAAATGTGTCAGTGTCACACAGGCCAACACCACAGCGCACAGGAAAGTAGTAAAGGCTGTCTTTCTTGAGTGTGTTCAGGAGGAACAAAACAGATTATGATTATGTACATTTTGGTACTAATAATACTAATAAATATAATCAATTTAAGTCCTGTCATCAGTGCATATATTCCTACTAGAACATAGAATTTGTTTTGTGGAAACCGCTCAGTAATGTGAACTTTTATGAAAGGCGAGTGGATTCACTGGTTTTCTCATTATCAGAAATTTTACAGCATCAATTTCCTCTGTATAAAGAAAGTAGAGTAAAAAACACAGATTTGTTCATGGTTAGTAAAATATTATGGTGTGTGCATTGCTTGAAAAAAAAAAGAAAGAAAACATGTTCTCACTGTTGATGTTTCCCAGGGTGTGAGGTACAACAGGTAGCCTAACTGTGCAGGACATTTCCCAAAAAAAGAGTGCTCCAGAAGCCCACAATGTTAATCAGAACGTGTGTGTGTGTGTGTGTTATTTGTTTGTTATTAGTTAGTTAACTTTTGAACATGCAACAAAACCAATTATAATTGTTTTATCAGAACTAAAATATACCACATCATATAGCATCATTATCATCTGAAACCTTTTATTTATGAGATTAAACACATTCAAGATTATGGTCTCAATAAAGGGAAACAAGCAACTAAACAAAATACATGTCAGCTGTCTGGTCATGCCTTCCTGACATCAGTCTATCCACTTCTTGTTTACGTGATTCAAAGATGCACTCAAAGATACAATGTAGATTGGTACACACTGGAAAGTCCTAACCCTAACCCTTTCAACACTGATAGTGACGAAGAAAAATACTAAGAATGGCATCTTGCTTCTTGCCTTATACTTGCAAATCAAATTGCTATGTATTTTTGTCGATTCAGGCCATGTCCTGAAAATATTGTCAAGATGATAAGAAATATGACCAGTGATTTATAACATACAACGTGCATGAAGTTGGATAAACAGTCAGCTATGTGGTAGGTTGAGATGAGTTCACGCTTCATCTTGTCTCCACGCATCATGTTAAGTGTTTTAAATTCAGTTATGTGTCTGCATTTGATTACTCCTCTAACATATGCTGCCGTAAATATTAGTGTTAGTCAGACCAAATATGTTTAGGAGGGAGTGTGATATGAAGAGGTCATGAACTCTGGATAAGTCACTGAAAGTCATCCGCTGTTTGATGTTGTTTAGTCTGATTAACAGTAACAGTTCATTGCTTGAAAACAGTGATACCGCCTTACTGAAAACATTTATTATTTTCCAAAAATAGTCAGTCACTGCAATTTTTGGAAAGTACACTAATTCAAATTAAAATTAGAATAGGGAATCAGAATTACTTTTATTCATCACCAAGGGGAAATTATTTTTGTTACAGACATGCAACTGACCACTAGAAGAAAAAAAGAATTCTAAAAATAAAATAAGAATTACATTAGAATGAAATGGATACAATACAATATATCACAATAAAATAGTATAACATTTTTATTTTTAAAAAGACCGTTGAATTCTGCTATTTTTGTTACATCGACAGATTTTACTCTGTGACCTTGATTTAAGATACTACAAAATGTCAGATTTTTTATCTGCAGGGCATCCTGTTAGGCATCTGCAGGGCATCCTGTTAGTTAAGAGTAATGAAAATTCGTTTTTATTAGCGTATTTTTGGATCACATTTGGAGTACATGTGGCACTAGTTTTCCTATATCAAGACAATGAATCAATTATGCATAAAATAAGTGTCCAAACAAAAGAACTGTGAACACAGCACAATAGAAGCTTTTTATTCATTTTTTTTTAGCTCAGCACACTGTGCATGCTGTGTAATGTTCAGATCTTTCAAATTAGAAGAATGTGTTCATTCGTTGTGTGCTTTAAGAATTAAAAAGCGCAGTATTTATTAATACAAAGTATCATATGTGTCCCCGTAAGAATCAACAGACGGGGCTCAAATAAGGTCCTTCGTTAATTAGACTATAGGCCGATTTGCATGTTCCCCATTTTTGACTCTCTGAGAAATACAAATATAAAGGGTGCTTTTAATATCTGTCAAGAAAGACGTGTTTGATATTTTGTATATCGTGTGAATAAAACTTTTACTTGATTTGAGCGTGAAGTACTTTGATCTGTGAGCAAATATTAGTGCGTATAAATGTACAAAAACAGATCTGTATTCCCCCCTCAAAATACCAGGTGTAGATTTTTTATTAAATAGAAATATACTTTTTTCCAACCAGTTCATCAAACGCCCAACTTCATTCCCCATCGCAAGAGAAGCGCAAAGCCCTGCGAAGTGAGTGTGTCGACTATGACATTACGCCTGTTCTTAATCTATTTTATTCTGCCCATATTGTAGCAGTAAAAAGTTCACGAGGGGTTCCATCTTTTCCTAAAATTTCCCTTATCTCTGTCGGAGAGTGAGGTCCTAAATCACATCCAGAAATAATGCGTTAAAACAAGGTGTATCTCACAGATGGTTCCAATACTGTGCTGTCAGCAGCACCACGAGCGTCTACTTTGATTACGTTTTGTGATGGCCCTCAGGCATTAAGAAAACATATTTAAAAGCAAAACAGTGTATTTAATTTGTCATAGTCGTTTTCATTTCTCCGGTTTATAAAGCTCATTCCCAACAAATGACATTTTCAATAGGCCTATTTACCATTAAATCTTTTGTGTGTGTGTGTGTGTGTGTGTGTGTTTTTGTTTTTTTTAAAGACAGTCTGTTACAGCTTAATTAAAACAAACTATCGCCATGCAATTACTGATTTGTTTGATTTGTTTGCATAATTTTATGAATGCCTACGCAAATCCACATTATGTTTTAATATATTTATTTTATTTGTATGAATTCAGTAGACTAACGACATAAATAATGCACAGAATAGTTTAACTAAGACTGAAACTAATACATAATGAGATGAGCTCGTTCTTGTTATAGTAAGTGAGAGGTGTGCTTATCTGTTCAAAAATCCCCAGCACATGTATGTGTACAGCCTGAGTGTAGCGGACCAGCCCCGCGCCCTGCCCGTGTCCCAGTGCCCGCGTGCCGGCCGTGCGTAAAGCGCGAGAGCCTCTTACCTGCATGCCCGATGTCTTCTGCCATACGCTCCAAGTCTCCCTTAATGATCATCTCAGCACTCTCTAGAACTCATATCTGACGTTTGAGCTTTAACTGCCAGCCTCCAAAAACCATGCCAGTTTTCCGAGCGCGTCTGCCAGCACTTTTTTTATATTATTAATTGATATGAATTTCTTGTCGCTCTAACGGCCCGTCCTCCCACCCACCTCTCTCCGTGTCACTGCCCCTCCTTCTCCACTCTTTCTCATCCACTCCTATAAAAATACGTACTTTGACCAGCATCAGTTTCCTCTAACTTTTTTTTTTTCTCCAGTAATTTCTTTTCTATTTTTGAGTCGAAGCAAAAACGCGCACCGGGATGATAATGGTGCGCCTTAAGTGTTTTAAAGTCCCGTGTGATGTCAGTCTATAATAAAACTAAAAGGTAAAATTGAGGGCAGGAACTTCATGTGACCCCAACTCGAACTTCTCAACACATCGTCTTAAAGAGACAGGCACATATTGAATGCATATGTTCTTGCATATTCATGATCACTCTTTTCGGTCAAACATTTCAGGAGGAGTTTGAATATAACACATGGCTCTTTTAAAAGACCTACTGGTTTTGTATTGGTTTATTTGTTTTTATATGTTATTCCCCACATGTAAAGTATTTATTTCTATTTCAAATTGTCACTCAACGTTTTACATCTACATTTATTTATCTGAGTCTTTCACGTTCAACAGCTGATGCACCTGACTTAGTGTCCAATGTGAACTATCATCTCATTAATGCACTTTTTCATTAAGCATCTCCAGCATTGCTACTCTTTATTGCATATTAATTAAAAACAACAAAGAAGTAACAAAAAACCCAAACGGATTATAACGTATTTATGACTGATTACGCAGAAGACAGTCCCTCCAGCCGATAACGTTGATTCCACCGATTTGGCAACGCGTAATTTGCTACAAACGCGACGACAAATGCTACTTCCGTCAGCTGTAGTTGAGCAGTAGTTTTTGAAGTTTTCACTCACTCGTTTACCTCGGATTCATGTCTGGTGATCTGGCCGTATCACTGCGGTGCTTCTCGACATTCCCTCTGTAAACGTCCCGCTGGTCTCTCGCATGGATCTATTCAAACATCGATCTCTAGCTTCCTCAGAATATATTCTTCAACGTGATCTCGCCGTGTTGACTCGGTCTTCCCCTCCAGGATCCCCCTGTCTTTAGCCCTCGTTCATAATCTGGGGTTTTACTCACGTGTTGGCGACAATCTGACACTTCGGATTGTTGAAGTCCTGCACGCGGAGAATTTACGCGCACAGCGACACCCATCGGCGCTGACGGGCGAGACCCCCTGACCTGAGCCGCTGCTGGAAGTACTGCAATGTGTATCTATCTATTTGGCCTTGCGTTCATTTACAGGCTGGAAAGAGCGAATGCCATGATGTGTAGTTCAGCAGGTCATGTTTAAATGTATTTATTATCACCATTATTCAATTGAAAAAGTAAAAAAAAAAAAAAGTGCTACATTGAATATATATATTTTAAAGGAGACATATTATGCGTTTTTCTGGTAGTCACTATTGAACTATAACATAGGTTTCATCATTTTACACAGTGTTCACTGTAAACAGCAATATTGATTGAAAAAAGCTTATGAATAAGCAATGGGCTCTTCACAGTGGCATTTCACCACGAGCAGAAAGTCATTTACATGATTATATTTTGGAAAAGTGGCTACGTGACATAGGGGGTAGGTGAGAACAGGACCTTTCCGAGCACTCGAGCTTCCATTAGACAATACAGGATTAGTCAAACATGAATAAATCAAAATATAACTTTGAATAAACTAATAATGAGGGAACATAGCTTCAATTTATAAAATAATCATATTTGTATGTATTAACTAATCAGATACCGTCCTTTTGTGTCAGCTATGGATGCAGTCCATTATTTTAACATTACTGCTCTGATTAAACATGTGACCTGTTCCTGTTTGTTTTTTTGTCCCAACTGCAGCTGCCAGTGCTCATTGGTCTTATTTTGGAGGTTAAGGTGTGTCTGCCGCGCTGAAGCTGTCCGGGGACACCTTGAAGACCCCAGAGGAAGCTATTGTCTGACTTCCATGTTCCCTGATGAACCAAAGATAACCCTGTGGACTGAGGTGTGCCACAGAATACATATGCTCTATCAAGGATGTCTCTCAATTCATGCTCCAAAATAGTCTTTTCCATTCAGGAAGAGACATAGTGATATCATTAGTGCTTTGCCAGGTGCAGCATGATGTGTTTTAAATCTGCAATTATTGTGGCATTTAGTGTTCAAATGAGGTACAACATTTATGGAAGTACAACATCAATCCTAATGTGTACATAAGTAACAAATCAATTGATTAATATATTTATTTATCCCCGAGGGGCAAATTAAGCACACGATAGACGTGGTAGTGCTAATAAGGCTGGTAGCATATGTGCATGTGACAGGTTCTCATGTTTTTCCAATCATGACTTTGTTTGGTGGCAAAGAACCCATGGTAAATATCATAGTTTTACATCAGTCAAATTGCAGTTGATGAAGATTTTTTTCTTTTACGTAAGAGTAAAGTAGTTGCTTATAAAACCTCCTCTGTCTATGTCATCAATAAGTGACATTTACACACAATGTACACAACTTCCTGGCAATCTAAGCAATAATTTCACAAAATAAATGTGTTATCGGGTATTATTATTTGTCAAATCATAACTATTCTGTGGTTTGTATGGATTTTGGTGCCCTTTTACACTGTATGGTTGCTAGGTAACAGTTGTGGAATTACCTCTACCTCTGTCACATCTGCTGCTCATGTTCGACCAGGAAGGAACATTCTAAACTTCACCGTAACTGTCAAACTGGCCAAAAATGGCAATTTGTTTTAAGTACAATCTTAAATATAATCAAATTCACAATGTTTTAGTGAAATGTGTAGTCTAATTTATCAAATGTGCTTTAAGTATGGTAATCTCATGGTATAGGGAAAACGGCTTTATGCACTTGACCCATGCCTTTAAGGGTTAGGGTGGGACGACCTGCCAGTGCAGTACTCGAACGCCAATCTCCAGATCTTGAGCTAGGTTTTGGTCAGAGCAGCCTTGTCAAAGCAGCCTATTGTGCAAGTTTTATAGCCGATTGAGAAATCCAAGGAGAATACGCAAAATCCACACAGAAAATCCCCACCTGCCCTGGGAACCTAACATGAGATCTTCTGACTGTAAGTGCTGTCATTGGTAATATTTCAAATATTCAGGGGATTGACATTAAAGAAGTTACCTTATTTTGGCGTACTTTACATAAGAAGCAAATAGTTGAATTGTTTGGAGTTTGTATTGACAGTGTTTTGTATTTTGGTTGCAGTGAATGCCTCTTTGCCAGATGGACGTTTATCTTACTAATCAATCAGTCCTCCGAGGCTGGACATTAAACCTCAGCTTGTCCAAACACAATTCAACATACCAAAATCTGGAGCTCAGTAAACCTGAAACTCTGAACTTCTAATGAACTGAGAAAGCATCCAAATTGCAGGTTGTAAGCAATGATTCAATTAAAGCTGCCTGCCACGGGCCCACAAACATGTCGAAGAACCCATCCCAATTTCTAAATCCTCCATCTTCTGCTTGGGACTAGAGCTGCAGATAAGTCAGGCCTCGTGCAGCACAAACACTGAAACCAGTCTGTCACTCTTTAAATCACACATGTCTGCTTCATTTATTCAGGTTAGAGTTGTAGGATTTAATTTGAGTTGAGGCACAAAAAGTTTGGATTTTGTCCAAAATTATTGTGATGGCGAGAACCAGTAATATACAATTTTGATGTTTCATTCTTCAATATTTTAAAAAGAATATATTTTCAAATGCACAATATGATTTTGGAAAACTCTATATTTACACATGGATTGTGCTGAATTGTAAAATCTGTATATAATTGTGTTTGAGTATTTGTTCTTAGCTTTCTCTAAATCATAACAATATAAGGATAAAAGTTAAGCCTAAAATATGAATCCCAAAATATTAAGCCCAAACTTTCAAGCATTAATTTCTGTAATGTGCTTGGTTTTCCATTTGTGTGTACTTGCTAAAGTTGAACAATGAAAAGTAATGTAACACCTTAATTCCCTCCGTGCCATCAATGTGCAGTCTCCTCTTCCTGATTTGGCCACGTCTGTCCAGATGCTGCTGTGGCCGGCTCGTCATAGCAGACACACCCCAGCCAGCTTCAGACTGTCATTGTCACCAAAGATTGAACAGTAGGCTCAACATTTACACACACGCCGCTCCTAATTCATTGTAATGACCAGTTTTACAGACAGCTTTAGAGTGCAAGCCTCCACGTCTTATCTTAGAATTATAATGCTGGTTACCCAACTTGTGCGCTTTAGTGCTTTGTTGAAAAGTGTTTCTATAAAATGTCTAAAATTCTTCAAATCCTAAAAAAAAAGAAAAAAGATAATAAATCTGAATCATATTAAAATGTAATAAATTGTGACCAAAAAAAGTGAATCATAGTGTAACATAGACAGAAGTTTGTAGAGTAGCCAAAATTGTACACAAGTAAGAGTAACGTTACTTCAAAAATAGTGGTGGAAACTACTTGAGTACTGAGTAATTTCTCAGTAACTGTCTGCATGTACACAAAAAAAATCATACCTGAAGGAACGACGCGAGACACAAATCAATTAATATTGTCAAAGTAAAGCTTTTCCAACTTGGAGACTTACAGTAAGGAGGAACCACAACTTTTAATCAAGGAAGAGTAGTGTTACTTTGAACAAAACATCACTCAAGTAGGATTAAAAAACTACTCAGAGAAGTTCAAATTCTTTAAAAATGTACTCAAGGAAATGTAACTTTTATACAGGACATCACCAGGAATGTGTTAAAAATAATCCTTCAAACCATATGAAAAGTGCTTTCTACTTTGCCGTTCTGTTCAAAAATATTGGTGAGTAGAAAGTACAGATAACGGCTCTCAAATGTAGTGAAGTAAAAGTAAAACGTGTCCACTGTAAAACTTATTAAGTAAAGTACAGATACCTAAACATTTTACTTAAGTACAGTACTTATCAGTTAGAATTGTAAATAAATATCTAAACATACTGTCACTAAATAACTTTGCTCTATAGCTGTACACGTTTACTTTCACATTGCCGTGTTCACTTTCGTAAACGTGGGTAACTCCAGTGTTGGACGTCTGCTTAGCACATGGTTTTCTGCTGCGTGGTCTTTGCTCCCTGGTCTCTCCTCATTAGCCTCACACAGTGCAGCCTCTCTCCTTCTCCTCTACTTCACTCACAGCTCACACTCAGGGGGACGAGCCAATCTTTTGTTTTCTGAGTCCAATCCACACTCTCTTCCAGTCCTCCTTTTTTTTTGCGCTGCTTCTCCCAAATCTCTTTTCCGGCTTGATACTGCTGAAAACCATATGGTGTGTGACATCATCAGGGCAGGAAGCATGGTGAGGGGAGAAGAGGAGAGAGTGGGTTGCCAGGTCTCAGTGCACTGATGTCAGCACAAAAGCACTCTGCATGGGAGGCCCTCAAGGGGGTCAGCGCTGAGCAGGTTGGAAATAGTGTGTTTTTCATTTCACTGGCACTTGTAGAAGCAGTAATAGACAACACTACATAAAGTTGGGATACCCGAATCCTTTTTTTGCAAATGAGTCAATTTGGTTTTCTACCCAAGAGAATCTTTTAAAAGCAGCACTTTGTGACAAAAATGAGACCACTGAGCGCTGTCTGCAGCTAATAATAAAGAATATTATATATCTCAAACCGGAAGTATGAGCCAAAAGCAGCATCTGATTGCCTGGGCTTGGGCGGTCCACCCCAGTTTCCCTTCGCCCTCTGAAAAAAGTTGTGAAAAGTCTGAAAAAGAATGCTTGTACATATTAACCATGTACCAAAGGGATTGTGAGCACTATGTATGAATTACACAAATTGAAATTCTGGTTTTGCCTGTGAAAACCAGGTAGCTTGAAATATTTTTTTTTTTTTTTAACTTTCAACAGTACAAATGTTCCTTGCTTTTTTCTTTTTAAAGGATTTTTTTGGATTTTTGGCCCGAAGGCCCTACTAGACAGTACAGCTCAGCCTGAAATGAGGATGAGAGAGACGGGAGGACATGCAGCAAATTGACGGAGCCGTGATTCAAACTCAGGTAAAAATTACCAAAAAATGTCATAAATATATCCCTACACTAAGTCCAGTCAGTCATCTTCTATCTTCTGGACACTCTTCTGTCAGATCCTTTGAAAATCTAAATGCACATAATAGTTTAATTCCTCTGTCTTCTCTTTTAGTGGCATCTAAAAATTCCACAGCCAAACTTTTGCCAACCTCTCTCTTCCCGTTCCTGACAGAGCCGAATGTGCACACCATCAGGGCCTGTGACTTCTGCGCTCCCTCCCTCTTCTGTTCTCTGTGTGAACCCAGGGCTTTGTTGTGAGGTCCTGGTCTCCATACCATCAGCAACAACACATCAGCCCTGCTTCACAGAGTGGGGATTGGCATAAATACAGTTGACATCTCACATGCAGAAATACCCCAACCCTCTCATCTGATTAATGGCAGCAGTGGGGAGAATGCCAGGGCTCATTCTTGTGGAGGACAGAGGGGAAGACAGAGGAGGCTGATGGAGCTGCAGCTGTGGTTTTGAGACCCAGAATCCAAGGAGTCACAGCACGGGTAAAGAGAGAAAGCACAACACATACATATGAATGGATTGTGCATAGGCCAAATAGGATGCGTTCACTTGGTTGGTCCTGTTTTTTTCTGATTTGAGCCCAGTTTGAGTCCTGATGTAGATTTGATTTGGTCTCGTTCTAGTTTAGTCATGGGCTTGTCTTGGTTTCGTCCCAATTTAGTCCCATTTTTGATGTGGTGATTGTTAAAGTGCGAAAGTGTCCAAAGTAAAACTGTAAAAGTTGATCTTGATAACTGAAGTCAACAAGTATACTTTTGGTCAACAAACCAAAAAACAATTACAACCAAAAATAAAACAAAACAGCAAACAGAAGTATGATATCATATTATCACATTGGCCATGAAGAGGTGCTATTTATATTTTCCTTTCAATACTGACAAGCCTTATCTATAGCCTTTTCGCTCACTTACTTGCCCATTTACCCCAAATCTGATAATAATAATATGCTTGTTTAAACCATTTGTGTAAATCAGTTACGATAAAAATGAAGTACTTCTTATCATGATAGACATGTACTATACGTAAAAGGGAGGTTTGAGTAGAGGATGCTAAAAGTAATAACCATTAACCCATATGTCTTGATCCAGGGCAGGATGTTTGAGTGTCCCCGGCTGTTTTTTTTTTTTTTGGGGGGGGGGGGGGGCTTCTCCCCCCCTTTACTCACAGTGTTTTATGGGCTGTGTGCTGTGGTGCGGTGACCTCCCTCTCACCCCGGTGCCACCCAGCCTGAGCGTGATTCCAGGGAACACGGCCCCTGCCAAAGCCCCACAGCGCCACATCTGCAACCCATAAACGCCAGCCACTCGCTCCAACTCCCTTTGCCCACACTCTCACACTCCTCCATTTCACCCCTCCATGCCTCCCCTCCATGCCTCCCCTCCATGCCTCCCCTCCATGCCTCTCTCACCCACTAACTTTTTATTTTAATTTCCAGATTCTTTTTTGTGCATTCCTCCCTCCCTCCTGTGGCTTGATTCACGCCGACTCTTATCTTTGATTCCTTCTTTGTCCCCTTCTCCTGCCATCTCTTTATTCACATCAAATGGAAAGAAAAAATGTTTTACCCATCATATCTATATCTGCCATCGAACTGTGGTGGCAAAGACTGGAAACCGTAAGACATTCCTGTTCAGAGAGACACAGTCAGCATGTCATCTGGTGGCATATAGTTTCACAAAAAACAAAAGTTAGGTTATTTTCATCATGTTTTTTTTGTTGTTTGTTTTGTTTTTCAGGGGTAGAAAACGCTGATTACAAATACTGTAATTGAGAAGATTTTTAAAGTAATTGTTTTAGACAGATTTTTAAACCTGTACTTGTATGTTGAGTATAAATCTAGCCATATAATTGTAATTAGTTACATTTGAACAAGTTACTGATTACAGTACAAATCCTTATCATCCCTTTGCACAGTTGTTTCACCTCTTTCTCTGTTCCTTTTCTATACAAACAGAACAGCAGAGCATCACCTGCTGATTACCCTGCAGAGAATATGCAGATTTAGGTTTAAAACAAAACATTTCAGTGTTAAACAGTAAAAGTAAAAAAAGGCTTCTGAAATTGCATTAAAATGTAGTATTTTTCATGAATACTTTTAGGAGTTCTTTTACTTGTAACTTTTTCACCATGTAAACGTACTTTTACTTACAAATGTTTTAACCACTGCTTTTTATCTGGCTGCCAAAACCCCTACATGCTAAAAAGTCTTCAGTCTCAGTACTCAGTAGTACATTCTTTCATTAATACATTCCATTTTTACTTGTGTATGTACATGACACTAAATATAGAAGTGCCATTCAGTTCATCGAAGTTTACATCAATTTTGTAGTTTCCCTATGAAGGCAACTTCCTTATCACTCTAAGTTATACTGAATTATCATCTAGAACAAGAAAGAATTCTGGACTGCCCAAACTACTGGCAAGCCAACTATCCAAGTTTATTGTGTTATCAAATTAACCTGTGTATTTATTGGTTCATCTTTATCCACTGACATAGCACTAACAGCATACCTAAACTGCCCCATCAGTCTACGAAGTGATGGGTGTTAAGTATTTCAGATTTATAACTGATTGGTCTGTTTATTTCCTTGCTTCAGGTCAGTGTAAGGCCACCAAAGAAAAAGTTGTTCATTAAATTCCAACCACTTCTCTATAAAAACAAGGTATTAAAGATCTATGATGCTACAAATTTTATTGGAAATCACATCAATCCAGACAATTAATTCTAATGATTATATTGTGATTTTTATTATTCACTTTTCACACATTCAGAAATGCAACCTGTGAATGTATTTGACTTGCTGTACTCTAGATCATTGAGTGAACCTAAAATGATTCTTCACTGCCATCTACTGTACTCTTATAACACTGCAACTTGCTTTGCCCCCAAGTGATTTCTTATGCTGTGTAAAATACTAAAATGATTACAACAGATACGCTTTGAGTCAAGTTTTAATTAATATATGATGTACACTCAGATCATCAATTTTAATTTTGTGTATCATCTCCTATGTAAACACTACTCCATATCATCCAAATCCTGCATCTCCACTGTGACCTCCCTCTTAACCCAGGGTAAAGGGAATGCCACAAAGGGGTCAAAGGTCCAGCGAGGGTATACTCTCTTATACAAGTTCATCAAGACTGTGTCTTGAGAGCGCAACTGGTTATCGAATACACACTTCATATGGCCATGGGTTCCTGAAAAAAAAGAAAGAAAATTCTTAAGTCTAACAATTACAAATATACCGTAATGCATTATGTTGGCTCATGTTTGGATTTTACCTAAGGCTTCTTTAATGTGACCTCTTCGACCCCATTTTGTTCGCAGCTCTACTGGCTTGAACCACAGGATATCGTCTTTAACAGAATAAAATAATGAAAAATATTATATTTGCCAACAAAATGATTCCATTATGAAAATGATGTGGTCTTCTAAGCACCTCGGTTAAAGAACATGTATCGAACAACTGCTGATCGTCTATTGATTTTGAAAGGGTGACCACTGAGGACGATTCTCTTAAGCACTATACGCTGTGGATCACAACTAAGCAGACTGCCTGTGGCCACAAGATCATGTGCCCCTAAAAGATAATGTACAAAATAGTCAGTCCAGGATCAGTCTGAAAAAGTATGTTAAATCACACAAATAAAACGTAGTATAAAGGTTTTTAAAAAGCTCACCATCATCTCTTTGTTTGAACAGTAGGACTCCAGCAGGATTGAAGGTGATGGGGGCATACACTGAAACGACCGTGGGGGCATCTGGCCTGAGAAAACGCTCCATCTTGTGTTTGTCAGCTGGCAACACGAAACAAATGAATATGACAGATATATAGAAAAATAATATTCAAAATTATTCGAGCGGTACCTGAGGTATGTTGAGAGAAAATAGGAGAGGCCCTGAATCTTCGAAATCCACAATGGAAAATAAGTTCTTCTTTGGATTTGATTGGCTCTGTGTTACTTGGATACCTCCTTACCAAAAGATGCATTACAGACATCTACAGACATAAAATAAATAATAAATAACAGTATTAACAGAGTTAATTTAAAAATTTTAAAAACAAATTAAAACACAGGATATGTGAACAAACCTTCTGTTCATGGGGCAAGAGAGAAACCAGTACAAGTGGTCTGCCTCCCTGAACACTGTCCATCACAGAGGATGGGACATCAATAATGTGCAGAGTAACATACCAGCCCACCTAAAATAAAATATATCAGGTCAAAACACAAAGACAAATCATAACATTAAAAGGGGGCTATGTGGTGTTGTTCATGCACAAAGCGACACATATTTATCTATCTAAAAGCAGGGCAGGGAATTTCTATACTCAGGCTGGGTCGCAGGCCGAACAGAACGTAAAAAATAAAACTATAAAAACTATAAGAAATAAATAGCTTTATATAGCCTAGTAATAGTTCTTAGTCTTTCACCTGCAGGAACAGGAACATGGACTTATGACTTGGGTTTTGACAATTCTCTTTTAAAGCTGAAGGTAAATTCAGTAAAAATTAGTTTAAGGGACTTGTAATAAAGCAAAAATGTCCAGGCGGAATCCATATAAAAGTCCTATTAATTTGGACTAATTTGAAACTTGTGGGTTTGGAGTACAAGCTGACCCTGATGCTTCCCAGAATCATTGATTTGTCTGGAAATAAGAGTTACAGCTTTATTTTTATGCACAGCATATCAAGCAGCTTGAGAGTTTTCTTTTATGAAATGGGGAAAAAATTGAATAAATAAAGAAAAAGTCCAAAGTCCCACGCACTAAGCGCAAGGGGTTAATATGTTTGATGGACTGGATTAAAACATCTGGCAGGCCACATCTAGCCCACGGGCCAGATAGTTTGACACATGTGGTCTACAGTGATGAGTTAACTGAGATTTGTACTATCCACTATGGGTGCCTTTATTTTTTTCATAATCGGCTGAGCCCACAATCACTCAGCTCATCTGTTCAGCCTTTTCATTTACGCAGTCGGTGCATTGCCTCATTGTCCAACCATTTCACAATAAGGCCCTTTCAGCAGGTGGTAAACGCTGGAGCTTTTACGTTGCCCACCCCAACCTGCCCCATGTCTATTAAAAAGGCAGTGCATTGAAATGTAACTTAATTAAATGGACTATATGGTTTTGATTAAGTGACAAACGTGACAAAATAACTCTAGGACCTGCACCAGAGCAATAACGCATTTGAGGAGAATCGCTTACGTCGAACACAGGAGTAGAGTATAGTATAGGAGCAGACATGGCGAAAAGAACACAGATAAATCGGCTTATAGAAAGATCAAGGACAGAGAGGACAGTGTTGAATGCACAGAAGTGGTCTCTGCATGTTAAGCAAAAACATTATGCATGTTTTATTCAGAGAAACACGCCCAACGAGGAAATTAATTTAGACGCAGACATGTAAAACGGGGGTCAGTCTTTCATGACCCAACCCAATTTCTTGGCCTGAACCGGCGGTAACCCACATCACTAGAAAACGCCACTGAATGTGGCATCACAGATGGTTTGTTGTTATTGTGATGTAATTCTTGTAGTCAAACTACACATAGTCCCTTTAAAATGCACACAACATATATTTACCATGGCCCCCTCATCTTCAGCTGCAGCCTCAGTCAGAATGCGTCTGCGGGTGCGTTCAAAACTCTGGAACTGGAAAATACGTGAATAGTCTGGAGGTAGGTTTTCCATGGGGTCCCAAGGAGATGCTCGGAAACTTTTTAAGCCCCTGTATCGCTGAAACCTGACAAATCCACAGTTACAATTTTTTCATGTTTTTACTTTTTATTCCATTTAAATAACGCAAACAATGACTGACCTGATTTTTGCAGATGTGTTTAAGGGCGTGTCCACTTCATCAGGAAACATCTCATTGGCTCGAGCCTCTCGGTAGCGCTGAAGGCCCTCCGCTTCTGCTGCTTTGTCAATTTTTGAATCATAGCGCTGATCTGCCCCACAGCTTTCTGAGGCACACACTTCTTCCTCCTCCTCTTCCTCATCAGAGGCACAACTTGAAGTAGGTTCCTGAATAAAAAAAAGATTTAAAAGAAATTTAGTATGTACCATTTTTTTTATAATACATACAATAATTTAATCATAGGTCTATACAAGGCATGATTTGACTTCTCACAGATATGTAAAATGGAATATTTAAAACACATGGACAAGAAATCACACCCACACTGTAATGCCCCCAATGACATACAACTTGCGATACACCGACCTGTGTCAAACTACACATGCCAGACACACATGAGAGGAAGGTGCTCTGCATGTGGTTGATTCACAACCTTTCAACAATTATCAATTAAAGTACCAATTACATCCTGGCTAACATTTTTAAATTTGGGCTCATGTGTGGTCTCCTTAACATCAAACACATGAAACAATTCAAATCTTAGTGGTCTCTTGTATAAGAAGAGTTTCCTAGATGTCTTTTAAAGCAAAGTTGCAAATAAATAAATGGACAACCCCTCCTGTCCAGACAGGAAGTTCTGTTCACTGAACAGGAAGACAGGAGGCTACTCCTGGGACTCCTGCTCCAAACACTATTGTTGTGGCCAGCAGCCTGGCATTGAAGGCCAGAGACAGACACTGTGAAAATAAACAAAGCCTCTCAGACCTGAGGTGCACCGTCTGGAGGTCACGTATACGCTAGTGCCGGAAAATGTGATACTGAGGTTGAGTGGAACCATACATAATTTAATCACAGCCCAAAAGATGAACTGTTTAATATACTGTACAATTAACACAAATATAAACTCAACACCATTGTTTTTGCTCCCATTTTTCATAAACTGAAGATATGAAACACAAAAGACCCATATCTCTCAAATATTGTTCACAAATGTTTCCCAATCTGACTAATTGAAATGAATATTGCACAGGTGTGCCTTAGGCTGGCCACAATAAAAGGCCCCTCTGAAATGTTTGGTTTTGCTTTCTTGGGAAGGTCTGGGGGGTGGTCACACCAGTAAGTATTGGTGTGACCAAAATGGCCGCCGATATCGTCAGGGAATGGAACACACCGTCTTATACACCAATCCAGAACACCCCAAACATGCTCAATGGGTGACATGACAGGTGAGTGCTGGCCATACAACTGGGATGTATTCATCTTTAGAAATTGTATGCAGATTAGGGATCAGTGAAACAAGTCTGAGAACTCCTGTTTTTATCCTACTCTGTGAGAGCCCTGCACACAGGGCGGGACCTCTCACAGGGTAGGATAAAAACAGGAGTTCTCAGACTTGTTTCACTGATTGAGAATGACTCTTGGATGAGAGTTGAAACGTTTTGTTTTTTCTAAAACAGAGTCCAGATGACTACAACTGAATCTTTTTCGACAATGGAACACTCCTGGACGAATGAGGGATTACACCGGCAGATTAGGGATGTAACTATACAGGTTTGTCACGATTCAATACGTCGATTCCATGCTATTTGTGGCAATTAAAAATACATTAAACATATTATTTTTATAAATTGCAGCGTGAATCATGAGCTTTTAACCTGTGGAACACTTTTTAGAATATACTATAATATACAACTCAATACAATGTTAACATTACACAGTCTACTTGATCTGCTTTTAGCTTTTATACGTTGTGTAGGCCTTTTCTATTTAAAATCTACAACAAAAATGAACATTGTAATTAAAAAAAGGGACCATGTTATTAACTAAACTACAACTAGAATAGAAAAAAAAACAAAAACATGTTTTGACAATTTCCTGTAGTTTGCAGACAGGTGGGAAAAAAATAAATAAATAAAAATAATCTAATTTTGGGAGGACAAATCTACAATTTCTTTTTTTTTTTAGGTAAAATCGACCAGTCCTAGTCTAGACACACCGGTGCAATTTTCATGCCGTCTCATCAGCATTTTGATATGAGGTGGGATGGATCATTAATATAACTGCTCAGTAAGACAGATCTAGGCAAATTTGTGAACAATATTTGAGAGAAATGGGTCTTTTGTGTTCATAGAAAAAGTTTAATATCTTTGAGTGACAAAAGTGTTGCATTTAGGTTTTTGTTCAGTGTAATTTAGTCCGTGTTACCTGTGAATGTAGATCCTCATCTCCCTCCATAGCTTCATCCATCATGTCATCATCATCATCATCCTCATCACTGCTGTCTCCATCTACTTCCCCATTCTCCTCATCCTCATCCACAATCCATGAGGCCTGGTAATCAGACGTTCCTTTGGGCACTTTCATCACACGTTTGTTCTTCCTGGCCTCTGATCATACGGCACAAAACATTTTCAGAATTTCAATGCATACTGTATTACAACCACCATAACAAAATGGCTCCAAGAATATAAATAGCTTGAGATTTTTCACAACGCTCAATAATACATTAAAAATAATGATACCTTCAGCTTCGAGCAACTCTGACTCTGTGGGCCATGTTTGTTCCCCGTCCATAGGGTCCACCTCTGCCTCGGCCTGCAAAATCTCCCTGCGAGACGGGTCGGCTCTCATTAGCACTCGAGTGGTCTCCTCTGTACCTCCATCCTGGCAAACAAACAATTGTACTGTGAAAAATCATTCTACTTTATTCATAATTATGAGTAGTAAAATGAAATATTAACTTTTTTGCTGTCTGTTTTTGTATTGAGTCTAAACTCTTATGTAAGCAGATTGAAATAGCATGATAATAATGTAAACTTATTTAATAACCTACAGTCATGTCAACATCTCCTTTGCCAGGCTTAGTAACTCGTGGAGCTGAAATGTTCAGAGGAAGTGGATCTGAAGGGGCATCAATTTGGCTGAGCTGAAAGTCCCCATGCCCACTAATGTGAACAAGTCTGTCCACTGATAGAGGACAGCCTCGGACATATCCAGAAACACACAGTGTCCCAAGACCAGTGTTGCCTTCAGAATTAGGAGTAAAAGTGATATTCTGGCCTAAGAGGTGGGAACGTCTGGAGCGAAATCCTAATTTTCTCTGTCGTTGACTGCCCAGGTGTCTTAGCAGCAGTGTTGCTTCCTGCTCAGTGTCAAGGGAGAATAGACGTGCATCAGGAAAACGGGCCTCCGTTATTTTTGCGAGAGCCCTTTTTGCTTCAACCCTCTTTTTCATGGGAAGATCTGTCATGCCAAGGCAAACCAGTGCTATGAAACAAATACATGATTCAATGTTAGGGTGTGTTCATTTATTTATTTAATCCATCCTTACTTTTTAACCAAGAAAATGAACATAAACCATGACTTACCATGACTGGGCAAGCCTTGAGCAAAGAGAGATGAAAGACAGTAGTCCCCATAGCTGTCCCAACCTTCAGTAGAGTCCAACACAAACACAAGACTGTCTGCAACCTTTGCAATGTCCAGCAGGGAGTGCATATCAGCTGTTCAAATGATGTAGAAAACAAGGTGAAATAGAAGGCACATAATTTTAGCATACTGTAATAAATCCCATACCAGTGTTTTGATTCATGAAAATGAATCTTTGTTTAAATCGAGGCAGAAGTAATCCAAAACTTTCAGGGACCCCACTGATAAACCGTTCTTGGTGTACAATGCCACCTGCATCTTCCCCACGCAGGAGTTTAGTGACAGCGGAGGCACTGACTTGGGCATGGAGCGTCACCACAGCAACCAAGTGAGGAGCGCCATCCTTGCTGCCTAATCTCCTTTTCTCTGTGAGTACCTGGAAATACACAGAAACTTACTACAGAAATCAATAAGTAATTATAGTTAATTAATTTTTGAACATATAATTTACCATGTCTTTTTTATTTCGACGTAGCTGTTTCGCATTATGCCTCCTATCCATCTTCCTTCGCTCTCTCCTCAGTTTTTTGCTTAAGGACTGTCACCGATACTCTGCCTAAGCATACAAAATATAGGTATTAAATCACAATTTGTATTTTGTAATAAAAAGAATTAGATAAATACACACTGGTGCTAGCCATTTGATAATCAGATACAATAGGAAGATAAAAAATATGCACACTTGGTAGAGATATATCTTAGTCAATATATTTGTATAGGCTATAACATTAACAATATAAATTAACACAGTAATTTTGGCCACTACAAAATATAACGTTCAAGTATGCATTCACAAAATTACAACATGGATGCATGCAAATGATGAGTAATGGGCAAAAGGTATTTTACACCGTGTAAGATAAACTCCAAAATAGTGACACACATCGTATCACATTGATACACTTGAAGCCCAAAGACATGATTATTTTGAGACATCGAGCACGTGAGTGTTCTCCGCTGTTCTTTCAAGAAGACTCTGCCACTTCACGTCAATGACAACAATCTAATAGCTAAACCTACCTTTATTTTCTCTTTCAAGTTCACCCTTCGTCTTATGCTTGCCATGTTTATGGCCTTTATTTTTCTGCTTATAAATCCCGGGTCTGTGGCCCTGTTGTTTTTCTCCGTTTGCAGCCATTTTTTGCCATGTGAGAGAGGGCCACGGACACTTCCGTAATGTATTGACGTCATCCCAGAGGCGTGTCTTGGGATATTCCGGGAACGATTTCAGAATAAAAGTGGTGAGAAAGCGTCAACTGCTCCGCCTGAACGCCTCGAACGAGCGGCCAAAAAATAAACTCTCTTTAGCAGACGCTCGACCGACCGACGCGGCCAGCGCACATGCGCAGTGGAGGAGTTGTGTCCCATGGCAGTTCAGGTTAAGAGAATGGCTATGGCGTATTTACTTTACAGTCCAGAATCAGAATAGGTTTATTGCCATTGTCAATGAACATAATTCACAAACATAGGAACTTGTTTTGGCATTGAGGTGCAACATAAAGCACTGATCAATAGTAAAAACAGCATATATGAAATCAAAAGGGCATGCATTAAGAACAACTTAAAATTACTATAGTATGAAATGAAACATAGGCTTACTATGTACACAAGAATTTACAGTTAAATTTACAGTTGTGATTGCAGAAAGTGACAGTGCAGTGAGTGATTGATTAAATTGTAGTTGAAGTGACAGGTGTTTAAGAAGTGTTCATGAGACCAACGGCAGAGGGGAAGAAACTATTCTTGTGGCGGGAGGTTCTGGTCCGGATGGACCGTAGCCCATCCCCCGAGGGGAGTGGCTCAAATAGTCCATGTCCAGGGTGGGAAGCATCAGCAGTGATCTGACCTGCTCTTCTCAGAGATGGAGGGCTCCCACTTGAGGTCCTGGGTGAGGGTGGTGCCGAAGAAGCGGAAGGAGTCCACGGTGGTGATGGGGAAGTCTGTCAGGACTTTCTTGAAGTCCACGATCATGATCATCAACTCTGTCAGTCTGGGTGTTGAACTCCAGGTTGTTACCGCTGCACCAGGAAACCAGCCGGTCCACCTCCCTCCTGTAGACAGACTCATCCCCGTCCGAGATTAGCCCGATAAGAGGGGCGTCGTCCGCAAACTTGATCAATTTTACGGAGTTGTGGCTGGAGGTGCAGCAGTTTTGTGTACAGGGAGAAGAGCAGAGGAGAAAGTACACAGCCCTGCGGAGCTCCTGTGCTGATAGTATGAGTGTCTGAGACATTCTACCCCAGCCACAGGCACTGCCTCTGATCCGTCAGGAAGTCAGTGATCCACTGCATGGCACATCACTGAGTCGGGCACGTTGAGCTAGGAGAGCTTGTCCTGGAGCAGAGCAGGGAGGATGGTGTTGAATGCAATCCGACGCTCAAAACACAGGCTTCGCGCCGCAAAAAACGCTGGATTCGTAGGTCGCGCATCCACATAGACTTTGAATGTAAACTGGACGCCTTGGCCGCAGCGGTGTGAACTCGGCTTGACGTTGTATTGATCTACCCATAGTCACATTTGTTGTGGTTTTCCAACCTGAGAATAATCTTCAATCTCCCAACACGAAATGCTAACACATAAAACCAACTGCTATATCATACCTAAGAGAATCAGCATAATAACTTTTTTCCTTTCTGTCCTGAAACAAGTTGTCGATATTTTGGGAGCTGGTGGTAAAATTGCCCTAGCCTCTGCTGCCTCCTTGTCATAGACTCAAAACTCCCGTGTTTAAACTCATATGCACTTGATTTGTTCTCCTACATTAATTCTTGTATTGTAAAGCAATTTTAGGTGTACGGAAAGCACTATGTAAGTGTTAGCAGGGTGCTTTCTCCACAGCGTTAAACGTGAACATTAAACCACAGCAGTACAAGTTGCATTCCCTTTGTGTTCCCTTTGTATTCACACGGGCACTCTTCATTTATTATTGCAGGTGCGGGCAATTCATTCATAATTTTGGGGTCAAACCATGTGACAACATAAACGCATGTCAACATCGGTCAAAATAATATATATAGGAGGAAACAAAATGAAAGCACATCTCAACAGTAAGTTTGCTGTTTTAACTATAATATAATAATGTTATTATCAGAGTTGAGTGTCCCTCTTTACTCTATGCTTTTACTGCCGTAGTCAGAACGGAAGTGCTTGTGCACTCTGCCGCAGGCAGCGCCGCAGCGCAGAGTTTCAACATAACTCGACATCAAGTTGTCCGTTTGTCCTGACTTACGCTGTACGTTTTGTAACAAAGGAGCGGATACTTGTGTGAAAATTTTGTGACTTTTGGACGTGTTGGATCGACTCTGGCGGTTTCCTGTCGTATTTTGTCTAAGGGAGGCGGCGGAGAGCTTGGCAGCCATCTTTGGATCAACCTGGGAGTGGGACTCGACAACTTCAGGGTGGGGATTTTAGTCCGCAACATTTAAGGAAATATCTACGCTTAAGTAGACTGACAGTCCCAGAGGCCGTACGTTTTTGGCGCATCCAACTCTTTACAGTGGGACCAAAAAGATAGGAGCTCTGCCATAATCTCCAAGTGTTGTGAATCACACGACTTTGTCCACAGCGCAGAGCCTGGCCTGTCACAAGTGGTGAGTCTGAGGAGGCTAAGCTAACGCAGCTAACAGGAGCGAGACTAGTCTGTTTTTAAAGTCATTTTTTATGTGGTTATTAAAACACAGACAGCTGTAGGTCAGCTTTTTATTACATCTAAGTGTACGTGGACATAGTGTCAATAATCTTCAGACATTGTTAAAATCATGACACACAACTTAGCCGTGCTGACTTTGTTGTGTTGCTAACATAACACTAGTCTGTGTTAAAAGGCTTAACAGCATATCTAACATTTGTAAAGCTCTAACTTGATTGCCTTTGTGTTGTGACTAGTGTTTAGGTCTCGAAGTCAAAATGTAGACTCTAATGTTTTGAAAGTGTTTCGTTGTCCTGTGTCACAATTGCTCTTCAAAATATTTCTTAAATAAGTTAAATATTCTACTTTATGAACATTGAATTGAATTGGTTATTGATGGCAAGTGTATCTTCTGTGTCACGACCTCAACAACTCAATTTAACTTTTGTATTATATTCAAGTCTTATAGACACCTCATCTATATAGCATTTATTATGAATGTACTTTTTATGTTAAAGGAAAACTGAAACTTGGCCAGACTCATGTCCTGATATCCCGAGTGCAGGCTGGAGGTTTCAAAAGGAAAATCAGGACTGTGGTTTCATGAATATGAATTCATTATTGGTTATATATAGGCCCTGTTACAACCTGTGAATATTTTTAAAGATAATGTGCCTTACAGTAAGTGCATACATTGGGAATTCCAGCCCTCCAGCTTTGTTGTCCTGTTCTTCTACATTCTTGTGCATGTGTGCTCGGAGGAATGTTGAGGTGTTTTTTGAAGGTATCAGTTAACATCACTGACTTGTGTGTTCACCACAGCCACAACTAAACATGCCATCATTAAATATGACAACACGGCTCATTCACAAGCTACAATGTCATACAGAACAATGATCATAAAGAGGCTCAGTCCCACGTGGTAACAGACTTTTATTTCAGAGGGCTGGTTGCATCACTGTCAGATGTGAGCTCTTCAGTCTTGTGGTGGTGAGACAAAAGATGTCTGCATAAACTGGGGGCTTTTCCTTTCCGGCCGGGTAAAGGTCTTGTGACTGTAGCGTCAGCTCTGCATCTATTTACCAGTGATCATCTGAGACACATGGACTTTCCACAGCAATTCCTTCCTAGCTCCATCAAAACATCTGTGTAAGTTGGGGTTGTTGTTTCTGTATGATTTATAAGAAGAAGAAAAAAATCATACAGAATAATCAAGTCTTATTAAGTAGCAATTTCTTAGCAGGACAGTAAACATTTAAAAATCTATTTTAAATCAGTTTTAATAGGGCCTTAAATTCTTCCATTATCTGAATTGTTGTAAACTAGAAGAACAAACAAAATCTGCTCTGATCAAATATCAAAGGTAATTTTTTTTTTGTCTTTGGATCAGCAGCCAAATGATACAAATTGATTAAAAACAAGTTCTATATATTGACAACTGGTCAACTGGTTGGACTGGTATTTCTCATCATTGGAATGTTTTTTGAAAGTGGGGCAGGCACGAAACTGCCTGTTACTTGTTCTGTGTTAACTTATTCAATTGTTCACTTACTTTTTTATCTGTCCCTAGTAGTGTCTGTCGTGTCACACATCTCCGCAGTTGTGCGGAAAAGTAACCAAGATTCAACTTGTTGCATATGGGAGTCTTTATGTTTTTGTGTTTGACATTGTATTTGATCATCAGGCTTGTTTTTTATGTAGAAGCTCAAGTCATTGATACTAATGAAGGCTTGTGTTTTTCTGTTGTAGATCTGAACATATGAGATCATTGTCCTGCAGATGAGCCTTGAAAGGGGGCGGTTAAGTCGCTGTCGCAGAACCAGATAGTTCCGGCGACAGCGGCGTTGCCCCAATATCCAATTATGCCCAACAGCAGTCGGGCAGGGAGTCTGAAGGACCCCGAAATCGCTGACCTCTTCTTCAAAGAGGATCCAGAAAAGCTTTTTGCTGATCTGCGTGAGATTGGTCATGGCAGCTTTGGTGCTGTATACTTTGTACGTAACCCATTAATTTATTCATTAGTTACACTTTTCCCAATCAAGATGATAATCTGATAATTAGATAAGACTTTGGTGTTACTCCAAAGGTCTTTTTCTTTCTTTTGACTTGAACAATTGAGACAATTATTGGATTTTCTTACAGGCACGGGATGTACGGACAAACGATGTGGTTGCCATCAAGAAGATGTCCTACAGTGGGAAGCAGCCAATGGAGGTACAACTAGAAATTGTAATAACAGCAATATAAATGTTTTCTTGAGATAAACATCTGTCTTTCTATTGTTTCACTAGAAATGGCAAGACATCATTAAGGAGGTGAAGTTTCTTCAGCAAATACAACATCCAAATAGTATCGAATATAAAGGATGTTATCTCCGGGAACACACTGCCTGGGTAAGGTGTATTCTGCAGATAAGTTATGGTACTCCACTCGCTCTCAAACACAAATGACTGCTTCTGATCACTCATCAATGTATGAGTCTCCTTTTCTTCAGCAAAAGTTTTCTCCCATCATAGTGTAAACTGTCACAAATATCAGGTGTTTGAGCCAGCGGATTATGTCTGGTTTAATGGCTAGAGCGCCGTTGTTTAATTGTAACACAAACATTTACTTATTTGTGTTATCTTGATGAGCAATTAACTAACTATTGTCATGATTATGATTTTACACAGCTTGTAATGGAGTATTGTCTTGGTTCTGCTTCAGACTTGTTAGAAGGTAAGACTGAAATACTTGCATGTTTATCTCCTGTAACATTCAGTTCTCTACTTATGCTTCAATTAACCTGTCTTCACTAGTTCACAAAAAACCTCTACAAGAAGTCGAAATTGCTGCAATTACCCATGGTGCTTTGCAAGGCTTGGCCTATCTTCATTCCCACACGATGATTCACAGGTTAGTGCCCTTAAAAACTATGTTGGCCACCTTTTTTCTATTTTTCTTGAATCTTTAAAATATATTGAATAATGACTGGCCAGGCTAACATGACTCTCTTCCTTTTCTATACTTAGAACTTGGATGTGTCTTTTTCTCCCACATTCAAGCATTGTTAAATATATTTTATTCATCTCATCTGTACTCCGTTTAACAGAGACATAAAGGCAGGAAATGTCTTATTGACGGAGCTTGGACAGGTCAAACTGGCAGACTTTGGTTCCGCGTCTATAGCCTGTCCTGCAAACTCTTTTGTTGGAACACCTTATTGGTATGTTGCACTTTTACTTTGAAATATTGAACACACCCACAACGTCTCTTAACCTTTCGCTTTAATCACTACAGGATGGCTCCAGAGGTCATTTTAGCAATGGACGAGGGACAGTATGACGGTAAAGTGGACATCTGGTCTTTAGGAATTACCTGCATAGAACTGGGTACGTCAAACTTTGTATGTAGATTGATTGATTTTTAAAATATTTCATGTGCATGCATTATCATAATGTATCTATTACATTTTACCTTAACAGCGGAGCGAAAACCCCCTTTATTCAATATGAATGCAATGAGTGCCTTATACCATATTGCACAGAATGAAAGTCCGACACTCCAGTCAAGTGAATGGTAAGTTATGTAAGTTAGACTTAGTAAATGTATTTTCTTTTTTATGTATTCGGTATGATTAAAAAGAGTACTCTTTCCCTTTTCTCTTGATTTGTAGGACGGATTATTTCAGAAACTTTGTAGATTCTTGCCTTCAAAAATTTCCACAAGATAGGCCCAACTCTGAAGAGCTTTTAAAGGTAAGGTTGGAAAAACGGTAATCATTTTTCAGCTACATCAACAATAGATTGTGACTATATCTTCTTTTTTTCAGCATGCATTTGTTCAGCGAGAAAGACCTGAATCTGTTTTAGTGGACCTAATAAATCGAACTAAGGATGCAGTGAGGGAATTGGACAATCTGCAGTATCGCAAAATGAAAAAAATCTTGTTTCAGGAAGCCCACAATGGCCCAGCAACTGATGTACAAGATGAAGAGGAGGTATGCCATTAGGACATTTGAATTGTACTGTTATTCTGCACATGTAGATCTGAAACCCATGTTCCCAAGTTTTCTTTCTTTTCCTTTCTTTTCCTTTTTTTTTTTTTTTTCCTCAATCAAACTGTTGAGCTCTGTTTTTATCTGTTTTTAGGAGCCAGAGAATACGGTGAGCCGCACTGGCACCGTGAACAGTGTTGGGAGCAATCAGTCTATTCCCAGTATGTCAATAAGTGCCAGCTCTCAGAGCAGCTCTGTCAACAGTCTGACAGACGCAGGCGATGACAAGAGCGAGCTGGAAATCGAGGGTGACCACACAGTTATGTCCAATAGCTCTGTTATACACATCACACAGGTACGGAGATTGCAAACATTAAACCCAGATGTTATTTGTTAAGCATTGTTGAAACTCTTTGCTAAATGTTCATATTTTAATTAAGAATGAAGAACTTGTCAATGAAAAAGCTGAGCCTCAGACTCGACCAACTGAGCCACAGTCCCCAGCTGCACAAACTCAAAGACCAAAGAGAAACCGTGAACACTTTGCTACTATACGCACTGTCTCAGCTGTAAGTGTAAATCAATTACCCATTCATAAAACCTTGGCATAATAATACGCTCCTAAAATAACTTTAATTTAATTTTTATTTATTTTTACAGCTTACACGCCAAATAAAAGAGCATGAGCAAAATTCCGAGCTAAGGGAGCAAATCTTGGGCTACAAACGAATGAGGCGGCAGCATCAGAAACAGCTGATGGCACTAGAAAACAAGCTAAAAGCTGAGATGGATGAGCACAGACTGCGTCTCGACAAGGAACTTGAGAACCAGAGGAACAGCTTTGCTCAGGAGATGGAGAAACTAATCAAGAAGCACACAGCATCCATCGATAAAGATGTAAGACTACAGCTTTGTAATGGTTCAAAGATGTACACTAATGTCATAAATATTTCACAGGCAAAAACCTTTAGCAGTGATGAGAAGAAGTTTCAACAGCATATACAAAACCAGCAGAAGAAAGAACTTAATAGCTTTTTAGAATCTCAAAAACGGGAATATAAGTTGCGCAAAGAACAACTTAAGGAGGTATGAAATAATTCATTGTAATCTAAACAGAAGAAATTGTGTATTTATTACTAATTAACTAATTGTTTTTATTGCAATAATTTTGTAGGAATTGAATGAAAATCAATCAACACCAAAGAAAGAAAAACAAGATTGGCTGTCCAAGCAGAAAGAGAATTTCCAACATTTCCAGGCAGAGGAAGAGGCAAACTTACAGCGGCGACAGAGGCAGTACTTAGAACTGGAGTGTCGCAGGTTCAAGCGGAGAATCTTAATCGCCCGTCACAATATTGAACAGGATTTAGTGCGCGAAGTGAGCATTTAAACATATAATCATTGGAACGCTAGTCATGTTGTTTGACCTTTCTGTTTTAAATTGTCTCAATTAGGAGCTAAACAAGCGACAGACACAAAAAGACTTGGAACATGCTATGCTCCTACGGCATCACGAATCCATGCAAGAACTGGAGTTTCGTCAGCTCAGTACCATCCAAAAGACCCGAGCTGACCTCATTCGCATGCAACACCAGACTGAGCTCACCAATCAGCAGGAGTACAACAAAAGGAGAGAGAGAGAACTTCGACGGAAACACGCAATGGAAGTGCGGCAGCAGCCCAAGAGCCTTAAGGTGAACTTCCTTTCAGATATTTATATTCGTCTAACACTTAATTAAATCTGTTTAACAATATTTTCTATGTAACAGTCCAAAGAGTTGCAGATCAAGAAACAATTTCAGGACACCTGTAAAATACAGACGAGACAGTATAAAGCTTTGAGGAATCATCTGCTGGAGACCACACCAAAGTCTGAGCACAAAGCTGTCCTTAAGCGTCTTAAACAAGAACAGCACCGCAAACTGGCCATCTTGGCCGAGCAGTACGATCACTCAATCAACGAGATGCTTTCAACTCAAGCTGTGAGTGAGAAATCCTGACTGGTTAAAATAATGCTGTGAGACATTTGTGAATGAATGTCGTCGTAATATCCTCTGTCCCAGTTGAAGTGATGTTGATTCTCAGCCTTGATTTTGTTTTCAGCTTCGTCTGGATGAGACTCAGGAGGCTCAGTGCCAAGCTTTAAGAATTCAGCTGCAGCAGGAGCTGGAGCTGCTCAACGCCTACCAGAGCAAAATTAAGATGCAGACAGATTCTCAGCACGAGCGAGAGAAGAAGGACCTGGAGCAGAGAGTATCCCTGCGCAGAGCGCTGCTGGAGCAGAAGGTTAGTGTTACCATCAGTAAAAGGAAAACTAGTAGAATTTTAATTTTTAACCTCACTGTTTTTTTTTGGTTTTGGTTAAGATTGAGGAAGAGATGTTGTCCTTAAGAAATGAGCGCTTGGAACGAATTCGGAGTCTTCTTGAGCGCCAAGCCCGTGAAGTAGAAGCTTTTGACTCTGAGAGTATGCGCCTTGGCTTCAGCAACATGGTGCTAGCTAACATCTCCCCAGAGGCCCTCAGCAATAGCTTTCCCGGAGCTCCAGGGAACTGGGGTCATCAGCACCAACACCCATCTGGGAGTTCCCATGGACAACACTGGGGCAGTGGCAGTTCAGGCCACACAGCCAGCCAATACCACTATCACTCCAGTCCAGGAGGGGCATCGGGACAGCAGGCATGGGGGCAGAGTATGCAGGGTGCTGGAGGGCAACACCCATGGGGACACTCGTCTGCTGGTTCTCTGGTCTCTCGTAGCAGTGGGGCAGTACAAAACAGTCCCCAAGGAATGGGCAGGACACCTTCAGGAGGACGGAGTGACCCAGCCATGAGCCGGAGTGCCAGTGTCGCCTCACAGATCTCAAATGGCTCACACCTTTCCTACACTTAGATCCATATTTTTCTGCATTAGTCTGGGGATGGAATTATGGAGTTTGTAAGACACCGCAAGCCAGAGAAATGACTGTCCTGCAGCTCTGCACTCACAGTACACCTCAGTTCTCTTCTCTGTGCAAATGTGGATGGACAAGTAAATACATGTTGCTCAGGTTAAAAGGGCTTTATAAGGCAGATGATAGGCACTCATTAAATCGTTTCTTTGTTTGACACAGAGTATTCACACAATATTCCCATTTTGACCGATTTCTATCCACAGCAATCACTTTGCACACTGTTAAAGTTAGGTATGCACAATCTAGGATTTAACATCACTTAAAGTGCTTTTTATTCATTCTTCTGGTTCATTATCATTTATACACTGGCTGATTCTCTATTATTGTTCCAAGCACACCACTTAATTGCTTTGCTGCCCTTATACAAGCCTGCTGTAATGGTCTATCGGGTTCATTTAATATTAATTCAGTAACTTGACTTGCAATATGTGTTTTAGACTTGGAACACTACTACTGTGCCTTTTTATACCTTTTTGTTTAGGTCAATTTTATTTTTATCCAGTGGATTGAGAGACATGCAATTGAATGTTCACACAACGATTTTATTGTTTTTACCACATGTTTAGCAGCCCAATGTACAACAATAATCTAAATAGATCCTGTAAAAGTAATGTCTTAAATGTCTTGAGAAATGTATTCTTCATATTAACTTTATTGTATATATGCCTTTTAGATTAGTGGTACTGGAAGGTAACACCACAAACCATTTCATATTACAAAGGTCTGCAGTTTGTTTGCCTTGTGACACATTTATAATTAATATAATTTAATTGGTGCCTTTGAAACTGCTGCCTATTTCACAGCACTTTACGCAGCGCTTTATTTGTAGGGTAAATGTTTAGATAGATGCTTTGATGGTATGCTTTTAGTTCCCAAATGCAGGAAGGGACTGTGAGAATATAATGAGATTGTTAGAATTTCACAAGCACTATGCTTAAATAAGGTTAGAAATATTGTCCTGACCATAACAGCAGGCTTGGCACTACTAATACTTTAATAAGCTACAAAACTAGAGGCCCAGCTAAGCAACACTAATGATATAAAAAGGTGCTTGGTCACACATACGTCTAATGCCACAACATGAGTGACTGAACTTTAAGCACACGCTCTACTAACACAATTGTAGCACATTTTCTTTTACACACTGTAAAAATGGCCAAATACAATTGAATAAATGTGGCAAAGCACTTAGTTATCTTGGGTGCCCTCATTTCCTCACCACTTGTATTTTCATGTTGATTTAAGCATATTCGTCATAAATGAAAGATTATCCTTCAAGTTTAATTTAGAGTTTTGTGTTATGTGTACATTTTATTCAAACCTTCAGTGACTAAAACATGTTTTTGAAAATAATTTCTAAGATGAACTATTTAACTAGCAGACCGCACTATTAGTTAATTCTCAAGTGAAATGTGTTATTTTCCTGAAATAGCTTTCTTAAAAAGCATTCTTGGTTTGTTTCATTTATTTTATGTTATTTAGCTTTTTTTTTTAATATATATATATATATATCTCAAACGTTCCCTTCAAACTTCAGTTGGGTCATATATGCTATGCTGTCGTCGTTCTCTTCGTTGCATCTTACTCAATCGAACAGCTTTGAACATTTGTTTGATGCAGCAACATTCTCCTAGTAGTATTTCCCTTTTTGAACTGATGCTGCGTAAAAGGCATGTGTATTCATACAACTTGTCTGTGCGTGTCAAGAGCAGCCAAAAGCAGCCAAGAGTTTGAATGTTCGGCCAATCCAACCTCATACAAGCCAACCAAGACTTCTTATGCACACGATCTGCTCACTGTCTGAATGCTTTGTGTGAGAGGCGTTTCCATGCTTATTCAACAATTATATGTTATACTTTGATGTCAAAATGTGTCCTACTGACTGAATGAGACTTGGTAAAATTGGCATTTGTCAAACACTGTGCCATACTGATGTCTAAAACCCTGGCAGCCCTAATTCTTTGCTTCGATCTATTTCCTAAAAAATATCTGATTGAAATGTGAGCGTGTGGCGCCTAAAGGATGTTTTGAAAGGCAATTTATGAAAAGAGATTGCCTTTCTTTGAAGATGACAGTATTCTTCGGGCTCATTACCACTACAACTCATAACTTGTATTAAAGTGTATAGACGGTGAAACATGCTATTGAATGTCAAAGATTATGCTACATAAAAAGATGGTAAAGTACTAAATGTGGGTTAAAATGTGTAAAAAATTATAAAACAAAATAAAAAGATACAATCTATTAGTTTGTTTGATTATTTAAGAGGAGAAATATGTAAAAAGCTTTATGCATTTTTGAGTAATCCCATTCTGTCCCACATTTGAGGCTTAAGTGTGACTCAGTTTTCAATTCATAGATCTGTATTTACTTATAATTCACACCCCGAATTATACATGCAGAATTTTCAAGTCACATTTTTTTCAACATTAAAACCATGCCTACATTAAAATGCTGCTTGCCACGGGAAAATGCCACTGTGTAATTTCCATTTCTATTAAACTGGTAGTTTTAGCTAAACATTGCAGTTTACAATGAACAAAATGTAAAATAATAAGTTGTCGTTACTGAATACTCGAGAAAGAAAAGGACACTACATCTTCTTACCGGTGAGTTTGCAAATAAAAATATTGAAAACAAACTCTAAATTCAGTACAACCTGGCTTTCTGGGTTTTCTTGTAATGAGCCGATTTTGTCCGCGGACCACAATATGAAACTCGCTGCAACGCGATCACAAACCCGGAAGTGGTGCACCGTAATGAAGATCATAAACAAATGTCCAGCTAACTCTAAAAGAAATAGAAAGTATGTCCTAAAGTCAAATCCTAACATGAGTCAGTGCTGCAAGATTACAAGCGAGGGCACTTTGTATTGGTTTAGTTTGAGTAATGACGACTTTTAGCATAAGTAAGAAGCTCTGGACAGTGATTGCTAGTATGCTAATAGTTACTAGCTCCCTTTTTCCATGACGAAAAGTGATTCGTTGATTAAAAGTAAAGGTAATGCATTTATTCTTAATGTTAATGAACCCCGCTGTACACACCCCGGGACAAACTAAATGTCTGATTACTAAATTTAAAAAGGTGATTATAATACCTACATAATAAAAACTTCTTTCTTTCCCCTGGTTTACTGACAGACCTGAAGATGATGTTGTGTGAGGTCGTGCTCTCATCTCTCTGGTTCCTCTTTGTTATATTTTGGGTGGAGACTGTGAGTGTGTGGCTGTTCCTCTCCATGTTCCACCAGGACATGTCATTTTACCAGTGGGGAGGAGATGGGTAAGAAAACACACTTTTCATCACGTTCCACCATTACTAAGTACAATTTCTTTAAACAGTTACTCAAGTACACCGAGTAGTTTTCTGACTGCGTTCTTTTAATTAAGTAAAATTTCTTGCAGTGTAACAGTACTCTTACTTGAGTAAATGTTTTTCTTCCTCTTACCACTGCGAGTAAGTCTAGTCTACAAGTGACAAAAGCTTTATGTTGACAATATTAAATGATTTCCTTGCACTGCTCCTTTGTCACGATATTAATGTTCTCATTTTAGATTAGACAGAACTCTTACACTTACAGTGACTATACTTCTACTTTTGAAGTATAGTCTTGAGTACAAATTTTGACTACTCTTCCCACCTCTAATGAAGTCAACTTCTTTTTGTTTACAGGATGTTTACGAATTACCCAGAGAACTCAACTGGCATATTCAGCAGGTAATCATGAAATGTTACTGTAAAATAAAACTACTACAGCTCTCTCTCACATACATATACACACGGGCCAATAAGTATTGGGCAACTTAAAAATTAGCAAGTTCACCCATTTAAAGAGAGAGAGGTTTGTAATTCATCATAGGTACACATCAAGCGTGAGACAGAGTGTAAAAATTTTTTTTTTAAAAGAAACCAGGAAATCACATTGCATGATTTTTAAACAATGTATTTGTGAAAATGGGTGGCCCAATAAGTTTTGGGCAGCCATCAAAAGTTACTTTTAATACTTTGTAATGTAGCCTTGGTTGGCAATGACAGAGGTTAAACGGTTCCTGTAGTTTTTGACCAGGTATATACACACAAACGTATTTTGGCCCACTCCTCTGCACAGATCCTCTCTAGAGTTGTGATGTTTGAGGGCTGTCACTTGGCAACACAGAGTTTCGATGGAGTTGAGGTCTGGAGACTGGCTAGGCCACTCCAGAACCTTGATATGCTTTTTACGGAGCCACTCCTGGCGGTGTGCTTTGGATTGTCATCAGGCTGGAAGACCCAGCCACGTTTCATCTTCAATTCTCTGACCGAGGGAAAGAGGTTTTTACCCAAAATGTCACAATACATGACCCCATTAATCTTGTCACTGATACGGACTAGTCTTCCTGTCCTTTTTGCAGAAAAGCATCCCCAAAGCATGATGTTTCCACCCCCATGCTTCACAGTAGGTATGGTGTTCTTGGGATGCAACTCAGCATTCTTCTTCCTCCAAACACAGCGAGTGGTATTTAAACCAAACAGTTAAATTTTGGTCTCATCTGACCACATCACATTCTCCCAATCCTCCTCTGGATCGTCCAGATGGTCTTTAGCAAATTTCAGACAGGCCTTTACGTGATTTTTGTGTAGTAGGGGAACCTTTCGGGCAATGCAGGACCTTATGACGACGTAGTGTGTTACTTATTGTCATCTTTCTGACGGTGGTCCCAGCTGTCTTCAAATCATTGACCAGTTCCCGCCATGTTGTTCTGGGCTGATTCCACACTATTCTCAGGATCATTTGAACCCCACTCCGAGGGAGATTATCAGTGATGTCATACTTCTTCCATTTTCTAAGAATGTTTCCAACTGTTGATCTTTTCTCACAAAGTTGTTTACCAATTGTTGTTTGACTCATCCTAGCTTAGCTTTGTGCAGTTGTACAATTTTATCTCTGGTGTCTTTGGGAAGCTCTCTGGTCTTGGTCATGGTGAAGACTGGAGTCTGACAGTTTGAAGGCGTGTGCAGGGTTCTCCTATGCATCTAATCAGTTCAAACAGGTGCCATTCATACTGTTAACGAGTGGAGGCCGGAATAACTTCTTAAAGAGCAAGTGACTGGTCTGTGAGGGAAAGACGAGCTGTTTGTTTTTCTAGCTGCCCAATACTTACTGGCCACCCATTTTCACAAATAAATTGTTTAAAAATCATGCAATGTGATTTCTCGGATTTTTTTTTTTTAAACATTCTGTCTCTCATGCTTGACGTGTACCTATAACGAAAATTACCCAGTTCTTATTGGCCCCACTGTATATATACACACACACACACACACACACACACACACACACACACACACACACACACTGTATTTGTCCCCACTGTATATATACACACACACACACACACACACACACACACACACACACACACACACACACTGTATTTGTTCATGGGGGTGAACGATGATGACAAATGTCTCAATATTATTAATGCAGTCCATCAGAAGATACATTTATATACTAATTTGAAACATTACAAGTTCATTTCTTTAAGTATTTTGTGCAATTAACGATAATGTCACAATAATGATTAAAAATGTCAAAATGTTAAGTATTGTATGTTCAAATCACATAAAGGTCACAGATGTAGGATCTGTGATGGATAGTTGGTTGGATATCTAGCTTCACATAGTCACCTCTTGTTTAAACAACTTCAAAAGTATTGTTTTTCGTTGAAAGTGTAAGCATACGTAATCTGGTATAATGGTGATCAGTCAGTGATCAATAATCAGGATCCTAAAAAAAAGCTTTAATTTATCTATTGATTTCTTTTATATCACCATTAGTGATTAAATGTTCTATACATTATACTCGTATTCCATCGTTCACAAGCTTTGTTTCTTTCTCCACAGAGATAATCACATTTATGCAAGGATGCAGACCTGACTGAGGAAATATAATGCTGGAGTGTGGTGCTGAAGAACTGAAGTTGGCATTAACTTTTGCTCAGCGTAATTGGAAATAAAGGCACTGTCCTTTTTAAATAGATTAATATATCATATCAGAATCAGAAAGGGTTTATTGTCATTGTCAGTGAACAAAATTCACAGGCTAGGAACTTGCTTTCGGTGCAACATACAACAATGAACAATAATAAAAGCAAGATATAGCAAATCGAATAAGGCATGCATTAAGGAAAAACGAGTTAAATTTATACAACCTCAGGGGTCTCGCTATGTACATACAGGGCAGGGCCGCCATCCCTAACATGATAAATCAAATGGCCCGCATCCGATTTGACATGAGGCGAAAATAAACCATCCCTAAAACTCAACATCATCCCATATTTTAGGTAGCGCCATCATTAAAATACTACTTCAAATAAACAAGTCGCATTGAAATGAAACTTTCTTGGCCAGACCTGACTCACGGGTCAAAAGACAACATGTGTATCACTACACAGATACACAGAGCCTACAGTTGTTATTTTGTCTGCTTTCTCAGTGAGTTTCGGAAGGAGCAGACCGCGGCGCGAGCCGACAACACGTCTCAAGCTCCTCCTCCCAGCGTTACCAAGGAGCTTGTCTTATTACAATAACCAATATTATAGTTAAAAAGAGCTTCAAGTGAGGTGATTATAAGGTCAATCTTCTAATATTTAGGCTAGTTATTATTTGATTTTCAAAATAGTCATCTATATGAATGGGTCTAGTCAAGTTAATGAACAGATTTTCTCTTCCCTGCTATATATTGCACGTCTATACATAATAAAGTATTATTAGGCACTATATAGGTCTATTATATAGGCCTATATAGTGTTAATAGTATGTTTAGGATGCATGTACCTTTAGAAATAATGACTGTACATTAAACCATCCGTGGAGGAAAATGCAACCCCATATGAGGCATATTTAAAAGATTTTTTAAATCTTTTTCCCTTTAAAAGATTCTGGGGAGAGCACTGCCTATGTAAAGGTGATGACAACCTTAGGGGGTCACAGTAGGGTTACCTGCCTAAGAAAAGACATTAAAGCGCAGGGGACTCTTTGAAAAAGGCAGAGATTCTCCTGCTCACAGGAACTGGAGACTGTATATTGACTATGAGTGTTATGTGGGTACAGCTCGTTTTTCACAATACATGAAAGTCCATTATCAAGCATGCACAATGGTGGGAATCTGAAGTATACATTTGAGACTCATAGTTTCCAATATATAGTTTCCAGTTCCTTCGACCTCCGGAAATACTACATGGTGGAGACCTCTGATTTTTATTTTATCTGCATTGATTGCTGTATTTACATATTCTTTCTCGTAAGGTTGTGCATTTAATATTATTAACATTCCGTTTTAAGTGAGTTTAATGTGCACATACGAGTTTCCTTGATTGGAAAAGTTGCTCACAGATTGTACCTTTAATGTACATTTTCAACAGCATTCCAGTGAGATGTACATATGTCTGTGAGCTTTCTTTGGTTCTCTTCATTTTGGCACGCTGTTGCACCGGCTTTTCTCTAAACAAACTGATGATTTTATTCTTCCATTATTGATTAGCCCTACGTTGTAGGTACTGTAATAACATAAGCTTCTGTACATAGGAAGGCATGTATTTTTATGTGTCTCTGGACATATTTGAAATGATCTTTTGTAACTTTGTAAGTAGGGTTGTTCATTAAAGATACATGCTATTTTAAATCAGACATCTGTATTTTATGCACACAATTATTGAATTTGTTAGTCATAAATAAAGGCTTAACCCTTTTTGTGTGTCTACAAAACAAAGTTTAAACAAGTTTTAAGTCTAAAAGACTGTTTCTCCTGTTTTTCTAATTATGACTTAGTTTGGTGGGATAGCACCAGGGGTAAATATTTATCAAACTTTTACATATGTGAAGTTGCAGTTTTTGAATAAATGTCGGTGTAATCCCTCATTCGTCCAGGAGTGTTCCATTGTAGAAAAAGATTCAATTGTAGTCATCTGGACTGTTTTAGAAAAAACGAAACGTTTCCACTCTCATCCAATTTTTGAATAAATGTTGAAAAATAAAATTGACATTACAGGAAGTAGTGCTGAGTTCTGAAACAGAATTCCTACACCTATGTCATCAATATGCGATGTGCCCTTGAAAACATTTCACACAGCACACAACTGACATCATTTACTGACAGTTTAAACAATCATTTAAAAAAAATAAAACAGTAATTAATGTCCATTCATAACCGTTGTGTAATTTATATGGATTTTGGCTCTTGTTTTCTGTATAGTTTCTAGATAACAATGTAAATACCTCTACCTATGTTACATTTGCTGCCCATGTCCAACCAGGAAGTAAAATGATAAACTTCACCAAAATGGTCAAACTGGGTACAACTAAACAAAATGGTTAGTAAAATCGGAAATATAATTATTTTTACTGCGTTTTAGTACAATCTGTAATTGAACCTGTCATATAGACTAAAGCTGCCCATTGTTACTCGTCTGTTTATATTTGCCTGGAATGGAGACAAGCAGGTGATGCCACCAGGTCAAGTTACAGGTATGATCTGTGGAAAGGTGAGTTTGCTCGTGGCAACAAACTTACTTAGCCAGCAAGATGAATTCTCGCAAGTCCATAAACGTTTGATTCATTTTTAGAACTCAATTAAGAGTGAAACACATCAACCTGACATGAGTCGGGTCTACGACAAGCAGGAATGCGGATCATCTATTCCAGAGCTTCTATAACTTTTTTCAAAAATGTTTCTGCGTTTATGTGTCATCATCAAAGCCGAGCGGAATCAAATGCACACATTCTGAAGTCTAAAGAATGTCGGTAAGGTAACAATTGGAGAGAGTTGGTTTGTCTGAATGATGGGCAGCGAACCCAATACAATATTTTGAGCAATACGGAAAGTGTTGCGCTATCTCTCACGCTTGTGTCCAAAGAGATAGCGGGCGTATGAGTGGAGTTAAGGGCAGTTATCAGAATCAGAATCAGAAAGAGTTTATTGCCATTGTCAATGAACAAAATTCACAAACATAGGAACTTGTCTCGGCCTTAAGGTGCAACATAAAACACTGAGCAATAATAAAATAACATATATTGAATCAAAAAGGGCATGAGATATGAGTTATGAGATACCAGTTCTAGTGAAGAACGATGTTGAAGCAGTCAGCAACGATAAAGCTGAACTGCTGGATAGTACTTTTGTGTCTGTGCACAGCTCTGACAATCTCTTGCCTACAGCAAAGCAATGCAGGGATGATACTCTGGTTTGTTTGAATGTTGGGAGAGGAACCCGATATAATATAGTGAACAATACGGAAAGTGCAATAGATCTTACTCTTATGTCCAATGACATAGCAGGCATTAGTAGTTGGGAAGTTTTTAATGGTTTGTCGTTTGGAAGCGATCACTATCCACTAAAGTTGGTGGATGTTGTGTGGACAGAGGGACAAAGATGCAAAGGTGGAAGTTGGCAAGTGCAGATTGGGAGGCTTTCCAAAGGAAAACTGACGGCTGTGGTATGTTTTTGCGTGAAGAAGAATTGACTCAGGTGGATGAAATAAATATGGCAATAGCCTCTCTCATCACACAGTCAGCGAAAGACACGATCCCGAAAAGTGAAGGTAATAGCCATAAGAAGCGTGTGCCATGGTGGAATGAATCATGTGATATAGGTATTAGGGCAAGAAATTAGGCATTTAAGAAGATAAAAGATTTCCACTCTGTGGATACCCTCACTGAATACAAGAAAGCCCATGCAGTTGTGCAAAGAACTGTAAGGACGGCCAGAAGAACCTATTGGAGGCCGTACTACTCCAAAATTGGTAGAGAAACGTGACTTGGTGATGTTTGGGGGATAATTAAACATATGAGCGGAATTGAGAGCAATTATGAGATGCCAGTTCTAATAAAGACAATATTGAAGCAGTCAGTAATGTTAATAAAGCTCAGCTGTTGGCTAGCACTTTTGTGTCTGTGCACAGCTCTGACAATCTTTTGACAAATTCAAACCAGAGTAGGCACAGTTTACTCTGAGGCTTATGCGGTAGAAAACACTGTTAGTACTGAACGTGTCAGTCACCTTTCATAATCCTGTGCAATACTGTTATACTCCGGTGCAATACTGTGACATAATGTCAATCATCCCTGCGCAATATTTTCTGTCCATATGACAGCAGTAAATAAGAGTGTTAATATTATTATTATTATTATTATTATTATTATTATTATTATTATTATTATTATTAAGATTATAGAGTTTTCTTTTTTTTCTAAGTTATCTGTTTTTATTATTAAAATGTGCCTAATCGGTTTCTGTACCCTTTGTTGTGGTGATGTTATCTTAAAATGGAATCCCACAAGGGAGCGTGTGTTCTATTTTGTTCAATGTCATGATAAATGACATCTTTAAAGATGTAGATCACTCTGTTGGAAGAAGCCTTTATGCGGACGATGGTGCATTTGTGGGTGAGAGGAAGAACTCTTGAATTTATTGTGAAGAAAGTACAAAGAGCAATAGAGCGGGTTGAGCAGTGGACTCTGAATTCTGTCTGTACAAAACATTTCTGGGCAAATTATATGGGCAAGTACTTGAACAGGTCAGGGAAGTGAGATTCTTAGGAGTCATCTTTGATGAAAACCTTAATTGGCGACAGCACATTGATAAGGTTAAAAATCAATGCAAAAAGGTGAATAATGTGCTGCGTTGTCTTTCAAGTCACTTCTGAAATTTACAGGGCAATGATGAGAACAACTATTGATTATGGCTGTATTGCTTCCATGTCTTCCGCTGAAACTAACTTAAAGAGACTTGATGTAGAACAAGCCCAAGCCTTACGTATCTGCTGTAGGGCTTTTAAGACGTCCCCTGTCTCTGCAATGCACGTTGAATTAGGAGAAATGCGACTACAGATCAGGAGGTTAAAGCTTATGTTGTCTCACTGGGTAAATGTACAAGGACATACAGGCACACATCTGGTGAAGGAAATTCTTAAAGAATATTGGGAACATCATAAGACTGACTTTCATTGTTTTAGCTGAGTAGGAAATGCAAACGCATAACTTGCTGGATTGAGTGATCTTAACTTGAACCCTTCAGTGGCTTTGTCAACCATAGCTCCATGGAAATTTATGCCGGCTCCTGTTGACATTAGTTTACATCACAAACTTAAAGGAAAACCTTAAAAGGCACCATAGTTCCTTATTCAAGAGCTCATTGATAAACATTCTGACGTGTTTATCTATCAGAATCAGAAGGGGTTTATTGCCATTGTCAATGAACAAAATTCACAAACATAGGAACTTGTCTCGGCCTTAAGGTGCAACATAAAACACTGATCAATAATAAAAACAACACAAATTAAATCAAAAGGGCATGCATTAAGAAACAATTTAAAATGACTATAGTATAAAATAAAAATAGGCATTACTATGTACACGAGAATTACAGTTAAATGTACAGTTGTGAGTGCAGAAAGTGACAATGCAGTGAGTGATTGAATAGTTGCAGTTAAAGTGGCAGGTGTTTGAGAAGTGTTCATGAGTCCAACGGCAGAGGGAAAGAAACTATTCTTGTGGTGGGAGGTTCTGGTCCGGGTTGACCGTAGCCTCCTGCCTGAGGGGAGTGGTTCAAATAGTCCATGTCCAGGGTGAGAAGGGTCAGCGCCGCGGTGATCCGTCTCCAGGGTTCTGGGACCAGCAGGTCCTGCAGGTATGGAAGTCTGCAGCCAATCACCTTCTCAGCAGAACGCACAATGCGCTGTAGTCTCTGTTTGTCCCTGGCTGTGGCTCCAGCGTACCACACGGTGATGGAGGAGGTGAGGATAGACTCGATGATTCATCACTACAACTGTAAATTTAACTGTAATCTTGTGTACATAGTAATGCCTATTTGTATCTTTATTTATTTATCGTAATTTTAAATAGTCTCTTAATGCATGCCCTTTTGATTGAATATATGTTGTTTTTATTATTGCTCAGTGTTTTATGTTGCACCTTAATGCCGAGACAAGTTCCTATGTTTTGAATTTTGTTCACTGACAATGGCAATAAACCCTTTCTGATTCTGATTCTGATTCTGATGATGGCCGTGTAGAACTGCACCATCATCTGCACTGGCAGCTTGGCTTTCCTCAGCTGCTGCAGGAAGTACATCCTCTGCTGGGCCTTCTTGATGAGGGAGCTGATGGTGGGCTCCCACTTGAGGTCCTGGGTGATGGTGGTGCAGAGGCAGCAGAAGGAGTCCACGGTGGTGATGGGGTAGTCTGTCATGATGAGGGGGGGCCGGGGGGCTGTGACTTTCCTGAAGTCCACGATCATCTCCACTGTCTTCTGGGCGTTGAACTCCAGGTTGTTACCGCTGCACCAGGAAAACCAGCCGAACCACCTCCCTCCTGTAGACAGACTTATCCCCGTCCGAGATGCGCCCGATAAGAGGGGTGTCGTCCGCAAACTTGATCAATTTTACGGAGTCGTGGCTGGAGGTGCAGCAGTTTGTGTACACGGAGAAGAGCAGAGCAGAAAGTACACAGCCCTGCGGAGACCCTGTGCTGATAGTCCGAGTGTCTGAGACATTCTTCCCCAGCCGCACGCACTGCCTCCGATCCGTCAGGAAGTCAGTGATCCACCTGCAGGTGGAGTCTGGCCCGTTGAGCTGGGAGAGCTTGTCCTGGAGCAGAGCAGGGAGGATGGTGTTGAAGTCTACAAACAGGATCCTAGCGTAGGTTACCAGGGAGTCCAGATGCTGCAAGATGAAGTGGAGTGCCAGGTTGATGGCGTCGTCTGCAGACCTGTTGGCTCTGTAGGCTACCTGCAGGGGGTCCAGCAGGGAGGAGGTGAAGGACTTGAGGTGGGGAGAGACAAGGCGCTCAAAGGACTTCATGACTACAGACGTCAGCGCCACAGGTAGTCATTAAGTCCAGTGATCCGGGGCTTCTTGGGGAGAGGGACAATGATGGCCAGACTTGAAACAGGCTGGGATGTGGCAAGAACCCAGGGAGGTGTTAAAAATGTCTGTGAAGACGGGGGTCAGCTCTCCTGTGCAGTGTCTTAATGGGCCGGGAGAAACACCGTCTGGTCCAGCAGTTTTTCGGGGATTGGGTTCCTGAAATGGCTTGATTACATCCTGTTCCTGAACTGAGAGAGTGGTGGGGGAGGAGGGGGGGAACAGGGTTGGGTTGGCAGAGTTGGCCACCGTGGGGGAGGGGGTGGTCACATCAAACCTGGAGTAGACGGTTTTAAGTTGCTCAGCCATTTTCGATTGTCTGCAGCAGGGGGGGCTTATGATTGGTGAGAAGCCGGAGCCCTCGCCACACTGAGGCGTGGTTGTTATCAGAGAACTGCTGCTTCAGATGCGTATTGTACTGTGATCTAGCTCTCAACACCTCTTTGCTAAAGCCATACTTCGCATCTTTGTAGCGCCCCCTGTCTCCAGCCCTGTGCGCTGCCTCCTTCTGCTGCCTTAACTGCCTCAGTTTTGGTGTGAACCAGGGTTTGTCATTGTTGAAAGTGACTTTGGTTTGTGTTTGTATGATGCTGTCCTCACAGAATCGAATGTGTGACGTCAAAGTGTCTGTGTACTCATCCAAACTATCTGTTGTGGCAGCTCTGAAGACCTCCCAGTCTGTAATGTCCAAACACGCACGTAGCTCCTCCACTGCCTCATTGGTCCACTTCTTAGATTTCCTCACTGCAGGTTTTGAGAGCTTCAGCCTCTGTCTGTACATGGAGATCAGGTGGACCATGACGTGATCTGAGGCCCGACAGTAGCTCGGGCCACGGCGCTGAAGGCGTTACTGACTGTTGAGTAACTTTGATCCAACGTACTCTGCTCTCTGGTCCGAACTTTAATAAATTGTCTGTACTTTGGTAGTTTGTGGCTGAAATACACAGAATAATAACAAAGAGTCCGGGAAGGTCCGCTCCACACTCAGAATCTAGTCCGCGAGCGCGCACTGTGCCACGTGCACGTTTGCGATCGGTGGGATGTAAACAACAGCCAGAATGAATGAAGCAAACTCAAGTGGAGAGTAGAATGGTTTGCAGTTAATGAAAATATATTCCAGAACAGGAGAGAAGTGCTTGGAGATCACAATCACATCCAATGACCAGCCGTTGTTGATGTAAAAACAGACTCCTCCGCCGTGTGTTTTTCCCCCCGGAAAGATCCTTTTGTCTGTCCGCATGAAGAAGCTCGAAGCCCTCCAGCTGCACAGCGCAGTCCGGGACCAACTCGGTGAGCCACGTCTCCATGAAGCACAAGACAGGAGATGAAGAAAAGTCTCTGTTTCGTCTCATCAGCAGCGCCAGTTCATCCATTTTGTTGGAGAGTGAGCGAATATTAGAGAGGAGTAAGGGCGTCCGTGCTCCGCGCCTGCGGAGAAGCACAAGAACCCCTGCACGTTTTCCTCGTCTGCGGCTTCTCATTCTTTTAGGCAAAAGAAGGGCTAATTCTGCAGCAGAAGCTAAAAAACTGGAACTAGGTCCGTAGGAGTTGTGGTTCGGAAGGACAAGAGCTCGTCAAGGGTGTAAGAGCACGCTGACACACAATTTACGAACAAAAACATGCAAAACAACGAGCATGGAAAAGCCAGGGCGGCCTTCTGCAGCACCATCATGGACGGAATATACTGATGTATCTAAAGATCCTGAGAGTGGGTGAACAGCTGCTGCTTTTTTTATACCTGACCTTGAGATAGTAGTTAAGAAGAGGTTAACAGATCATCTCTCTGTCTTCACCACAGAACTCATGGCAATTTGATTGCCGATGGAATGGGCTGAATCACCGTTGCAGTGTCACAACATTGTGATAGCTTCTGACAGTCTCTCTGCACTGTAAAGCATTAAATCTGGAAAATCTGATTGTAGACAGGATATTCTATAGCATATTCTGTTTGATACTCTCTCTGTCCGGGAAAGGTGTGAAGGTCTCCTTCATTTGGGTTCCTGCTCATGCTGGGGTGGATGGTAATGAAATGGTTGATTTCCCTAAAACTGCCATCAATTAATGTGATAGTTGAAATAAGTAAATCTGAGGTCAAACATGTTATTAAGAGTCATGTATGTAAACTTTGGCAAGATTATTGGAATCTTTGTGATACTGGACGGCATCTGTATCAGATACAAAGTAGTGTTAGTTCATACAGATGCACGGGCAGAAACGCAGGGGAAGAGAGCCTTTACTCGCATGAGAATAGGCCACACTGGACTCAATAAGTCACTGAATAGGATAGGCAAACATCCTTTGTATAATCACTGTCAAGAACCAGAAACTGTTGAGCATGTGCTGATTCACTGTACAGCATATGAAAGAGAGAGAACTGACTTAGTCTTATGGTTTCAAAATAATACATGGGAATTCTATCTGCTGAATCTTCTCACAATCCAGTCACAAGAATCATGTAAGGCTTTAGTTGCTTACTTCAATAATACAAGATGAATTGGAAGATTATAGAGTTAATAGCGTCTTTGTAGCGTTACGCCACAACCCCCTTTTAATATTATGGGTTCCGTTGATCTTCTGCCCACACTCACTCCAGTAGGTGGCGGTAAATGCCCCTTTCGGCTGCCAACCTCCATTAAAAAGCAACACACACACACACGCACACACACACACACACACACACACACACACACACACATACACACACAACACACACACACACACACACACACACACACACACACACAATTGCTATTTTGTCCGTATAATCACTGTTACTAGCTGCTCATTACATTAGCATAACTGTTTTCAATACATTTGTCAAATAAACATTTAAAATTGTTCAATAATACATTCATTCATATTACCAACCTTGTTCCCCTGTCGACTGTAGCTTGATCTTTGAATTTGTATAACTATCACCATGTTTTTTCACCGTTAACCGTAGTTTACTTTACTTTGGGCCTTTTCTTTGACTCATGTAGATTTTGGTTTCACTGAACATCCAGTGACACAGGAAGTTAGTTAGTTATAGCGAAACCTTATACATTTACAGGAATGGAGAAGAGCGCGAAGGGAACCAGGACAGAGGAGGGACAGAGGAGGGACAGAGGAGGCACAGAGGAGGCACAGAGGTGAGAGAGAGAGAGAGGAGGGACAGAGGAGGGACAGGGGAGAGACAGAGGAGAGACAGAGGAAGGACAGAGGAGAGACAGAGGAGGGACAGAGGAGGGACAGAGGAGAGACAGAGGAGAAACAGAGGAGGGACAGAGGAGAGTCAGAGGAGGGACAGAGGAGGGACAGAGGAGAGACAGAGGAGGGACAGGAGGTACAGAGGAGGTACAGAGGAGGAACAGAGGAGTGACAGAGGAGGGACAGAGGAGAGACAGAGGGGGGACACAGGAGGGACAGAGAAGAGACAGAGGAGTGACAGAGGAGGGACAGAGGAGGGACAGAGGAGAGACAGAGGAGAGACAGAGAGGGACAGAGGAGAGACAGAGGAGGGACAGAGGGGGACAGGGGAGAGACAGAGGAGTGACAGAGGAGAGACAGAGGAGGGACAGAGGAGAGACAGAGGGAGAGACAGCGCAGAGACAGGAGGGACAGAGGAGGGACAGAGGAGAGACAGAGGAGGGACAGAGGAGAGACAGGAGGTACAGGAGGAGGGACACAGGAGGGACAGAGGAGTGACAGAGGAGAGACAGAGGAGGGACACAGGAGGGAAAGACGAGTGAAAGAGGAGTGACAGAGGAGGGACAGAGGAGGAACAGAGGAGAGACAGAGGAGGGACAGAGGAGAGACAGGAGGGACACAGGAGGGACAGAGAGGGACAGAGGAGACAGAGGAGGGACACAGGAGGGACAGAGGAGTGACAGAGGAGGGACAGAGGAGGGACAGAGGAGAGACAGGAGGTACAGAGGAGACAAGGAGGACAGAGGAGTGACAGAGGAGGGACAGGGGAGAGACAGAGAGGGACACAGGAGGGACAGAGGAGTGACAGAGGAGTGACAGAGGAGAGACAGAGGAGTGACAGAGGAGTGACAGAGGAGCGACAGAGAGAGAGACAGAGGAGGGACACAGGATGGACAGAGGAGAGACAGAGGAGTGACAGAGGAGGGACACAGAGGGACAGAGGAGTGACAGAGGAGGGACAGAGAAGGGACAGAGGAGGGACAGAGGAGAGACAGAGGAGAGACACAGGAGGGACAGAGGAGGGACAGGGGAGAGACGAAGAGGGACACAGAGGGGACAGAGGAGTGACAGAGGAGTGACAGAGGAGGGACAGAGGGAGAGACAGAGAGAGACAGAGGAGTGACAGAGGAGGACAGAGGAGAGACAGAGAGGAGAGACAGGAGGAGGGACACAGGATGGACGAGAGGAGAGGACAGAGGAGTGACAGAGGAGGGACAGAGGAGAGACAGAGGAGAGACAGAGGAGAGACAGAGGAGAGACAGAGGAGTTGTATTTAGAGATTAACCGCGTGTTGGCACTGGGCGTTTTTCTGTTGTTCAAAACACGTCTGTCACGCGCCCCCCTCACACTTTGAGAAGCTCTGATCTATTCTATTCGTACTTTTGGAAAACATTTCGTTAATCCTCCACACCAGCAGGGGGCGTTTCTCTTCAGAGTTAACCTACATTTGAGCCCCCGCTTCACCACGAGTGCCTGCGCTATCCGGTCCGCCATCGGAACAAAATAAAGATATAACATTTATGCTTTTCGATTAGGGTTAAAGGATCTCTTCAAAACTGCACATCCCGGTGTGAGTTTGTGCTGCCTCCAACATGGCGCCGACCATTCAGAGTCAGGCTCAGCGGGAAGACGGACACAGGTAAAGAAAGGAGAAGGATCACTACAGTAACCCGTAACATAGCACTTGTGCATGTAGCTTCCTTCATTATTCCTCATATAAAAGCAGAAGGCAATTTTGAACTAGCTTGATTTACACTAGTAAAAGGACATTATATCCCAAACAGTTTTAACGTCAATTTTATGGGAAATCTCTAATCACAGCGAGAGCTTTGTCCCATTTTAATGAATGCTAAACTGACTGTAAACATTACATTATACCCTTTTGCCGTTTTCTTAATTAAATATATTGTTTTTTCAGTCGGCCATCTTCTCACAGAACTGTCCCTGAGAGGTAAGACGGTTAGTTTACACTAAATCTCATGTGAATTGATAAAAGTAAATAAAAGATTTACCCATGTTTTATTCAGATCAGGAGTCGTGTGTCGTGTGAAATACTGTAACAGTCTTCCTGACATCCCCTTTGACCCCAAGTTCATCACATATCCATTTGACCAGCACAGGTGACCTTTTACAGATTCTCATCTAAACATGATACCGACACAAATATATCCAGTGATGTAAACATGCGTTACCACTGCTGCTGTGGTCACTATTGTAATAGTTGTTGATGTTTTAGATTTGTACAGTACAAAGCTACATCTCTGGAGAAACAACATAAACATGAGCTACTGACTGAACCAGACCTGGGGGTCACCATTGACCTCATAAACCCTGATACTTATCGTATTGACCCCAACAGTAAGACTTTTTTTTAAAGATTTGTAGCATGTTATAAATGTGTGTTTGGTTTGATTGTTGTATTCTCATTGCCAGTTTTGTTGGATCCAGCTGATGAGAAACTGCTAGAAGAGGACATCCAGGCTCCATCCAGTTCAAAGCGGTAAGTACAACTGTTACATGGATTTTGCAGGTGCTCTTTTATATTAGTTATTTATGTTATTGACGTCATAACATAATAATTAAGAATGATAATTCCTGTAAATCCTTTTCTAAGCTATCCTTTTCTGCAATAAATAAATGGCACAATCAAAGGCTTTAGTTGGTAGTTAGTATCTGTTATGAGTCATTACCCCTCAAGACGGTTTGAAAAAAAATAAAAAATAAAGTTACAGACAATAAATAGGTTTGAATTAACAAATAATCTCCTTGCATTTAGATTTGCAATGTATGTTTTATTGGTAAGTTCAGGGTGCATGTTTTAAACATGTGTAGGAGCAATAACATAATATAATAAAATAATGCTATGTAATGTTTTCAAACATCAAGATTAGCAGGTTTTTTTAGTAATAAGAATTTGTATTATTATTAGAATTACTTAAAGAACTGCTTTGAAGAATTGCTCTTAAATTGTGATTTCTATTTGATTGCAATTAATCTTGCTGCACGTATAATGAAGTATAATAATGTTTGTCTGTTATTTATTTAAATATGACTCAATATAGTAATTATTGTGACAGGTATACATGGCTAACTGTTTGAACTGTGTGATCAGACATTTTTTAAATTCTTCTTTTTGCCCATAAGGTCACAGCAGCATGCGAAAGTTGTTCCATGGATGAGAAAAACGGAGTACATTTCCACAGAGTTTAACAGATATGGTGTCTCTAATGAGAAAGTGGAAGTCAAGTAAGTGTCCAGTTTTTTGTTTTTTTTTCCTTCTACATCTGTATGTTTACACGTAGCCCATAACTTATGTGGTTTTAGGATTGGAGTTTCTGTCAAACAACAATTCACAGAAGAAGAGATTTATAAAGACCGAGACAGTCAGATTTCGGCTATTGAGAAGACATTTGAGGATGCACAGAAAAATGTGAGTAATTCTTAATTTTGTTTATAAATAACTGTATACAAGCTCTTTGTATATTTGAGTATTAAACTTGGCATGTTTTCCTTTGCAGATTGCTCAGCACTACAGTAAACCCAGAGTTACTCCTGTGGAGGTATTGCCTGCCTTCCCAGACTTTAAGGTCAGCACACATTGTGATAATACACATAAAAATTTTAACTATCATCTTATGTAGAAAATAAAACAAATTTTTTTCCTTAGATGTGGATCAACCCGTGTGCTCAAGTCATTTTTGATTCTGATCCTGCTCCTAAAGACATATCAGGACCTGCAGGAGTGGAAATGATGTCTCAAGCCATGATTAGGTACTATATTGGTTTAGTCTGTTGTTGTTGACCTGTTACATTACCTTCCCTAACCCTTTTTGTAATACAGGGGTATGATGGATGAAGAAGGTAATCAGTTTGTGGCTTACTTCCTGCCCAATGAAGAAACTATTCGGAAACGCAAAAGAGATTGTGAGGAGGGTGTGGATTATATGCCTGAGGACCTGTAAGTAAAATCACTGTACAAATTATTCAGATTTTTGCATGTTTTTAAAAAAAAAACATTTATTTTATTTTTTAAGATATGATTACAAGATTGCCAGAGAGTACAACTGGAATGTTAAGAACAAAGCCAGCAAAGGTTATGAGGAAAACTACTTCTTCATCTTCCGAGATGGCGATGGGGTTTATTACAATGAACTTGAAACTAGGTAACATCTAAATGACAAAACACTGTCTTGTCTGATCTATTTGAATATACGTAGCTGGACCTGATGCTGTTTTATTCAATGCTTGTTTCTCTTCCCTTGTAGAGTGCGTCTAAGTAAGAGAAGAGCTAAAGCTGGAGCACAGTCCACCACAAATGCTGTGCTGGTTTGTAAGCACAGAGATATGAATGAGAAAGAGCTTGAAGCACAGGTAAGAATCAGAATCTGTGTATTTCCATTGTCAATTAACAAAATTCACAGGCTAGGAACTTGCGTTGGTGATTCGGCGCAACATACAACAATGAACAATAATAGAAACAAGATGCATTAAAGAAAAAACATTTAAATTTACTATAACATAAAAATAGACTTCGTACACAAATATGTTAATATGTTGTGTGTAGTTGCCCACTACTAATAGAATAGTTGACCACATAAGCTTTTTTTGTCTTTAGTACCCCCAAAGTGTTGTCTCACACTCTAAATACCCCCTATATTCTGTACCATTATTAATTGATAATTAAGCATGATTGCTTGAATGCTATACATTCCAAAATTAACCTGCAGACATTTTAAGTATGAGAAATGTACTACAGAGAACATTTTATTTTCAAATACTATTTAATTCACACTTAAATCTGAAGTCATTCCACCTTTGCTCGTGCTCTCATCCCCCAGGGGTCCTTATTCCCCTTTTGTTGGGAAACACTGTTTTAACTACCTAACGGCCTTTGACTGAACAAATTGTAAACTTTACAATTTGGTGTACGTTTAATTTCTAGGAGGCTCGCAAAGCTCAGTTGGAGAATCATGAGCCAGAGGATGAGGAGGAAGACATGGACATGGATAAAGATTTGCAGGACTCTGGTCAGTATTTAGAAACCTGCCACTTCTTTGTTCCTGTACATTTTCTTTCCTATGGTGACCCGTAAAATGTCTTTTTACAGGTGATGAGAAAGAGAAGGGAAGTGGCAGTGAAGGAGAGAACTTTGGCAGTGACTCGGAAGGAGAAGATGAAGAGCTGGAGCAAAGGGAAGAGGATGAGGAGGATGAGGGCCGAGAGAAGCGGAGGAGGAAGACCAGTGGCAGTGGCAGTGAGAGCGGAGAAGACCGCACCAGAGAGTTGCGTGACGAAGAGGAGATCTTTGGCAGTGACGACGACAGTGAGGATAATGAGCCCAAAAACTCGGTGCGGAGCAGCGGAGATGAAGGCAGTGAGGACGAGGGGGCAAACAGAGGCAGCAGAAGTCGCAGTGCCTCTCCAGCTCACAGTGATCACAGCAGTGCCCATTCAGAGGCACGTGCTCAGAGCGCCAGCGGCAGTGATCGGGCCTCAGACTCTAGTGATGCCAGTGACAGTGAATAGAGTGCTGGACAGCTGTGTGAAGAGCAGTTGCCACTGCACTGTTCCTTGCACCAAGTTGACTTCATTAATAGCTGCAACATTAGTCCAGTCTTGGGGCGTATACTCTTAATTACCAGCTAATCATTTGGGGAAAATGTAATCAGACCGTTTTTATTTGTAGATTTAAACATTTTGAAAAATGATAAAGTGGATGTCTATACCCTCCCCCGTGGTAGAAAGCCATTGTGGTACAACTTTGTAAGTAATAAAATGCAGGTGACATTTTATACATGTTTGATCATTGCTGCTGAATTATTTTTTACAATATCATTGGAGAATATGATGGGCCAAAGTTTAGTGAATATAGCGTTTTAGATCCCCACAAAATATATAAAGCAGTATACTGAGCTGCTGTGATCCTCTGAACGTCTAAGTTTTAGGAATGTAATATTTGTATTAAACACATAAACGTCTATAATTACACATGAGATGAAGGACATGAAGAAAATCTTCTGTGGGCGTGGCTACGTTACGCACTATCCAGACGTGTGACGTTCTGTCAGCGTCTTACGTCAACTAAAAATCGAAGTAGATTTCTCCAGGCGTACTCTTCTTTATTCTCTGTATATGCAATAAACAATTTAGTACATATGTAATGTGACATGGTATTAGTAGGACCGGAATTCGCTTCTGTAAGGGAATAACGTTAGGAAACACAGCGTATGGGACCGAAATCTGCGCTTCTTCAGCTAAGCTCACGTTATTGTATCCATTAGCAAAAGTGCTATCGCCAAAGCTACACTTAGCTTTTCCTCCCCTATCGTCGAGCTAAGCTAAGTATTAGCACTTAGCCAGGGTCGCTAACCACTGACAACTGACAAAGGTAAACACCCAACTCTCCATGAATATCGGTTGCGTGTTTATGCACATACAACTTGTTTTAGTGTCTGAAAGCTTCTGGATTTGCACATTGAAGCGGCGCAGTGTGAGCAGAGGTTTTGTGCCCAGGCAAAGTAATGAGCCTAAAAGCGGCACCAGCAGCAACAGCGTCAACGATAAACAATACAAATCTTCTATCTCCTCTGACTAGGCCGATCCAGCCAACCCTTGCTAAGAGCCTCTTTGATATACACTTTTCGTTGCATTTTTGCACCGTTTCAGTACCATTATGCTGTATTTGAAACGAAGGGCCCTTTGACAGAGTTTCAGCCAGTCATTTGGGTGTGTTCGGGTAAATGTTGGCCCAATGTTACAGGTGTTACTCTGGCTCTGGTGCTGCCTGCAGTTTGACTGTTCCTTGTTTCACGACCCAAGCGCCTGCATAGCTGTGTTGCTTATTTTAGCATCTCACTGAAAGGGTTGTTACATGCGTTCACATAAACAATACAAAATGTTTTCATATACTGCTTATTTTTGCAGCTATAAAAATATTAAGTGCATTAGTTGGAAATTGCGACTTTCATGCTTACACAATTTGAAGACAAAAGGTGAATTAATCTTTTATTTTATACACTGATGTTTTTTGATTGTTCCAAAGTTGTTATTTCGAGTATCTTTGTTAATTGATCTGGCCTTAAAATAAACCTTTTATTAAAATCTTGTTTAACCATGTTTCTTTTTAGGTAATGGAGGATGTAACTTTGGATATGATAAAGTAAGGAGCGCTAACAGTGAGCCAAACCTACCATCAACATCAAGCCTTTCATGCCACAGCCTGTATTGAACCTGTAGCTAAACCATGTGAGGGCTCCTTCTCTGGTCTGGGGGCATCTCAGGACTTTACATTCACCCCCGCTGTGCGGGGAGGACTTGTTCTATCTGTGTGTAACTGAGTAGTCATTAGGTAGACCGTACCTGTCTCCTACCTAAGGAGGCACGCCATGATGTTCCGAGACCAGGTAGGAATACTCACAGACTGGTTCAAAGGCTGGAATGAGTGTGAACAGACGGTAGCACTGTTGTCCCTCCTAAAGAGGATTTCTCGCACCCAAGCTCGCTTCTTGCACATCTGCCTTGAGCACTGGCTGGCAGACTGCACAGAGATTCACATTCTAGAAGCAGAGGCCAACAATGCAGGTAAGAGAAAACTGCTGTTGATTTAATATGGTTCCATTGTTTTCTTTGTTATTTTAGAATGTAACTCACGAAAACATTTCTAAATGACTAATTAGGTTCTCTTAAACTGTGCCCCCATCCTTAGCTATTGTTAGCCAGTGGCACCAGGAGTCAAAGGAGAAAGTGGTGTCCTTGCTGCTGTCTCATTTGCCGCTCTTGCAGCCACGCAACAGTGAAGCCAAATGTGAATATATGAAGCTGCTGCAGAAAGTATTGAGTCACACTATTGAAAGCAGCTTGTTTGTGGAGGAGAGCAGACAGCTGTTGTCTTACGCTCTCATCCACCCGGCCACCACACTGGAGGACCGCACATCTCTTGCCATGTGGCTGAACCACCTGGAGGAGCACTTATCCAGCGGTTATGCACCCACTCGAGCCCCCTCCAGCCCTTACCACCCTCACCATGGCTCAGACGAATGGCAAAGTTCTGCTGAGGTCCTAGATCCAGGCCTCATTTGGCAAGACAAGTCCAGCTCTTCTAGTACCTCTCCAGCTGGCCAAAATGGACACATGCCTTTCCCAGGCGGAATGTCCTCACCCATCAACAGCAATAATGCTGGTAGGGTTTCCTGAGTAATTTCTCTCGTTACACCAAGAATACATTTTTACTAACTAAGAAAACAAATCCATTTTTACAGGCATGGGTGATCAAATGCAGCCAAGTCCTTTGAAAAAATCGATGTCCATCATTCCCTCTAGTCCCCAAGCATGTGGCTCTGAGTGGGTATGCCAGGATGAACAAGGAGGTCGACAGGCTTATATCTCAACAGATCATGCCCCTCTGTCACCCCAGAGCAGTGTTGCATCCTCAGGCAGTGAGCAGACAGATGATCAGGGCTGTATGCGCAATACTTTCCAAGAGGACGGCAGTGGCATGAAAGGTACTGAGGCAATGATGTTTCAATGGTTTTGTATACTATTTAATCTTAAACATTTATTTTTTTGTGTTTTTTTACTTGTGTTTTAAGATGTTCCTGCATGGCTGAAGAGTCTCCGGCTTCATAAATATGCATCACTTTTCTCTCAGATGACCTATGAGGAGATGATGATTCTTACAGAGCAGCATCTGGAGTCACAGGTTTGTGACAACACATTTTACATTATAAGTTTGGACCAGACTTTTATCATCCAATCCACTTTAATAATTTCTAAGCTATACTATAAATAAAGCATTGCATGGACTTCTAATATGTATAATAGAAAATTCTCATCATGTCTGCTCTATGTATTTAGTGAAAGATTATTCCTAATGTAAACCTTAGAGGAACATTTGTGCTCAACTGTATACTGATTATGTTCATGTATTGTTGTCTTTAGAATGTCACTAAAGGAGCTAGACATAAAATTGCCTTAAGCATCCAGAAGCTGCGAGAAAGACCAAGTGTGCTACGATCCTTAGAAAAGGTATGAAAATATTTCAGCCACATAAAACTCACCAAGTCACACCAGATATTAAATTGCAAATTGTATCAATTCTACAGGATATTTTGGAAGGTGGAAATTTGCGTAATGCGCTCCAAGAAATGCAACAGATCCTTATGACGCCTATCAAAGCCTATAGTCCTCCCAGTATTTCACAAACCACCCAAGATTCACCACCTTCAGACTCTGCTAAGGCCACAGTGGACAAAGAGCCTGTGCTCGAGGGGTTCCAGCCCCACAACCCTCCGCCCTGTGATGGGGACTCCTCCGGCACGCCCATCTCAGACAGTGATATTCCTGGACAGTTCACTCGGGTGATGGGAAAAGGTAAGATAAATTGTATCAGGTCATTGCATTCTATTAAATCAGCTGTTCTTTTCAAAAGTATTGGCACAGTGTTTCATTAAACATACCGAAAGTAGAATTTTACAATGTTGTAGAAATTAGAAACAAGCATGTCAATACAGTAGGTGTAGTATATATATATATATATATTTTTTTTACAGTGTGCACGCAGTTGCTTGTTTCAAGGCCAGATGAGGAGAATATTAGCTGTTACCTTCAACTTATTGAAAAATGTCTCACACATGAGGTAAAAGATTCAACCATAACCCTACTGACATGAATTAATCACGATACCTTTTTGTTTTATGTTAATGATATCAATGAATCACTTTTTTCCTACTTTTATACTTCAGGCATTCACAGAAACTCACAAAAAAAGGCTTGTGTCCTGGAAGCAGCAGGTCCTCAAACTGCTCCGCCTGTTCCCTCGGAAAGCTATGCTGGACATGCCTGTGTATCGACAGAAAGGGTGAGGTCTTTTTCTTTTCTATTTTTGTTAACAAAAGCTTTGGTTTGTAAAATGACCCTTTGTCTTTCTGCAGCTGGACATATGGGTCAAACTCGCTCCCCACAGCAGGATCTGTGAGTGCAGGAGTTGGACGGAGGGGTCAGAGGCAGTTCCAGATGACACCTCGAGGTCTCACCGCAGGACGCATGGGTCTTCTGAGTCCCAGTGGAATGAGTGGGGCATCTCCACGTCACTCGCTCACTAATCCTGCTTTAGCCGGCCAGGGTCGCCAGGTAAACTGCTGTTTTATATTTTACTGTTTATCTCATACTGGCTTTGATCATTTATAATTTCTGTCTATTTGTTCAGAGAATATTAACTTGTTTTCCAATATACAGAGCCTGTGGTTTGCTAACCCTGGAGGAAGTAACAGCATGCCAAGTCAGAGTCGCAGTTCTGTTCAGCGAACACACTCGCTCCCTGTCCACACTTCTCCACAAACGATGCTCATGTTCCAGCAACAAGGTACCTTTATTACTCTCACTTTGATTACTTTTCCCCATTCAAAAGAGTTGATACAATTATTAATTCAATTGATGGCAGCGGTCCTTATGTTTCCTAATTCTTAAACTCATGGATAGGTAACATTTTGAGGACTTTTGGCTGCTCAAAGCACAGACATATTTTTTCCTATCGCTGTTAGCATTATTCCACAACAAAATCACAAATTATGAATAATCCAGAAGGTTTGGGCTAGTACCAGCCAATCGGTCACATCGAGGTGAGGTGGCATCTAATCATTTATTTTCTGATGTTCTGTGCTTCTAGTAATAATTAATTTAGGAACTTATGACTCTTTTAAATGATTCAAATCTTCAGGATTCCTTCCATTAAAAGAGCTATTCAAAAGACAGATTTGTTTTATAAATTTGACAGACCCTCCATGCACACACGCATCATTACGCACACAAACTAGTCACAATTTGAACCTCGTTTCCCTCGTTGCTCCTCTGTTCCGTTCCATCGTGAGAGACTCTGCAGCCAAGTGTTTTCACTTGTTTCATTATCGCAGCACCACAGGACTTGTGTCTGGGATGACACTGGGAGAAGTATGCGCTCCGTGTCCACTGAATACATACATTTGAGTGAAACAATTCTCCTCCGTTTCCATGCCCGTAGTTGTCTCCTCTCAATGAACAAATTAAAAGAGCGACTCACGCATCACCGTGACTCGATTCCCATCGTTCAGTCGTTCAAAGAATCTGATTGTTCATGAATGTCACATCACTTCTCCGGGTTGTGACTAAAGCAGGGGTCAGCTCATGTTTTTGCTTTAGATGCCATTTTGAGAAGCTCATGCCCTTGAGTGTGCAACCGTGGATGCCGTCAGATGTTTTACTTTTAGAGAAGCTCATTCATTCACAATTCTATTCGAAATGTTATCTAACGCAAACTTGGTTCTTGCATAAAATACAATTCTGAAATTACGAGGGGGTTTGGGGAATTCTTCTCCAGAAATTTTGAAGTAAAACTGAAGTAAATGCCTGATGCTATTTTGCTTATATTTAGTTCTCTCAGTTGCAGGCTTACGCCCTATAATTTCCTAATTTATTCTGTGCCGAGGTTTGCCGACCCTGGGGGGAGAGTAAGTGAATTTGAGCATGGTAGACGTGATATAAATTCCCGACAGATTATTTGTAAGGTCACTTATCAAGCATTCACAGGTCAGAGTTTCCATGCCAAGTTTGATTTGACAGATTAATTCATATTTGACAATATACACTGTCTGCCTCTCAGAGGAATGCAATACATTTATTGACTGTTGAATATATATTTTAGCACTTAAAATAATTAACTGTCATTAAAACATCTCCCACATTTTCACAGAATGCCAACTTCCAGGTGCTGACCTAGAGATCAACCCTACGCTGGAGTCACTGTGCCTGAGTATGACGGAGCATGCCTTGGGGGGTAGGTGTCCTCCACAGCAGGACCCTTATGGGCTATTAGGAAGCCTTGTGCCTCATTTCTTGTGGGAGGATGTAGGTGGGTCTAAAACAGCTTGGTTTGCTTCAGGCAGACCCTTCCACTGCTCTATTGTGCAGGAAAACAACAGCTCAGTAAAGTCACTGTACACAATTTCTGAAAATGTTTTTTGATATACAAATTATATTCAGTAAGTTCAGTTAACAACTATAATACACTACAGAAAAAGCTTCCCTCCCCTCTTGGATGCTAAATGTATATATGTATAAATATAGACAGACAAGGGATGCTCGATTATGGTAAAATACAATGCAGGTTATTGTAATCATCATTGAAATCATGATGATTCAAACAATTAATCAAACTTAGATTAAAATGGGGCGAACCAACTGAACGAGGACAAGGCAGAAAATATGAACCTAACCTTCTGTTATGAAGGTATTCTAAATGTGATAAGCTCTAACCAGCTGGGAACATTTTCACTCACAGAAACAAGTTTTAACGCATTGATCAATTGTACCACATTAGTTGCAACAGATAAAATTACTGCATCATATAAATTATGCATTTATTATATATAGGTTTTGTACAAGTGTCACGCCAACCCTTTCTGTTGAGAAATGATCTGTATGTGTAAATGCTAATTTTAGCATACTTTTTTGAAGTTTAATTTTGAATGAACTATTGTATCTTGATTATCTGCTGTATTTCTTTCTTTAAAGATACCCCTTGTTTTTCCAGATGGAACGGACCGTACATCAACAATATAAAAGAGAGAGAGAGAAACACTCTTCAGTGGGGGGCTGTTTGGTTCCTCGTCATCCAGCACAAAGTATATGTTTGCTTAAGAAAAAAAGGCAAAGCAGTCACTACAAAATGACAAAACTGTGTATATGTTCTCTAATATTTTTGTACTTTATTATATACAACTAAGTTTATTAAAAATGGAATACAGATGATTATTATATGACAGGACAGAGAAGGGGTTAACTGTGCCGCCTGCCTCATGTCACCTGCAGGACTGTGACATGCTGTGCAGCGTCGCAGTTTACCAGAACTGGATGGAAATACAGGAAAATGGTGCTGTTTTCAACAAGTTACTCTACTCCTCTTTTCCACTTGTCCTAGTGCAAGTCTGTTGTCAGGAAGAGACTGATAGCCCAGGCCCTTAGACAATAGTATATAGATAGACATTTTCCAGCCAAAAGTAAGGCACTTTTTCAATAAGGCACTACATATTAAACCCCAACAATTAATTTACCAAATGGCATCACTTAAAGCATTGCCTTGGTATATTATTTCAATACATATTCTAGCCTTGGTAATTGCTGTGTATCCAGCGCCATTGATAGGCTTTGTATTGATTAGAGCTTTCTCAAGTCCTTTGTATTTTGAAAAACAAGTTTGTATGAACAAATGGCTTGTTATTTCAACAGTAATCCTTTATCTAGCTTGTGGCCCTATACTTATTCTTTTAGGAAATTACTTTCCTTTTAACTTTTACAACGCCAAAGAGAGGTTCTGCATTTGTCAATTTGAGGAGTGTATCTGGAGTGAAAGAAAACAAAGGCTGTCTTTCCCCCCAGAGAACAGCAATTTGAAGAATTGATGCCAGCTGCAATTTGTTTCGTTATTTTCTGTCCGACTACATAAATGATGATGAATCTCATTTTGTGCTGAGGAATCTCCAGAGTGAATAAGGGCTGGGGCAGTCTGTGTGGCGGAGGGAGAGTTGGTGATATTGAATTGATAAAAGCAGGCAGTGTAGAGTGTTATCAATTTACACTAATGCTGGGTGAGAAAACTAAATGAAAGCCTTCTCAACCCTGTGCCACCTCTGTGATTGGATCTGTGAAACAGAACGTGATCTGGTAATAACCTCTCTGGTGAGCAGCGTGTCATCTCACTGCCCTTTTCCTCAATGGCCAAGGTGATGATTTGATGAATCATACTTTTCAAGGTGCTTGACGATGTTGATGTTTCTGTTTGTGTCTCCGTGTGTTTCACTTTCAGATCCTAACATTATCATGTGGTATCAGTGTTGAATCAAAATCTGTCTTATAAAGCCTCTGTCTTTGAATGTGGCAGAGCGGAGGTGCATGTATGTGTTATATGGTCTTAACTATTGGATTGGATCACTTTTGGTTGTATCAAAAGGCAGGGATAACCATATTTTATTTCAGCAGAGCCATAGGAGGTCTGTGTAGTAAAGTGGTTATTTACAGATATTTTTTTCCAGTTGTATTTTTTACCCTTCATGTGATACTGTTAACTTATGCTTATTTTCTATATTAGCATGTTTTGCCACACTAATACAGCACTGTTGTAGATAAAGGAAATGGTGGTTGACAGATAACAGTAGTCGCCAAAAACTCAAAAGAAATCTTAACTAATGTTGTATGTTGCATTTAAATGTCACTGTTTACATCTGTGGGATAACACCCATTTCATGATATGTGACATCAATATATTATTTTTTGTATCAATATAAAAACTGAAGCTTTCTTACATAGTAGGCGCCTAGGTGGAGCCCAAAAGACACATTTTATACTTATTCATTGTTTTATTTTTGAAATGTACAAGAGATGCCACCTGTTTCTCATCATGCAGTGACAAGAGGAATGCCGTTCATGGCCTTGTGATCAGTGGCCCAAATGTCAAGAGAAACTGGTGGGACATGTCGAATGCACAGCTCCAATGTAAACTTTGTGTTGCTCCAATGGTCCTGAGCAGTAGTGTAGTCGTTGATTTCTTCAGAGCAGGCTCTTGGATAGATCTGACTAGCTAATGCATCATACTCATGTCCACAAATAACTTCTGTGAATTAACAATGTTGATCAATTTAAAACTGTTTTTAACAATTCACTTTACTGTAAAATCAACTGTTTTGTTACTTAACGCTCAGATAGTCCTTTTCATAACCTTTGCAAACTGAACATTTCTGCTCACAGAGACAGGTACTGTTTGTCAAAGGTTGCAGTAGGGCATGGCAGAGTTTATTTGAGCCTTTATTTTGTAATTTTCAAATACCTATAGGTGGCCAAGGAACAAGTGTACTCAATGTTTACATTCCACTGATGAGTGAAATGTTTTGGATAATGCATTCACTAATTTAACATTTTGTATTCTTCCTGCTGCATCTGCTGGGAGGTCCAGAATTATCAGTGGAGACGGGTACCAAGTGGTCATGAGGTCATATTAATGTCCCTGCCAGGTTTAATATTATCTCTAGTCAGCTGAATGCTACGCTGTATCATTGTCTTGTACAATTTATATTTAAGTATAAATACCCCAAAATTTTCTAATATTTTGTGAACCCTTCGCATCTGTTGCTAATACTTTTTACTGTCACTTGTGTTTATGGTCTGAGGTGCAGCATCCATCGGGTCACTGACAGTTCAAATAAAGAGTTCACTTCTTTTGCATCTTCATTTGTAGGTTGTCACTTTGTCTTGGGCACGTTTTGAGATCCCGAAATGGTTAAAAATCCCAGTTCCCACACAACTTCCGGGTTATTCGATTCGGCAGAAGAGAACGATTGACCGAGACTCCTTAGCATTTGGCTAGTTTTTAAACCGTGATTTGTTATATTTACATCAAGAAACGAAAGAGTACATCTGGGAAATCAATTGTTACTCCTTGGGTAAGCTGCCTGTCATGTCTGTCAACTAAGTCAAATTATTGAGTATTACCGTGTGGACAAACAGGGTAGCACAATGCTAGCTGCTGAATGTTGCACACAAAGTGCTGTTGTCAGCATCGCGACCACTGTAAACTGTGGATTATCTTGCAGATATGCATCCTTTACAAATGTTTTAACGCAACTAATTGATGATCTTGGTATTATGTTAACATGGGACGTAAGGTTGTTACTTCTGAAGCTAACGCAGCTAACTTTCTTTCGCTTCCTTAGCATAGCTGCCTCTCATTTGATCATTTTATTTGATTTGCTGGCATGGCTCTACTTAAATATCGTTTGCAGGATACGCAACATTTAAACCTGACTATTGGGTTAAACCATGGAAGTATATTGATAATAATTTACGGATATTTAATCATAGCTGAAGTATATTGATAATAATTTACGGATATTTAATCATAGCTCATGTTATCGATATGTTATGGTTTGTGAGTGTGTGTGTGTGTGAGTGTGTGAGAGTGAGTGAGAGTGAGAGAGAATTTTTTTTACTGTTTAAGCAGATTTATTTTCTGTTTTGCAGATTTACCATTGGCCAAAGAAATTCACTGTTGCTATGAACAGAAAAATCTCTTGTCGGACACAACATTGTTCTTACTGACCATTCTACCAACTCTCTGATAAACTTACTTTATAGCACAAAATCATGTCTTTACCAAAGGATCCAAGCAATCGGGGGAAAGAGAGAGAGCGGGGAGCGCGGCCTAAAGTGAGACAGAGCCGGTCAGAGGAGAGGCGGGACACCGGTGCAGGGAGAAAATCTGGAAAAGCAAAGAAAAAGGGCCTTACTACTCATGAACCCACTACAGAGCGCCCAGTGAGTGATGGCTTTGAGTATGGGGAGCTCCTAAATGACCTCGAAACCAGGGACAATTTGTCATTTTTCCCCCTGAAGGAGAACTGGAGGCGGCAGGGGTCAGAAGGCACCGGTTCTGTATCAGGACAGGAGAGGGCAGTAACGAGGCCTGGGCTGGGGACAGTAAACTCTGCGACAGAAACACTTGCTTCATGTGATGCTGAGGGCAGAGGATCCAACAACAGCCGCACCTTAAGGCAAAAGATTCAAGACGCAATGGGGCAGTGTTTTCCAATAAAGTCACACAGTGCAGCTGCTACACCAGTGCCTCCACAAGCTTTGTCACCATCCACTGCCTGTCCATCGTCAAGGCGCAAGATCCATCTCAGTGAGCTTATGCTGGATGACTGCCCTTTTCCCGTAGGATCAGAGTTGGCTCAGAAGTGGTACCTCATTAAGCAGCACACAGCCCCCATCACACAGCCACCCATTCTTGATTCTGCTGCTGTTTGCAATGCTCCGCCTGCAGCGATGGCCACGGTGGTGGAAGATGTTGATGACAAGTTGCGAGAACGTCGTCGAATCAGCATTGAACAAGGTGTTGAGCCTCCACCCAATGCAGAGATCCACACATTTGAGGTTACTGCTCAAATGAACCAGCATTACAAACATGGTCCCAAACTGGCACATGGCATGAATGATTTAGCAGGAAGTGACCGAGCCAGTGCCATCCAGCAGCAGCTGCTCCTGCAGAGGCAGCAGCAGCACCAGCTCCTCCTCCAGAGCTGCCTCGATACTCTGGACGAGGTGGTGGCATCTGCCTCAGCTGCAGCCCATGCCACTGACTCCGACTCAAGTGAGACCTCAGAAATTCAAGCTACCGACCTGCCGTCTCAAGCCATACTGCCTCAAACTGAGCCAAATGACAAACGAAATGATGGCTACCGCATTCACACTCAAATCGACTATATTCACTGTTTGGTTCCAGACCTGCTCCAAATAACCAATCTGCCGTGTTACTGGGGAGTGATGGACCGCTACGAGGCAGAGACACTGCTGGAGGGAAAGCCTGAAGGAACGTTCCTTCTGCGTGACTCTGCTCAGGAGGACTACCTTTTCTCTGTGAGCTTTCGACGCTACGGCCGCTCGCTGCATGCACGAATCGAACAGTGGAATCATAACTTTAGTTTTGACGTTCATGACCCCAGTGTGTTCCATGCCCCTACTGTCACTGGTCTGTTGGAACACTACAAGGACCCAAACTCTTGCATGTTCTTTGAGCCTCTTCTGTCCAACCCCATCTCCCGTACACTGCCCTTCAGTTTACAACACATTTGCCGAGCTGTTATCAGCAGCTGTACAACATATGATGGTATTAATATGCTTCCCATTCCTAATGCTTTGAAAAAACACTTGAAAGAGTATCACTACAAGCAGAGGGTGCGTGTACGAAGAATGGATACCTGGTGGGAATAAAAAAAATACAATGTTTTAATTGAAATATTACAGTTGAATCCAAAATTATTCATGAACTCTATTGCATTTTCAGTTCTCTCCATAATTTTAGCTGGTGGGTCTGAGTTTAGTCTTAGATACTTGAATTATACTTTTCTCTTTTGGTTGTGGGCTTTAAATGCCATGCAGAGCAGAAGTAGAAATAAAGTATGACCTAGCCCGGTGTTCAATCACTTGTATGCCATAAACTCCACTGTAATGGACCTGCTTTTTCCTGCTGTTTGTGTTTGTCTTCTTACTAAACTGCACTGATGGGAACAATGTAATCTGACTAATATTGCACTTTCTTATTCTTTTATCATTAAATTAAATTTAGTTCCATTATGTTCAAGTGCTCATCTGTACATAGTTTTTTCGAGTGTGACTAATTCAGCTTAATTATCTTGTCGTTGAGAGTTCAAAGTATCCTATTGTGAATGGAGTTGATTATAATGGATTTGTTCATCACTCGCGTGCTGGGAAGGTGGAGCACACGCTGACAAGGTTTTCAACTTCTTGTTACTGAGGTATAGAAGTACAGGATGTTTCTAGTATTCATCATAATCTTCCATATCGAGCTGGGAGCTGATTATAATAGGTAAGAGGATGACATACTACCTGTTCTACTCGGATCGCAGCCAGCTGAATATCATTTTATTCATGCTAAGGCACAATAGGGGACATTCATTCATTTAGAGCAGCATAGCACACTGGAATCTTCTTCATCATTCTCCAATTTTATTTGTTTTATACTTTAAGCATCTCTTCTGTCTTCTGTTCTGCAAGTCATTATTAGCAGTGTCATTAACGTTGAAGTAAATGGTGGGGATTAGTCATAATGAACAAATGGCAACTGGAGATCATTACAATCCAAACACATTGTTTTGTCAACTTAATGAGGTTATTTTACTCTTACATTGATACAAACTTTGGTAAGAATGCAACGAGCTGGCCCCTGTCCCGGGAGTACCCTACTTAGAGCAGAATGTCATTACTATAACACAAGTGAACACTAACGGCAGCTTATGTTGAGTGGGGTAAGTGAAGAATCAAACTAAATTCTTAGTTTGACCTCAAATTCTTAGTTTGACCTCAACACAGATTTGTGCTGTAGAACCCAGAAACCTCTCAATGTTAAACCGCCAACATTTAACATTTTCCTACAAACATTTACTGAAGTACTGTCTTCCTCCATTGAAGCTTTGAACATCTGTATCATCAGAATGTTCCAAATTCCGGAATCAAGGTTATATTAATGGTGCAATGTAACTTGCCCCCATGAACGGTGCTTTGCCTGGAATGTTCTACAGTCAGGCTTTGCACTTATATATCCATGTTTGCAAGCACCTGCAGCTAAATTACTGGTCAGATATAGCAATAAAAACATACTGTAGAACATTCCAGGCAATGCAATAACTCCATGGAGACAAGCAGGCGACATGCTGTACTTACCAGCAGAAAAGTTACTTAAAAACGTTAGCAGACATTTGAAGTCTTTATAACAAAAATAGAATAAGCAAAAATGTTGTCAGTTTTGACCAAGTATTGACAAAAAACTATTTTAAAGCCTCAAACTTGTATTTGAGCTTCACAAAAAGTAAAATTTTCTGTAAACTATAACATATTTGTAGATACAATTCAAAATCGGGATTTTGTCTTCATCAAAAATGCTCATCATACTCTTATAAAATAAACTGGATCTAAATAGTCTACTGTGCCATAAAAAGAAAAAGAAAATGTGCCTCACAATTTATAAAAAACATGTATTTCAAAATATGTGTTTGTGCATAATTAACTAAATTGTATTTAAAGATTAATATTATTATCTAACAACAGCGGTGTTCATTACAAGATTATTATAAACCTCATGCCTGAATATGTTTGGTAAGGTTTAGGCATTTGCTGAATCTCTAGATGAATGATTATGCTTCTAGGTGAATAACCATTAAAAAATCTCATCTCACTTTTTCATGGTTGAAACTCTTAAGCGCAATATACAAATAAAACAAAAATAATTAGTGACCTATAATATAGTCACCTTTGTGTTCATAACATGTCTTTGATAAAAGAATAAAAATATACCTTGTAGCTCAAGTTATAAAGCTATTACATTACCACGACACATTCAAGTGCACTGATTATTAAAATATACATAATCAAATAGGTCACAATCAAGAACTTTTTCTGACGTCCTCATTATACTGCGAGAAGCTGACTGCTGTGTTACACTGAGCTCAGCAGGTGGCTCTAAAGAGCTTTGGTGCTTCCCATTGGCTGCTTTGTGGAGCTTGACTCTCCTGTGTGCTGTGCTCAGAGATAGTGAAAGAGGCTGGATGTGGCTGCTGCAGCTGGGGCCACTGTGGCTCTCATCATGCAGGTATTACAGGCCCTGGGGGGAGAGGAGGACTTTGCCTTTTCTTTGCCTGGATCAACAAGCCTTGAGGGACAACCTGCTCATGCAAAAGCAGAAAGCTCATTGGCTACACATACTTAGAGTGGTCGTGCCTGTTAGTTGCCCATTTTGCCCCTCTGAAGGAGGAGATTGTGCTATATACGTCTAATCCCCGTGCAGTTGAGGTGGAGAATAAGCTTGCAATGATTTTAACACCAAGGGACATTTACAATCCCATAATCTGTATGTTATAATCCAATATGTGGCATGCAGTACATGACTACCTCTGTACTTTTACGCATATAGATGATCCATAAAGTCTTTACTACCATGGGACATTGGTGTATCTAGGTCATTAATTCAAGGGAGGGGTACCCCACTGATTTCAGATACTTTGGAGTAGACACAAACCCTGTTCTGTGCCCAGAGAGGAAGAGGGGAGGAATACATTTCACTGCCAGAGGAACCACTGCAACTGAGAACTGAGTTATTTTTGGTCAATCATATGACTTCTGCTTTCAACACAACTCAGAACAGTCTTGCCTTTTGAGAGTAATTTTGAATTGGTATTTTGAATTGGCAAAGACATATTTTCAGTGTTAGAATGCATGGCCCTAAAGTCAGTAAAAGGCCTCTCCCTTCACAATTCACAATCACAAATCTGTATGTGGAGTGTATAACAGGTGGCCGAAATGCTGCTTTATCAATGCTAATTCCCTAATCAATACCAGGGTAATTTTTTGGGGTCTTTTTCGAGTAAATTACTGTTCCCAAGTGTAAGTGACTGATGTACATGTTCTGCTTGCAGTAGCCAACCAAGATCAAGATTATTACTGTGTAATGACTTTAGCAAAAGCAAATAATTGAATTCTGTCAACTGGACAAAAGGTTTATGTGTGAACAGGTTTGGCCACACATCCAAGAAGCTTCTTCGGCTCCTTGTTATAATTTTGCAAAGAAAATGTAGGAATAGGTCTACACTAAATCCGCTAAATGGTGTACACAGACTTTAAAAACTGTCAAATAAAAATGCAGAATTATAGAGGATGTTTGTGAAGATTTAAAACAGATATTTAAATTTTATAACTCAGAGATGAGGTCCACACAACAGCAGTCCTTGAGGTAAGTTTTTTAATAAACCCTGTTGTGTTTTCCTTATCTTGTTGTTAGTATATTCTTTTCTTTAACTAATGTGCAATTGATAAAGGCAACATAGGTTTGGTTTAGAAAGCAAAGTAGCTTAACTGTCTGCTTAGAGTAAAAGGATATACATATATAAAAAAGGAAAAAGCAATGGGGATTCTTCTTTGAAAGTATTTTGAAAGCACTATCCCAGAAGCACTAACAACATGTTCTTGTGCTGTGGACAGGACAGGCCAAATGAAAGAACAGGACAAGCTTCTGAAGCACCACTCAAGGGAAGAGAAAGACAGCATTGGAGAGGCTGACAGCATGAGGCTACTGTGAGTACTACTATCTACCTGGGAAAAATAAGGTTTAAATGTGTATTGATCTAAGTTTAATCAGGAAAAGCCAATGATTTAATGTCAGTTTTTGTACTTGCCCTGGGAGAGAAAGTGTGAAATGTTTGCTTACCGCGTCCGTTGTTGTTAATGGCAAATTTGTATTGGCCACACCTCAGCAGTTTGCAAATTTAATCAATTCCATCATTTCTTGTCAAAATCTGTCATCCATATAGTCTAACTAAATGATACACATTTCATAATTTACTGGAACCAGACATGAACTATACGAGCGATTACATTTGCAAGCATCATTACGTATAGGCTAGAGTGCAACATTTAGCAATCTAGCATGTTTAGGTTCACTAATCTGCAGTGCATGAAATTCAGCACCACGGACAGCTCAGGCATTGTGGTTTTACAATAGTGAAAAGGCTTGCCAAGTCAATGCAGCACAAAACTAGGCCCCAATCCCCAAAAATGCATGATCACGTTTGTACATGTTTGGTCCCGGTTTGAGGCCAGTTTAATTGTGATGCAGACTTGATTTGGTGCTGTTTTAGTCCTGGTTTTGCCTTGGCCTTTTCTAGTTGTTTAGTTACAGGTTTAGTCTGAATTTAGTCCCAATTTTAATGTGGTGTTTGAACGCAGTTTTAGTGGTTGTAATAGTAGTAGTAATGTGTAAGTCGACTTTATTTGTATAGCGACATGTAGTCACAAAGTACTTCACACTGTATTGAAAACTTTAAGTGAGTTCAGTGTTTCTTTCAAGTTACAATACCTGCTGGGTGTGCTATACTATGAATGCGTATATATATTTTTAAACGTATTGCTCATCTACCATCAAAAACAGGTATTTTAGTAGTGTTAATAATTTAACAGTACCTAGCCTTTGCCAAAAATCTCATTTGAGATTATGAATCCCAACACCCTAAAAGACTTCCAAATGTCACTGTCTGTGGAACATTTATTATTTGAATCCACCTTTATTACATACCCGGGCTCGCAACTTTGGTTCTCATAAGTGTTCAGCGATGTGTTCACCTCTGACTGCAGTAGCTAAAGGGTTCCCAGGTAATAATGAGTGAAAGACTAAATTAAGCTGTTGTCCATCTCACGTCTAATGCTACGTTTTAATGAGCTTATATCCAAATTAGGCCAGGATTCACTTCATTAGCTGTGATTGTTAGAGAGATTTACACACTGTAGGACTTAATCATTATTTTCACATGTTCTGAACAGTTGATTAAAAAATAAGTTCATGGTGTGTAGCCTACTTTTGGCCTTTAGCGCAACGTGAGGGTATGGCAAAGTGCTGTAAAGGCCGTAAGGTAGTATATGTTAACCTCAAATAAATTAAGAAAATAATTAGAGTTGCTTTAATAAGAAATATAACTGCTGCTACCACTAATTGCTACCTCACTTATAATTCAAGTCAAAGTACTTGAAAAATGCATGTGAAATAACATTGATATTTTGCCAGTGCACATCAATGTCAAGATTATTCAGTTAGTCACAAGTCACAATATAATTGTAAAAACAAAACAAAAATAATGACTGCCAAATAAGTCCTTTCAATTCAACCAATGGAGTGCAACTGACTACAACTTTCACTAAAATGTAGTGAACATGATTATGTTTTACTCAGATGTGTTCAAACTGTCAGAAAATTGTGTCAGTTGCATTCAAATTGTCCTTTTTAATGTTGTTGCTTGCTCTCTCTCTCTTTCTCTCTTTTTCTCTCTTTCTCTCTCTTTCTCTCTCTCCTTCTCTCTCTTTCTCTTTCTCTCTCTCCTTCTCTCTCTTTCTCCCTCTTTTTTACGGTATTGCGTAAAACACATGCTTTGAAGACGTACAACTACAATAGGTGGCGGTAAATGCACCTTTTCTGTTGGCTGCCAACCACCATTAACAGTAACACAACAACTACAACAACGACTGTCGGGTTTGGAGGGACAGAAGTGATCTGGTTGCCATGGTAATGAGTTAACTTATGTTGTTAAACTGGCCTAAACTGTTATATTTTTGACTGGTTTATGTTTTATTTTATAGATGCTAAAGATAAGGCTAGTAGGCAATACATTCATTGCTGCATACATGTACTTATGATGAATTATAACTTTGAATGACCAATCAGCAGACGGTCCCTCCGGACTTTTATTTTTCAAATTTTCTTCACAACGGACACTGGACTGTAGGAAAGATTCACCACAGGGAATGGTCCACTAAAGAAAGTAATAATTGGAAAAACTTGAGAACCTGTTTTTTATCTGGCTGTGCATGTCACATTAACTTTACTTTATCATTCAGAAAGTTTGATTTCACATTGTTGAAGAATGGTATTTTGTTGTGAATTAAAGATTTGTTTGGTCATAATGCCAACAAATGTGAATATAAATACATTTTACAATGGTGACGTTTATTTTAACAACAATTGTAACACTAAAAATGTATATTGCGACACCCCTCCTCACAGCAACTACTACAGTTTCAAACAATACTACATCAATTTGACCATCTTTGTAGTTGAGAAGAAAATGTTCGACCTGGAAATACAACGATGTGTCTATTATGATAAATGTGCAATGTCTCAAACTGCAAATGAAGACGTTACTTTCCACCTGTGCGTTTTACAGCTTTGAAATGAAGCAATGAAAAATATATTAGGTGGCCAGACACATGCAGAGAGAAAAGTCTTCTTTAAAAAAAAAAAAAATCCAAATTCATTGATGGAAAAAGCTTCACTGGAAATGCTGTTACCGTCTTAAGATGTAAAATTAATTTGCATGCTCTGGCCGACCATAACGGGAGCTGATTGTAGAAGACTGACAGAGCTGTGGGAGTGTATTGCCCGGAGTCATTCACAAACGCACCGTCAGCAGATTCTCAGGCTTCCTCTCATCTACATATCTACATCCAAGTGCCAAGAAATGAGACGCATGAATGTGTTTTTCCACTGCTGGACAAGGCCAGCCTAACGATCCTCTGAGCGGTATGCATAAACGACACGGAGACTTGAGTATTGGACACGGCGCTAATGGTCAGGGGGAGTGTGACTTTGAAAAGAGTTTGAGGGGAGAATCTGTACCTTTTCTAGTGCACTTTAAAAAGCAACTAGAGGATGTTATGTCATTCTGTAAAATGAAGTTACAATGAAATTCTTTCAACACACAGCTTAAGATATTATCATTTTAATAATGTAATCTTTAAATGGTGCATTTATTCATTGTCGAGGGTCAGACAAAGGCTTGTCTTCATAGAGATGTTAAGCTTTGCTTGTATTGACAAACTAATCTACAGTACCTTTTCATCCAATTACAGATGATTGTATCGTTCAAAAATCCCTTGGATAACATGTAGTCTTACTGTGAGTGGGCACATCTCTCCACAGATCTGACCTGTAACTTGACTGTCTCCACGGAGATAGTCAGATAGGTGATCTACTGTGGAACATTCCAGGCAAAGCAGCAGAGGTTTTCCAGATAACTTGACAGCATTCTGAATTTTAGTAGTGAGCTGCAAAAACGCATGAGAGTCAAGGGTGAGAAATTACGTTTTCTCTAAAATGTGAAAGATCTGCCTGAATCTAACAAATGTAAAAGTATACAACTCTGCAAAATATTTTGTTTGTTCTTGATATCTAATAGAAGAAAATCAGTAAAACTTTTGTAGAAAAGCACCTTTCTTTCAGTAAATAAGATGTTTTGAGTCTGTTTGTTGGGGAAATTAATTGTTATGCGGCAGTTGAAATGTCCTAAATCTCCTAATGTCGTTAGCAAACAAGCTAGCTAAGCTCTGCTAAGTCTCAGCAACAACTGAGAAACAACTTTCACTTTAAATTTTGCCCTATGAAGTTAATTTGAGTGAAACGAAAGCTCCATGGACAGAAATAGGTTGAAAAAAAACAACACAAAACAACAACACAAACAACAACAACAACAACAACAACAACAACAACAACAACAACAACACAACAACAACAACAACAAAACAATAACAACAACAATAACAACAACAACAACAACAAACAAAAAAAAAAACACATTTTATCAGTAGCTCAGGATGGAATGCCCAAAAAAAGTTTCTTACCATGAAAATCTGCCAGGTTTGTTGCTGGTGTGCTAAAATTGCATAGAGAAACATTAGCAAAAACAATATAAAAAAATGAGGGGAAAAAAGATGAGATTTTTAAGTCTATATGATAGTTTCTCCTGTTCTTCTACTTAGTTTTGGTATAGAACATGCGATAAATATTTATCATAGTTTTACATTTGTGAAGTTGCAGTTTGTGAAGACATTAAGACAAATAAAACTGAGAGATTACAGGATGTAGTGCTGCGTTCAAAAACGGAATCCTTCTACCAAAAATCGACGTGCCATTGAAAATACCGAGCTAATTGGCACGCAACAGAGACAATTTTCTGACAATTTAAACATTCATTCAACAAAATAAAGAGGTAATTGGGTAATATTTTTTGTCAAATCCATAATTATATGGTTGCAACGTAACAGTTTAGGAATTACCTCTACCTTTGTCACATCTGTTGCTCATGTCCAACCAGGAAGTTTTTTTTGTGAGGGCCTTCTTCCCAGCTGCCAGAAGTATGTTCCAAAGATCCATCCATTGTGTCCATGGTAAGGTTTTTGAGGCCTAAATATAATGCTCCAAAATTGAGTGGGATTGTGGGGTCAAAAATAATCTACATTGCCTTGTTACTTTCAGTCCAATATTTTTGTGCAACAGGACAGTCCCAGAACACACGATAATGATTTGTCTCCCTAGCAACCACAAGTTCTCCAACATTCAGTGTTTCACTGTGAATAATGAGCACTTTGACATGGTGTTATGAAGTAACAGGTCACATTCTTCCAACAGAATTCATTCCAAACATGGGATTTTGTGGTCCTACGTTGTGAAGTACACACATTTTCTCATTCTTTGTCCATCAATACGTCATTGGCCCCTCTTTCCCATTTAATTTTAATATATTTAGTAGAGTGGCTGTCCAGATTAGTAATCCATTTATATAATTTAGATATTTTTCCCCTTGAAAGTTCTGATTTATATGCTTCTATAAATATTTCAGTCAGAGGGATTTTTCTTTTTACCATGCCATATAAATCTAGAGATTGTTTTATTCCACTCATCAATCAGCCGAATGGGGATCGAAATTGACAGAGTCTGGAATGGATAGAGAAATCCGGGCAAAACACAAATTCTAATAGTTCAACCCTTTGCCTTAGACTGAAATATGGAATGAGGTAAAATTTTTCAAGATCTTTCGCTATAGCGGAAGAAAGGGGGGTATAGTTTTTCTATAAAAGGCCTCCATAAAAGTCTTTATGGAGGACCAAATCTAAATATTTGAGGGATTCCATTTGCCATTTAGATGAGTATCTCTTTCTAAATGTCAAAGGGGGTTGCCAGTAAGATAGAATTTCTGTTTTTTTGTATCCAAACATTGGGCCAATAATCATCTGCGTAGCAAGCAAATTTATGTTTCATCCCATAAATTGTAACACCATGGATTGTTTCTGCTCTAATGTCTAATATATTGGGCCAATGTTTCCAAATACAAAGTGAACAAGAGAGGGGGACGAAGCATAGCCCTGCCTCACCCCTCTTTCCAAAGTCAGTGGCTCTGTCAAGTGACTTTAAATTTTAATTCTTGATGTTGGACTGTCGTAAAGATTCCCAGTATGTTTTATTATAAAATAATCTAATGGAAATTTGCGCAGAACTTTAAATAGCTAACAGAGTCAAAAGCTTTCTCAGAGTCATTATTATTACAGCCTTGTTTTGTGTTTTTTTCTATATGGTTCATTATGTGTAAAGATTGTCTTATGTTGTCTTGTTTTTGTTGTTTGTTAATAAATCCAGTCTGATCATTATGAATTTGATTTGGGAGTATTTGTTCCATTCTTTTTTACATATTTTAGGTGTATATAAGATAGTCCACGTTCAGAATTGAGATTGGTCTTTTGACCTTATTCCCTCTTTTCCCACGTGATCACAACTTTTGTCGTAATTGCACTTCCGGTCCAGTGGGAATTCAATTGGTTTAAATGGAAAATGAGGGAAAAGTCTTGCAGCTAAAATATGCTATAAAGTAGATTGATTTGTGTAAAATATCCAATGTTCACGTGACCAACAAATCAACAATGCACCCCCCGAAAACGGCTTTTTAGTCTGTGTAGAACTTATTTTCGGCAGTTCTACGTTAACTACACAACCGGAGGAAGGATTACGTTGTATGTGGCGCTCAGACGGGCGGTGAATATGAGGCACAGTCAAATCGATCCTTCCCTTCTTTAGTACATTCATTTCCTTTAGCATTTGAGGGTTCTTGTTTCTGCATATTTAGCGTGTTCTATAAATCGTTTAGTTTTTCTTGTTTTTTTAATTTCTTTGGTATTCCATCCCAAGTTCTTTAATTCTGCCACTCAGTCGGAATGTTGAGGAGCATCATGTGACGTATTTGTTGTCTCCACTGTTATCTCCACTGTTGTGTATGTGCGGTTAACTGTCTGATCCTAAAATATAACACCCAGAAATTGGGAAATTAGGCTTGTTAAAACTGTCTGCAATTAGGCTAACGTTTATTAGCATAGCCAATACGTAATACGTAAACTAGCATTAGCCAGCTGCTAACTACCTGAAAAGAAACAGCTCACTGCTCAGTTTGGAGTGACTCACCATTCTGAAACCTATGGATAACATCTCTGTGGAAACAAGCAGAATTTTATGTGGATGACTACGTTTTACTTTAGTTATACTGTAAGTATAAGTAAACTCTCTTACATTTTACTGTGTGTTTGGCTACTGTGCTTGTTGGTTTTACACTGCGCAGAGATATGATCAGGTTTGGAGTTCAGTTCTGCATACTGGGTTTCTGTGCCGCAGCGTGAGAACAGGAAGGGCAAGAGATTGAATTACAATCAGAGAGAAAACTATGCTACCTGCTGAGCTGAAAGAGCAGAAACTGAGAATCTTTGTCTGTGTGTGTGTGTGTGTGTGTGTGTAAGCCTTTATGACTGGGCATATTTTGAATGCATGCTTATTTGCACTGCTTATATACATTTCTGATTGCATGGCCAGTAACAAAACAAGTACAAACGACAAATGGATAAGGAGGTTATACACTGAAGTTGAAATACCAGATTTTTTTTCTCAGTCATTGTTCTTCTCCGGTTTCTCGCTTATTATTATTTTTCTCCTTATTATCAAATTTTTCACCCTCAGAACATCGCTGAAAAGTACCCTCAAATCACATTAAACAAATCGCCCCGGCGAAAAATTCGACAAAATATGCATCGCGAGAATATCTGACCCGACTCGACAGGGCCATCTAGAGAAAAAATGAAAAGCGTCAACTTTGGCCTAGGCACATGAAATTTGGAGCAGTGATAGAGCTCACTGTGACGACTAAAACACATTTGGCAACATCACTGTATGACGGACAGGAAGTTGACCATTTTGGATCAAAGTGGTGCTGCCACATTTTACTTTGATTTTTTACTTACTAGGAATTTTTACTTGTGCTAGGTTCAATTGAGCTCAAAACAATATTATTATTAATATAATATTCTGTTGTTTTTGTGTAGCACCCCATCAAAAAACGTCTTAATTTCCTCTTTTTGTATGATTTTTCAAACCATCATGCATCAGGCTAAAAAGCTGAAATTGCAACCACTAGTGTGGCATGAAAAACTAAACAGAATAAATTAATGAGCACATGGCCACTCACAACTATAGCGCCTCCTACAGTTCACTTAATAGTTTCATAAATGTCCGATTACCACGAAATTTGGGGCGAAGATTTTATCGCAAATAAAACTCAATTGGACCTATGTCTAATTTTGTACAATTTGGTATCTAGAAACAGGATATTTCCAATACAAATCCTATCAGACTTGTCAGATCTATATGGAAAGTCAAAAATGTATTTGTGCAAAGTGACTGAAAATTGGCACACACATTGGTCAGGTCAAATCACTCTATAAAGTACATTACATCGTATCTGTATTGTGTATGGGTTGCCGGTTCAAAGCCGTGGTTCTTTAGACTGAAAGTTCCGCTAACAGCAACTAAACACTTCCTGTGGCACTTACAAAATAAAGGCCCTGTGTTTTACAGATATAGAAGCAGTTTTATTTTGACATGGCCTGACAGTGACGGATGATATAACGCTGCCTAAATAACAAATACAGACAAACAGAGCTTTCGTCACAAATATGTTCACTTTTTCATCTGTTTGCTGTGGATGCGCGGGAAGGGCAGTTGCCCATGTGGCCATCATCGCCCCTTGCGGCTTTAATAACATTTAGTTTTTCCTCCAAGAAAGTGCATTGTAAAATCTGAACTTTATGACATGCTGACATCATCTAATAGACAACCGTTTTTATTTGTTACAAACTTCTTAAAAAGAACCATGTGCATCACCATTTGATGCTTTGGGATAAGAGCTGATTGGCTGTGTAAAAGTGGTCCACCCTGCTTCACCTCTCAGGCTGAAAAAGCTGTTTCTAAAGCTGTGCAAGTCGCCAAAAAATCATGCATGTGAATACTAGCGATGTGCCAATGGGATTCTAAGAGCTAGAAACATGTTACTTTCTCCTTTCACGGTTTGAAAATCAGGTACTTCAGCTTTAATATCAGTATGTTGCCCATTAAAGACATTTTACAATTTCATCACTTTTGATCCAATTGTCCCCTGTATAATAATGTATATTTAATTATTTACTCATTCTCACATTGTATGGTTTGCCTACACAAACAAATATGCGTTTTGACATATTGTATTGGTGCTTTTTCTTTACACAGAGCATATAATTATTATGCCTCTATGACTCATAAAATCGAAAGTGAAAAGGTTTAATGGCGACTGTCATTCCTTTATCTGCCTGAAGGGAATCCCATCATCATCTTTGGTGTTCAATTTGCATGTTGTTGCACCCTAAACACACACACAATCAAATGCTTCACAGATTAGAATATACATCTATTTTTCTTACTGCTGTTGCTAAGAGAGACACATTATTAACTTTCTAAAGCAATCTGAAGGAATGCTAATGTTCTCCCTTAAGCAGGAAATCCATTATGCTTGTAACATGTCTGAGAGGCCAAGAAAACAATATATCCATTTGAGCTGAAAAGTTTCAAACTGTTATAAGGATCAAAAAGAACACTGTGAAACTTAAATTCAATTAATAATGAAAAAGTTATAGATATAGATAAAGTTATATTTCATGTTTACTTACTATATCCTCAAGCGTTTGATTTTAATCTTCTTCCTAAATTGATAGGGGTTGTTTGCCACCCAGGAATAGAAGTAGCTTAGGCCAAATGTCTGTGCTGTGAAAATTACTATAATGATTTTTGATGCCTCCAGTAGATAAGTCATGTTTTTTTTAAACTTCTAAAAAGGTTGCAGAGTCCATGGTTTCTGAATTTATGAAGGGCACAGATTCAACAGCTACTGCTCTACAATCAATATACACTTATAAACAAGAATTTAACCAGAAACCTCATATAAATGTTAATACATTTAATAAGACATTAAACATTTTACACTTGCAAATCTCTGTATCCATTAGAAGTTAAATGAAACCTCCTTGTTGAGATACAAAAGCACCTCTCCACCAGCATAATGCATAAAGTGAAAGTGTTTAGAATTGTGTTGCTTCTTAATGGAGGGCAAACTACATCGGCTTTTTGTGCCAATCACAGAAATTATTATCATTAAAGGTCTGTACCTGATTTTTACTTTCTTAGAAATGTGAAAAACAGGACTACTTCATTTTAAACTCTCTTTTTATAGCAGTCCAAACCCGAATGCATTTCTAGCATCCTAAATATTCAAGTGCTTTTCACAACTCTCAGAAGCCAAAGTTTCTCAGTAAAGCTAACAACAACCAGCATGTTAACAGCACACTAAAACACACAGTTATATACAAAGAGTGCACGATGGACTTATTTTCACCCAAATAGATGATTTTGCAATATATCTGTACTGGGCAAAACAGATTTTCCTTTATTACTTGAGAAAATAGGGTACAGCCCCTTCGGGTCTGATTGGTTGCTGAGATTTTTAAATTAAAAACTCACTCTATTCCCCGACTGACTTTGTCTATTTGTCACCAGTGTGGAGACGCTCGAGTGCCACCCCTTGTACGGTTACACCTTGTCAAAAACGCGACAACACACAGGTGGCTATTTTTGGTTCCAATCTCAAATACTGACAAAGACACAGTGTTTAATTAGTCTGGAAGGACGGGTTAAGCTTAGAAGCAGTCATCAAGCCCAATACTCGTCAGTGGTCACTCTCGCTATAAAAGACTTGAGAAAAGATTTCGTTTCTGTAGTTGTCAGGGAGCTGCACTCTCTCTCTCTCGCTCTCATTCTCTTTCTGTAATTAGGAAAAGGCAGAGCGAGTGAGCAAGAGAGAGAACTTGGTTTAACCTTCACATCTCCTTGTTTTACCAGAAGTGCATTTCCAAGTCATATTTAGGTAATCCTCCTGCAAACAAGACAAGATCCGTGCACATCCATGCTGAGCTCTTTAGTGATTTTAAACTCTAAAAATGGAGACTTAAAGGTGCACTGTGTAACTTTTCTGATGGAGAGTGCCCCACTTGCTTTTTTATTTTTTACTTTTTACGCATAGGTCTGGAAGTTAACACAAGCTTTTTTACAAAGGGCTGCCGACAACAAAAAACATTCTGTACAAGCACAAAGCCGTTTTTGTTTTTGACTTGTTGTGCATATGAACATTGAGCATTTTACATAAATCAATCTACTTTATATTATAAGACTTTTCCCTTGTTCTCCACTTTAGTGAATGGAATACTGGAAATGCCAAAATAACAGAAGTGCTGTAGTAAAAGTGGGCAGGGCAGAATAGAGTGACTTTGAATTTTCCACAGTATCTCAAATTTGTTTTTGTTTTTAAAGTAAACTGAAAAACATGCTTTAAATGAGGTTTATCTACCAGACAAATGTAAAGAAAAAGAAAAAAAAGAAAATAAAATCAAATATCACCATATACCCTATTCGAATTTTACTACTGGTACATAATTAAAAAATCTGTTCTTTTTTACTATAACACTGAAATATTCAAATTTGCATATCTTCAAACAGCATTCATGATATTATCAAATTTTTATACATTTCCACTCACGAGACATCATTGCATGACACAATCACTATGCCAAGTTACAGGTCCTCCATGAGAGGAATCCATCTCCATGGATATAAGTCAGGTCAATGAGTTATAATATTCATAGGTCCAGTGGCGTCACACACACATTTTTTACTGCCATCTTGAGGATGAAAGCTGCATGCTCCCTGTGGGCTAGGCAAACATGGATTTCTCTTCTGTAACATCCCTGAAGACCCAATTTGTCACCAGAAATATATTACTGTGGTCAGGAGGGACCAGTGGATTTGCAGAAATCCTCCAGACTAAAGCTGAGCTTTTGTTTCAGCAGCTGGCTAATGCTAATTTACATATTATTAGCCTGCTATATAAACATTAGCTACTTGCAGAGAGTTTTAACAAGCCTAATTTCCAAACAGTCCAGGTGTTTTATTTTAGGATCAGATAGACACTCACTCACCCACACACAAACGCTTGTCCTGCTTTGTTGCAGCTCCGCTGCTGGTCACGGCAGTCCAGAGAACCCGGTTCATCGACTCTCTGCTTTCAGTGCGTGTAGTATCCAGTCCAGTTTGTGGTTCAGATGAACACCCAGGTACTTGTCTGAGTCCACTCTCTCAATGTCCCTTCCCTGGATGTTAATTGGTGAGGGGGCAGCAGAGTGGCGTCCTGCGGAAGTCCACCACCATTCTCCTTGGTCTTCCCTGCGTTGATTGAGGAGGTGGTTCTGCTGACACCAGTCCACAAAGTCCTGCGCAAGTTCTCTGTACTCTGCATCGTTCGTTCGCCCGTAATGAGTCCGATGATGGCAGAGTCATCAGAAGAACTTCTGCAGGACACAGCTGTCCGTGTTTGTTCTGAGGCCTGTGGTGTAGAGGGTGAAGAGAGAGGGCGCGAGGACAGTGCCCTGGGGCACCCCCACACTGCAGGTCCGAGTGTCAGACAGTCTTTTTCTCTCACAAATTGTGAGGTAGTCCAGGATCCACTCTGCCACACCAGCCGTCTCCAGCTTGTCCTTCAGGAGCAGCGGCTGGATGGTGTTGAAGGCGCTGGAGAGATCGAAAAATAGAATCCTCACAGCGCTGCCAGGCTTCTCCAGGTGAGAGAGAGAGCAGTGCAGCAGGGAGATGACGCCGTCCTTCATTACGTGAGAGCCACTGGCCTGAAGCTGTTGAGGTCTTTGGCGCGCGGTGAGTCCTTAAAGAGTCCAGCACCCAATTGCTTGTATGAGTTCTTAGTAAAATGATCCACCACAACATGGCTGCTGGGATTGGATGTTGGTTACTATGTTACCATGGCGACGTGCTTTATTATAACTCATTGGTGCAGGACTTTCCGACATAAATGGTACATAGTGCACCTTCAGCAAACGAATACAGTTTTGACAGATGCCTTATCAGTGTGCTACTTACAACCAGTTCACTTCTTGGGTAGAGTCACGTGCCTGTTGCCCACGTTCATGTTGTTGAGCTGTTTTACAATCTAATGTTTACTTAACCCTCAAATTAAAGCAACTTTTCAAACTTAGGTGGATGAATATACAATTAGATTTTGTCAGAGCTCCAGTAAGTCTTAATGTGAAACTCTGAGATGAATCGTCTGTTCTGATTGCACGACTCAATTTGTATGCCCACAGAGACGCTTGGCTGTGTGCCCTTCTTCGTGCATCAAGGGAATCCCAAATTCATCTGGTTAAAAAACGCCCAGGAAGCAGTGACCTCTTTTGAAAGACTATGAATCATCCTGTTATCTCCGTCTCTTCTGTGGCACAGACTTGCGGAGTCAGGACGTGTTAAGTGAAGTGAGAAAGCATTCGTAATGACACGGAGGTGGAATGAATGAATTTGGTGGATAGCATTTACTGAGATATGCAAACAATATTAGGGGCCGCAATAAAAGCAAATGTAGTGGGCAAGTTCAGTTATGAAAGCAGTGCATTCAAGGTCAAACCTATGTTCTGTTCTAAGTTGTATTGGCGTGGAAATATTCGCAAATCTGTAAGTGAGCAGAAGTTTTTTGGGGTACTTGTACTCTTTTGAGTAGCTATTTAAACATGTACTTGTACTTATAATTGAGTATAAATTTAGCCATGTTAGTCCCAGCACGACTGCTTCACCACTGAATTTGCTCCTCTCCATAACGACATAAAAGCAGCACTGTATTGGCTGCTCAAATAAATTGTGGATTGGGATTTAAAGTGAATTAAACCGTAAAAGTTTTTTTTTTTAAATGACTGATCTAAAATGCTACTAAAACTGAGTAAGAAGTAACTAAATACTAAGTCATATTTTGATATGCCTTCTAAAATAAGTTTTTTTTTTTTTGATCATATTTTTCTGCAGTACCATTTCCACCGCTGGGCAAAAAATAAATGATGAAACTGAGTGCTGGAATATTTTAGTGTTTTGTTCTGACATTACACGAGTATTGGAACAGGGATCAGAGAGCAATTTATTTGCCTTTACAGGTTTGGAGTACTTCCATAGGCATACATGTACCGGTATTTGTTTGAATTGAGACTTTGGATGATTGACACCGATTTCAATACCACAATGATGAGTCTTATATAGATATCAAGACCATTCTAAACATTCAGGAACGGTCCAGATTTGTCCTGAGTATTTTATTTTCCATATCAATACCTGCTTCAATGAATATCTAGTTTTAATATTATTTTTAGAATAGATTGGTAGCTGAATTTGAATTCCCTCTTTCTTATCAACCCTGGTAGAGAACATTAGGTTTCTAAGAAATGCAAAGAGAGTACAATTTGTATCACTCCAGATTTGCAACCATTACAACATCCAACTGTTGGAATTTCTGTTAGTTTACCAGAGGCGTAATTAAACACCCACAGTTATTACCATATGCACGCCATTGAGTCAGATTTCCTTCCGGCCATATACTGGTCTGCCTCCAAAACAACCAGTGCCTTTGTGTCTGCTGATTAGACTCTCTAAATCCCTGTGTGGCTGATTTCCTGTTAATTGCTGAAAAAATCTGAGGCTACAAGTTTAAATGAGTATTTCTTGGATTTTTGTTCAGTATGCACCTTATCCTTCAACACCAGGGAACTCATTTATCCTGAAAATGCTACAGTTTAATGATAACAGTCCAAAGAGCTGCAAATAGAGATGGTAAAGTGTTTTTCAGAGGGAATGGTGATTCATTTACGTTGATTTGAGTGAACACATCCACAGCGGGCTCCTGGAGAAGTGCTCTTTGATGTTGCATTCTTTGTGGCGTCTTCGTTGGATCTCTCTCCTGCCTCTGGTTTTGTGTAGATGAAATACGATTCACTCCGCTGTGTGACTGTGAATACAAAATCACTGATGAGTTTGACCGACTGTCTTATGCAACTCCACATGAGCACATCTAAATCTTAATGTTGATCCAAAGCAAATATTTGGATTTCAAAGGTGTAACATTTAACTTTTCTGGTTGAGAGTCCACATCCTGCTTGTCTGTTCCCATGGCATTGACCTGCTGAATTTCTCTATCTCCATGGAAACAAGCAGGTGACACCACCAGGCCACGTTACAGGTCAAATCTGTGGATAGGCAAGCTTTCTCACAATAAGAATTTCAAGGTATTCTCAAGGTAATTTGAGCAATAAAACACCTGTAATTGAATGAATTTGTTCAATGCCATACGGTGGACCATTCTTGGCAAAGCAATAACACCTCCATGGAGACTCACAAGAGGCAGATCCTAAACCAGAAAAGCAGTGTTTCTTCATCGCTGTGTTCCATGCTGTGAATTTTTCAAATTACAGCTTGTTAATTCACACTGGAGCACCCTCACATCCCGGAATTCCTACTGGACTTTGACAATCCAACATGGCTGCCCCCTGTGTTTGGATAAAGTTTGATATCTGACCGGTATAATATTGATAGTACTTGTCTGATAAAATATGAACTGTAATTTTATGCTCATAGATTTTTCCACTTGACAACTGGAACATAGGAATTCAGGAAGAAAGGGTATCTCAGAGATCCAAATTGCAACCTCCAAGGACAACTGGAACGCAGCATAAATTAATCTACTTAAAATCTTCTAATATCTTGACTTAATATTTACAGCAGCATAAATTAATCTACTTAAATGTTTACAGCAATTATGACAAAAAAAAATAAAAATATGACTTACATTTTTAGACGAGTGAAATGCGTGTCTTTTCTGTTGCATTGAAACAGGCTGGTTATCTTTCCCTGTTTATGTACATCATCTGTGGCCAGTTCTTTTCCTTTGGACCACTTGATAGATTATGATACTGCAGCTCAGGACTGCCCATAAAATGAGGATACTCTGACCAACTAATTTGGCTTCACAGACAGGCCAGAACTCAAATCCATGCAAGTCCAATTTCCCTGCTTCTGACATAATCTTAGAGGACTAAATATTTTGCTTGCAGAACCAATAAGGTGCCATGCTCTACTACAGACGTTATGGTACAATTCACCAGGTTAAAATGCCATATTTTTGTAACATTTAATGCAATTGAGTTTCACAGACTGACTTGAATCCTGCTGATCTATTATTCAGATGAGTAAAACCCCACAAAAATGAAAGTCATTCCATTAATAAAAAATTGAATATCCTACTTCCCTTTTTCTAATCTGATTTACCAGAACAGAATGACTTGCAAAGGTCACTTCTCTTCTCTGCAGACAGACATAATGGATGTGTCACTTTTCTGCCAAAGTATCAAGTATCCTGCACTTGTGGAATTTCTCCACACACACACGCACACGCACACGCACACACACACGCACACGCACACGCACACGCACACGCACACACACACACAACACACACACACACACACACACACAGACACACACACGCACACACACACACACATTATGTTTGATCCACTATTATTTGTACTTATGTACTCAAAGCTGTAATGCATTAATTCATGGACAGCCACATGTTGGTAAACTGTCAAAGGTGAAGAGGAGCAGATTCAGAGGCTGAGGTGGCTGATGGTTCTTCTGTCAAATAAAAAGAACATGTGAGAGTTAACAAAAGAGGTAAACCTGGAGAGATAAAAGCAAAGAGAGCAGACTGGAATCGGTTGACAGCAACAGATAGAGGTCGTGAACAAATAAGCTCATTTCATGTGAAAAATTAAATATAATGGCTTTGATGTACAGTATATTTGAAGAATAGACACAGTGAGGTAAAAAAACAATTTGAGTTGTGGCGGTGTCGCATTAGGCACCAAGCCAAATTGAATTCTTTTTGAAAAATGTGTTTACACTTGACTTTGGCCAAAACAAGTAAATGGCTGCAGCCAAATGTGTCCACTGCAGCCTGATGATGTGTAAAGATAATGAATAATCACTGCTGGAGTACAGTTCTGTTTCAGGACAGCATTATGTTAAGCCCTGCGATAAGACATCTCTGTATAAAGTGGATTCGTTTAAGATATATCCCTAATGACTGTGGCATTTCTAAATGTCCAAAATAGGCCACCATGACAGTTTTAAAAGGGAAGATAAGACACCTGGTGACCCCGAGCTGGACAAAAGCCCAGGATTGGGAGAATAGCTAACCTTTAAAATAAAATAAGACTGGGCCATTTATTTCTGTTACAGCATCACAATGCAAAGCTGAGCACACAAAATAGGTTTTACTTTACTAATAAATTCTCTCCTGTTCCATTTTTAAACAGAAAAAACACCTCTGCTTAGGAATCATAATTGAATTATTCAAGTTAGCTGCATAATTGAACCTAATCCAAATTGTCCAAACTGTGCATAAAAGTACAGTGTGGCTGCTTGTGACAGTATTGGGCACGTCTCCCTGTTTCCTCCCTCCAGCTAAATAGCCATTATCTAGGATGAACCCCACAATAAACTGGCTAAATGCTCCTTCCTAAACTGTAGATTTCCCATGCACAGTCTCTTGTGTGGAACATTTATTTTTAGCACTGAGCAGTTAGACACAGCATACTTCTGTGTAGTTAACTTCTTGCAGTGTGACGGGTGTTAAGTGAAGAAATAGGTGTGTTACAGCAGCAGAGCTCTAGTGTTTGGGTGATGAGATATTTGATGTGATAATGAAGCCTCACTCTTCTGGCCTTGCTTTTTCTGACTAGATGATTTCTACTTATTAGTGGAAAAGTATTCACGATGGGGAGACGCAGCTAATCACTTACAATCACTGTTTGCATTGATTATTGCTCTCCAAAAGTGAATATTCATGTCTGCACTGTGCACACCAAACACCTGGCATTGCAACATATTTTCCTTTTGTCAGTCCAACATTTTCCCATTCTGCTTTTACATTCTTTTGTGTTGAAAGTTGGAAAATATTACAGATTTGCCATAGTTATACACAACCGTGAACATTTTTAGATATATATCTTTTAAAATAGAACCATGGAGTGTGCAACTTTGATTGTCGAAAAGCAAATGGGAAAGACCCAGTTTCCAAGTAATTTATCTCCAGTGAGTCAAAAAATCCTTAATACCCTCCGACAATAATAAAGAATATATTGTATGTGATCAAGTATTGTTATGCTTGTGAAAAATTCAGTTGTAGTCATCTGGACACTGTTTTAGAAAAATAAGACGTTTTAAATTCATTCTCAATCTGCGGATTTAGTCTGTGAACTCAGATATTCATCCTACTTTGAGTAAAGCCCTGTATCAGAACCTCTTGATAATAGCCTATTCTGTTTTTCTGTTTGTTTCCCCTGAAACAAATCTTCTATGTTTACCCTAACAGCCCTGTAATGGGCCATCAAAATCCTATTGTTTATTCCATACTTGATTAGCATCTGAATGGCCAGGGCTTCAAAATACTGCTATAGACTACCGGAAGATTGAACCATAAACCTCCATTTCTGTTTAAAGCAATATTCTTTTTTTTTGTCTCTTTTTTTTTTACAAAAATGGCCCTTCTCTCTTCTCCTGCTTAGAATCTTCACCTCACTGTCTTAAAAAGAGTGGTTTGTGGCTTCAAGATGAAGATGCACTCCTGTAATCCTGATTTTGCGTGTCTTCTGTGTTGATACAGCCTTTTGTGCAGTGGCTCTTTAGTCTCACCTATATAACGCTCTTTAGGGCATTCCTTACGGCATTGAAATGAATACTACATTGCTCTGTTTTTGAGTGGACATCTTTTCCTTTGGATGAATCATTTTTTGTCTTAAAGTGTTGCTTGGTTTAAAATGGACAGGAATTTTGTGCTGTCTAAAAATCTTTCTGACAGTCCAGAGACTTAAGGGATAGATATGCCCTTTCTTCTTGGTTCTGTTTCCCTTTTGTCTTTTTTGACGTGCTTCTTGGCTCTTTTAACTTTGTTGAGAGCCCAAGCGGGGTAACGACAGGTTGAAAGAGCATTCCGGACATGCCAAGATCGGCAGATTGAGAATGACTCTCGGATGTTTTCTCATCCAAGAGTCATTCTCGAAAGATATAGATTTTCTAAACCAGTGTCCAGATGACTACAACTGAATATTTTTCTTCAATGGGTCACTCCTGGACAAATGAAGGATTACATTGACTTATGACCGTGAAGGATAAAAAAAATTATTGAAAAGATAGATAAAAGAAGAGTGACATGTGTATGTTTGGCTTGTTTAAAATGAATCCTGTTAGGCCAAAAAGTAAAATTTTGGTCTGATCAGACCAGAGCACCTTCTTCCACATGTTTGCTGTGTCTCCCACATGGCTTCTGCAAACAGGACTTCTTATGGCTATTTTTCAGCAATGGCTTCTTCTTGTCACTCTTCCATAAAGGCCAGATTTGTGTAGTGCAAGAATAATAGACAGATTCCTTGTCTGGAGCTGCAGCGATCCACAGCTCTGCAGCTCCAGAGTTGGGTTTCTTGGCTGCATCTCTGATCAGTGCTCTCCTTGTTCGGCCTGTAAGTTTTGGTGGACAGTCATGTCTTGGTAGGTTTGTAGTTGCGCCATACTCTTTCCATTTGATGGTGGATTGAACAGTGCCTTTGAGATGTTCAAAGCTTGGAAAAGCTTTGTATGACCTAACCCTGCTTTAAACTTCTCCACAACTTTATCACTGACCTGTCTGGTGTGTTCCTTGGACTGATGCTGTTTGCTCCCCAACATTCTCTTAACAATCTTCTGTGGCCTTCACAGAACAGCTACATTTATATTGATCTTAAATTACACACTATTAACTTCACTGGTTACACTCTGGGAAAAGAGGCTGAACACTTTTGCACTTTAGTACTTTTCATATTATTATTTTAAATTTTGCTTACTCTGTAAATCATGTGAAATTTTCCTTACACAAAATATGGATGAAATGTATATACGTTTGCGGCCGTGGCGTGACAAAATGTGGAAAAGTTCCAGGGGTTCGAATACTTTTGCAAGCAACTGTAAATCAGACATTGCTGGAATACAAAGTGGCTTTGGATCGAGACAAGGTGAAAACTTTCCTGGAACGCAAACAATTGGTTGTTTTCAGATTCCAAAATGTGACGATATGGGGGGCAAAAGCCAGATCTGTCAATTGATTGAAACCAACTTTTTTACAACAAACATGTGCATTTTAACAATATAATTTTAGTTCATCATCTGTATTAAATATAATTGGCCTACAGAATGTTGTGATGTAACCTGAAACCCAGCAATACGTGAGAATATAGGCTCTCAGAAAGGCAAAATCATCATGTAATTGCCCATTTAACTGTCCCGAAATTCAAACAGGTGTCCCGAATCTGGAATCTTGTGCCAATTGTCCCGAAAAAAAAGTCCAAAAAAACAAGGCCATTTGGAGCACGGGGAATTTTCCCTTTGGGCCGGTGCACTTTTGGGCCAGTCACTGTCATGTGCACAACACAAAACACAGTCCTGATGTTACGCTTCAATGGCCCGTTCCCAATCAACTCGAGACACGTTCAAGTATAGCTGCGTCAACCCACAGCATTGTGAGTTTGAGTCCAGCTCTCGACAGTTTGCTGCAATGTCCTTCCCCAGTCTCAACCCCATTTCACGCTGTACTGTCCTGTCTAGTGAAGCCCATGGGCCAAAACATTTAAAAATGAATTATTCTTTGACAGATGAGAAGTATGAAAATGTACAGAAAATTTAAACAGCAAGCTAAATTAATGTTGAATGCAAATTAAAAACCGCGAGTGAAGAAATGGTGTTTGGTTTAACAGCTTTGTAGATTTAGATGCCTCACAGCTGCAGAGAGTCACACCTATAGCCGTCATATGTGAGTGAGTCAGATTACACGCTCCACTCTCCAGCCTTGTGTCATCCCCTATTAGTATTTTCATTAAGGTCATTACAAATACCAAACCCCCCTATAAGGCTTGTGTTATTCTTGTAGTATATTTAACTTTCTGCACAGAGGAAATTAACTGTGCCATGTTAACCTTCTGGTGGTGGAGACAAAGCTGCAATACAAGAGAGAACCGGCAGGCACAGGTACATCATCCACAAATGCAAAATAGCACCGGGATTGTAAGTAATTTTAGGATTATTATATTATAATATTTTTGTGTAAACATTACCATCACAGCTGTTTATGTGACTTCTAATATGAAGCGATCACATTTTACTTTTGTTTACAATATGTTAAAAACTAAACTGTAACCATATGAATGATCATAAAATCGTGATGTTTCTTTGCACAGTTTTGATATCGCGGCATTGTTTGTGACAAATGGTGAAGTCAGGTTTTTGACCAAACAGTTTAAGAAAAACAAAAGATCAACATACAACACAATTTTAATGAACATAATTACAATTTAATGCTCAAATATTGTTAAAATAATTATAGAGACTTTGCAGATGACAGTACAACATTCAGAATTTTGACAGTGAGTGGCAAAAATGCATGAGAGTCAGTGGTGAGTAACGTTTTCTCCTGTAAGAGCTCACAACACAACTTACTGCAAAAGCAAATGAACTGCTACAGTCTAACAACAAATATAAAGCAAAGAAGCACATTTCATCAGTTGTGCTGTTCATAGTTGTGTAGGAGCATTTTTCGAATAAAAGAGTGTCAGTGCATAACCTCTATAGATTGATTTATCATAAACTGTGTGTCCCAATCTTGTGTCTCATTTCATGGAATTTGTATCTTGTCACACCCATTCATTGTTTTGCAATTGTTAGTTGAAATGACTGTGCTTGCAGGTTATACATTCAACACAACTTTAGAAACTTTTGGTAACCAAAAACAAAATTTTCCTTGTGTTTATTACATAAAATAAAAAAATAATACAAAAAACACATCCCATTTTAGCTCAACAACTTATACTTAAAAGCCTTGAAATCATTTGTCGCCACACGTCACTCCTGTCAGCCGCAATGCAAGGCTCCTTCATTCCACTGGCAATCACTTCAAAACAGCATCGGCCATTTATCCTAGCGTTTGATTTTTTTCTCCAAGGAAAAAAGTAGAGAATAAGGAGTTATTGCGTGACGGAGAGGCCACTGAGATAACAAAGAAAAACAAAAGGAGCATTTGACTGTACACTAATGGGCTTTAAATTAATGCATGGTAAATAATGGCTTCAGGCTGTAGCTATCTGAAATAATTCACAGCGGCACGTTTATTTTTGAAATTACGCTGCCTAACAATCACACAATGTTTCTATGCGCCGCAAAAACAACCACTGCTTTATGCATTAATGAGGAGGCCTCATTTTATCGTGGATGTCAGCTGGATGTCAGCTGTCGGTCTCATTTTCTTACGTATCAAGATGTGAACAAATGAAAGGTGCATTATGCTGATTATACAATATTATACTGATTGTAAAGCTAAAGTAAAATCTGTTTTGCCAATAGGTATATATTGTAAACGCAGCTCTGTGAGACTGCCGTGTGCTCTCTGCATCTAGTTAAGTGGTGTTTTTTCTCAGCAAAACGGAAGCCCTGTAAATAATTAGTAAATAAATAAGCCACTTTTTTTTTTTTACCAATCCCACAAGAATCCAAAAGCTTCTGTCCTATTTATATTTATTGCTGATCTATTTGTAGAAAAAAAAAAAGTGGTGTTTTTTAGCCCTGCTTGGACCCGGAAGTGATGTCACACTTTATAATCCCACTTGCAATTTTTCTGATGTCGAGCCCACCGCCTGCTTGGAGATGATGATGATTGTTATAATTATCATTACAAGTCATTCGTCCGTATTAGAGTGTATTTATAAAGCACTTTCTGTCCCAAAAAATGACAGTGTAAAAAACAATCACATGCCCATACCCAGCCAAACCACCTCCCACAACCACTTGACCCCAACTGTTGGGGAGACGTCCCCGGAACAGAAATCACAGGCCTTTTGTACACCCACAACCAAACAACACACACACAGGCGGCAGTAGCTCAGTTGGTAGTCGTCTTCTGATCCGAAGGTCGGTGGTTCAAATACCGCTCTCGAAATTAAAAAAACAGCGGTCAGATCTACTGGCCCACAGGTTGGAGATGCGATTCCAGATCCCTTAGGTGAATACCTACTTGGGCAAGACACTTGACCCATCTCGTCGCACTGAGGTATGAATGGGTGAGTGGTTCCTTGATGTAAAGCCCTTTGTGTGCCTTGGAGGTAGAAAAGCACCATATGAATGTGACCATTTACCATTTGAACATATACACGCATACACATGAAAATAATACATGAGGGTGAGTACCAATGAACCAGTTGAGGAAACCCCATCAGAGGAGCAATCTGCACCAGGAGCAGAGAGTGCCTGCAGCCACAGGACACCAACACAGGGCCCTGAGGAGGCAGAAACACCAAATCTCCACCAGGGGCCGACGAGCCAGGTCCTAGCAGCCACAGCTGACTACTGCTCCTGGTGCAGGGGCCATTCAGAGGAAACACTGGAGATCCTAAAAGGGATAAAAAGATTAAAATGAGTACAAACTAACTAGATGAGTCAAAGCTAAAATTTTGAGAAAAACTTGAACACAAATACATTTGAAATAATAAGCGTAGACTAAATAAATAAAACAAATGCTAATACAGCACGCAAACCCGCTCACAGTGGGACTGAGACTCCATGTTTTTTAAGGCCTTTTTCAGCAATAAACACAGCTGTTGTCAAATGAATGCAGATAAGCAGATGGCAGACACCTTTAAAAAATTAACATAAATAAACATTCACCATTAATTCAAATCTATTGAATCTAGAGAAATGCAGCATATAACTAATACTTTTTGATATTTAATATAAATTTAGCTGAAAGGCATACTGCTGTTATCTATCACATAGAAAAAATACAGAGATCATAAAATATAATTATGGATAATACCAGTGCAGGCAGTGCGATTTATAATCATAATAATGGCTGCCATTACACCTAAGTGCATCGTTCAAAATGCAGCGCTCCATTTTGGATGGGCGCATCCTCGGCCTGCATGATTTTTAAGTAAGCTCTTTACACAGTCCAGAGGCACATAGTTTATTACCACAGAATCAGTTTGAAAATCATTGCAAACACAAATCATTGTTTGCTTCTGTTTATTTTAAGCACATGAATGCCACTTGAGTTGGAGTTTACTGATGCTACTGTTGATTGGAAATGAGTTAGAAAGTAGGCTGTAGTGTTGCGGGGAGTAATTGGCTGTAATTGAATAATGAAGGTTGGTAGAAGCACTCCTGGTCTGTACTCTTATACCTCAACATGATACTCAAGTACAACATTACAAGTAATCTTTATTGTTGATTAGTACATTGCATTTATTTTGTACTGAACAGCAAACCAGCTTCTGCTAAGACCCCTCACATTTCTGCTGTTTTACTCTTAAGACTTTAATAAGATCAAAGCTGCTATACTACTTTAAATAAGGTCAACTACTTTTGGTAATAGTTATGCCACAACAAAGTCTGTACTCAAACCTGACCATTTTAAAGGCAATAATATGCAAAATCTGCAAAATTTTAATGAGCTGATTGATTCCTGCATGTTTGAGTATGCCCGCCCACATCCCTCTACTTTGCTGCGATTATTTGAAATACTCTGACTGACACATAGATTCTAAAATGTCACAGAGCCACTTTTCAAAAATGAAAACATGTAAATGACAATTTGCTGCTTGTTAAGGTGAAATGTCTTTATGATGAGGCAGATCAGTTCTGCAATTTTGAACAGGAAGTCAATGGACCTGTTTCTTTTATTAAGCTGTTTTATAACAATATTGCGGTTTACAAAGTACAAAATGTATTATGATGTTCAACACTAAGTACCTGAAAAAACCACAATATGTCTCCCTTAACGAACAAATTACTTTCATAAAAGACAAAAAACAAACCTCATTGAAGTCTCAAGTAACGTTTTCCTATCAAAATAAATGTCTTTACTACTTTAAGTATAGTAACTTCCTAGGTTCATAAAGCATCCAGTTTTAAGCTCTTGATAAGCTATTGCATACAGAGTAGTTTAAACTTGGAGCTATTTTATAACAATGGCAGCATGTTTATTTTCATTCATTCATTCAGTCATTCATTTTCTACCGCTTGTTCCCGTTAGGGGTCGCGGGTGACTAGAGCCTATCCCAGTGCCTTTGGGCCAGTGGACAGTGGCCAGCTCGTCGCATGTTTATTTTGATACTCTTAATTGTTTTGTTTTCTCGTTTCAAATGGGTGTCTGAGCTCTCCATCATGAGAGCCTTGGCTGGGCCGCTGCCGTAGCCCCCCGAGCAGATGGAATGGCAGGATGCTGTGTCTCCAGACATCTCCAACTGGCCTCACAAAAGGTTGAGTATCACTTCTGTACTTTTTTTGTATTTCATTACTAACAGATGTGACCAGGGGAATTGTTTCACAGGGTGTGTGTCCATCTGTAATTCTTGGCACAGATTCATGGCGAGTGTTTGTGTGTTTTCAAAGCGGAGACCTTGAGGACTTTGTAGTATTCCCTGTGTAGCTGCTCAAAGCTGCAGTAGCTGAGTTTTGCCAGTGGGCAGGCTACAAGAGGTGAAAAATCTCACAGAAACCATAGAGTCCCCAGGGCCATATTTATTTTATGGCAACAGTACTATAGTAACATTTATCAGCTAAACAATTTGCAACAAAATGACTGCTGTTCTCTATGCCTCTACTGTAGTTAGTGTTAGCAACAGTGAAGAATGCAATACATTATTTTATGCCCGGAAATAATGAATACAAATTTTGTGATGTGTTTTTTTACCTATCCTTTTTAATTATGAGCCTGAGGTGGTGTACGGTAATGGAAATGTCATTCAGCACCTTGAATGTAAAGCAAAATTCTAGCTTCATTAATGGCTATGTGACTTAAATTGCGTTTGACAGGTTATCATGTTTTTCTAATAAACACTTTTTTGGTGGCATAGTACTAGAGGTAAAAAGTAAAATAGCACTTTGTTTAAAAAAATGTTTTTTTAAATCCCGAGGTTGGATTTTCTGAGTTTTGACCTGTAAATTCAGACTGGAACACCTTCACATCTCTACTTGGAAACTCGGGCAACATTTTTAAAAGCCTGAGTTTATCAGTTTGCCAATTCAAGATGGCTGCGCTGAATAAAGTTTAAACATCCGTTAAAATATTGATACTACTTGTGTTATTTTCCCTTGCTTCTTTCTACTGATTGTCTACTACTACTCTCTGTGAACTTGCTCCTGCACTACCGCTGAGCCTCTGCAGTAATAAATGCATTGTTGTACAGTAATGATTATTGTGAAAAATAAAAGTGGGTTTGTGAAACAGTTTCACCTATTTGATATACCGTAATCATATAAACCATAGACCATAGTTTCCATTTACAACACAAAAATAAACAACTTTAAATGTATAGCAAATATTACTCATTAGAGATCACTGAACTTCTACATTGTGACATTTAATCTGTCATTGTACATTAGATACTATCGTCTCTTGAGAATCTTCTGATGTCAAGTGAAACCAACAGTGCAACTTTTTCCTCACTTTATCCTCAGATATTTAAGACAGGTAATTTGTCTTGTTAACGAACATGAGACAAATTACTCTACTGTTTTAAGATGATGCAATAAAAGCACACAAACTATGGCATGTTATTAATGCCACTTCTGTTCAGTGTCAGAAAACAGAAAACAGAAAAGGTCTCATCATTGCTATGACCAACCACTGTTATTATCAATACATGACAATGCCCAGCTACACTCTGTAACTACATTACCATTGTTTCAGATTGCTTTTAAATGTTTTATTTCCAAATGACATCAATCCCCTGATATGGCTCACCTCACAGCCAGTGTTTACACCTCCAACCAGAGAAGTTATAATAGCCTGCTGTTATAAATGAATAATTTAGTTTTTGATAGTGTGGAGACAGGTTTGGACACTACTCGGAAGTCTCCACAATGAGCACACTTTGCACAAATGTTTCAACAGTCTTTGCTGCTGTGTTACTATCAATAGCATTGTCATGCCGTAATAACAAAGCACTTATGAACAAACACAAAGGTTTCCTTTATTTAAAACTCTGAACATGTTGAACAGAACTTGTGTTTTTGCTGCTAATGTGTCCTACTGCTACATAGAGCTGTAGCAACAAGCTCTGACCCTCAACTGCCTAAAACTTATTTTTTTGCTCCTGTTTTGTCATTAAAAAAAGGCTATATTCTACCAACAAACAAGATAGATGATACATTAATTCTAGCTTTAGTTAGCAAAACTTACCTTCAAAGTTACATGAGGATAATGTAAAACTTAAAGCACTTATCCATCTTGTTTGCGGTGTAGAACTAAACAGACACATGATCCGTTGCACAGTATTGATGATGCCTTCAGATGGTTAAAATACACTTCGAAAAGCCTCCAAAGACTCAGCCATTTCGATGCAAAGAGTGCAGCTTCTCAGTGAACTCCCCAGTAGTGACAACGATCTTTACGTAAAATGTGAAAGATGATTTTGGTCCTTGATTACAATATGGTTGCTAGGTAACAGTTATGGAATTACCGCTACCTCTGTCACTATGCTGCTCATGTCCAACCAGGAAGTAACATTATAGATGTCACCAAAATTGTCTGACTGGGGAAAATAAATGAATTTTTCTAACATGTCATATGCACTTTAAATCCTTACCTTTCTCATCAACTGTGAGAGATGTGGTTCTGGCCGTGTTTTGCAATTTGCGGCAGTGACACAGAATAACAGCATACAGATTTGGATGGCATTTAATGGCGTTACTACGGTAACATGTTAAGTTCTAGTGTAACAATAATTACTTGATATGCCATTTTAAGGGTCATAGAAGATAATTTCATGTTGTCCTGAATAACCATGTCAACTTTTGACCTCTTGACTTGAGCTGAAAACTATACTGTAATTCAGAGGAAATGAAGTAAAGGCTGTGGTCTCATTGTGTGAGAGTGAAGGCGAGCTGTCAGAGGCCTGCAGGATAAGTGTGGCATTTGAAAAGGTTGAGCCATATATGACATCGCAGCGCAAGTTGAAGGAACAACCAGGAGTCAAACGCTTCTTTTTTTTAGTTTAGAAAAAAGAATTATGCTCAGATAAATCTTTTTTTCATTTATTGTTCTATGGGTTCTATGTTCTATGTACTGCGTTCTATTAGATGGTGTTGTAGTCTATGTGAATCATTGAATTTCTAGCCAAAAGACAAGACAAAAAATCGCCTTGGGGGAAATCGAAAAACAACAGCGCGCCTTTTTTCAGCATTACCACTGCATAAGCCACCCGCATACACAGCTAAAGTTATCTGCGTCATGTGTGGGATATTATATCTTGAATCTGAGGATTTTTCCTCTATAGCTGTTGCATCTATTGTCAATAACAACAACAGAGTGGAATGAAACTGAAATGCATTTGCTGGGATTCAAAAGTCCATGCATTGTATCATCTACCTTGAAAGCAATTTAGACAGGAGTGAAATATGGAACAATGGTTTTATGTGAGTGTTTGTGTACAGCGTTGTGGGCGTGTGCATGTCTGTGCACTAATGGGAGGCAAAATCATAGTGCCTTGTTACCACTGCTGCTCCCTGAATAACATATGGTAGCTAAGTTCACACGTTATGTATGTTAGATTATCACCCAGGAGCTCAGCGGTTTAATGTCACTGCATATTTTAGCAGTTGTTGTGGAAGTCACATGGAGAGTATATGTGTATGTGTATGTGTGTGTGTGTTGTGTGTACACACCACACACATACAGGTGACTATATATATATATAATCACCTGTTCTTAACATATACCATAACCTTGCTTACCCAATGCTTTAAAAAAAAAAATTCAAATAAACTAGAAGTATTTTTTTAAGCACAACAACAAACTCCTGACATAGATGGATCAGTCCAATATGTGGTGGAGTGTGTTTGACTCTGGGCATACTATATTACAGTCAAATGCGAACATTCCAAATGGCAAATTGCTAAATATCTTATTCTGTTGTAAACCGTTGTGGTTTAGACCCCTATAAATATGTTTCTAAAATGCATGTTCTAAAATGCATTATTCTTGTAATGGTTAGCAGTTTCTTCTCTCTAACGTGTTTAAAATCTGACAAACAATGAATAAATGGTCCTAACATGTCTTGTAAAACACACATCAATTAGCATCAAATATTAGCATAACAATATAAATGTCAATATTAGTTCTGAGTGACTAGAGCTGTATTGCATCGTAAATGTTCACGCTCTCAGAGGAGCTGCCAACCTGTTTCGGCTGCGTTGCGCGCAGTAGATCATTTGTCGACTAACTCTGAAGTCGGTATTTGCAATGCATATTGTCCTTGTGTTTGACAGCACCACATAGCTTGTCACCTGTGTGTGCGTCGTGTGCGCGTGCCTGCATCCAGTATAGACCTATTATTATTATTATTATTATTAATTATATTATTATCATTATCTATATATTATTATTATTTTATTATTCAATAATATGAAACAAATTCTTAAATAACATTATTATTATTATAGTATATTATTATATTATTATTTATTATTTATTAATTATTATTTATTTATTATTATTGAATTATTTATATAGCACCCTTTCGGAGCCCTTCACAGGCAAGCATTTCACTGAGGACAATCCGTGGTGAAGTGTTTGGCATTTGGAGGACACATGGCATTTCCCCACTGTGGCACCTGGCGTTCCAGCAGTCTCCGATCTAAGTACTAATCAGGCCCTACCCTGCTTAGCTTCTGAGAGCTGAAGAGGTATGGCCATCTTTTACAAATTATTATACAAATTAATGCAGAGAAAGATCATTTATTGTAAAAAGGAGCGACCCATGGGCCAGAAAGGTCCTGGCCCATTAAATTGGACATGAACGTAGAAGTGCTGACAGATTGATAGGGAGTTTGTGAAATATCTAACCTCGAATACTGGATCAATTTATATGTTTTGTTCTTTGCTATTTTATGAATGTTGAATTAAAACACAATAATTACCATGTACAGTTTCCCATCTGCATTTAATGTTAGAATTCATACCAAAGTCAGCAAATATATAAAAACTAATTCATTTGCAAGCGCCACATTTCTCTATCAGTGAGTGTCCCAATTCACCCCCTGCTCTATCAAAAATGATTTACTTATCTTCCAACTCACTGTTCCCTCACTAATCTAAGAAGAACATGTTTGACAATAAAAACTGCAATTTCTCTTGACCACAGACAACTTAGTGTCACATCCAAGTATTTTGGGGACACATTTTGAGCTCAGTGACTGTGGGAGTGACTAACTGAGTGGCCGTAAGCATCCTGTTACAGATCTGATGAAAGTGGAGATGCAGAGAGAGGGGGAGGCGAACCGCGAGCAGCTTTGATCTCCATCTACTTGAATGAACATTGGCGTAAATTGCTGCATCCACTATCAGCAGTGAGAATCAAATGAGATGTACAAAAGCGTGTCTCTCAGTGTGGTGTAACTGTTGGCAGAGGGAGAGAGATATCATTATCATCAGAGTGAGGAGACCAGACAGACAAGAGTGACAGATATGAGTTAAGACCAGAATTATTCATAGTTGGGTTTTGAGCACAGGGTCAACATCTGGAAGTGGCTGAGACCAAAATTTGAATAATCTGAATTTGCAAAGAGAATGAACAATGCCAGTTCTTGTAACAGTGATAATCCAGACACCATTATAACACAATTCAAGACATCCAAGGCATTTCATTTTGGAAAAAACTCACACAACTATGAAATTACCCTTAAATTAATAGTTAAAATAATATTAGAGGCAGACTGGGACTCGAGTCAGACTTGAATCACTATTTTGATGACTTGAGACTTGACTTAATAAATTGGACTAGGACTTGGGACTCGACTTGGACTTGAATACCAGTGACTCTGGACTTGACTTGGGCCACTGTAACTTGAGACGACTTGATGCTTCACTTTACAGCTTTACAGTTGATAGTTAGATGTACATCCCTTCCCACTTTGCTATTTGTGTGCTATTCTTTCAAAAATAACCATTCACATTGCAAAAATAGCTGAATTCGGTATAATTGAGAGGACTCGAAACTCAAAGCAGAATACTTAAACTTGTGGGCCACAGTCTTGAGACTTGAGAATTAGTTGGGACTTAAAAAACGGTTAGGGCTGGGTGATAACAATTTAATTGTCATCTGCTATTTTGGTCATATCGTCATATTGGGATTCTCTATTCCTCTATCTGGTCAAACACAAAACGTTTTTCCCACCCACTTTTCCTATTGGTAACACAATGAAGTGTTACATTTCAGAAGAAGTGTACATGAATCGCGATAAAATCAAATTGTGATCTGGCTCCAAGAAAATTTGGATATTAATGTTTTACCCCCACCTTAGTCACACTTTTAATTTATAGTTTTACACAGCGCATTTTCAGACACTTACAATTTCCTACATTGTTCATTCACTCCATACTTGGTGGTGAAAGGCTTCTGTAGCCTCAGCGACCCTGGGGTAGACTGTCAGAGCCAAGGCCTTTTCAACCAGCACCCATCACTCACTCGAACACATTCATAGAAGACAAAGTGGAAGAAGTTCAATTCAATTCAATTAATTTTTGTAATGCCCAAAATCACAACAGTAGTTGCCTCGAGGGGCTACAATAGAAGAAAAAAAACACACAAAAAAAAAACAATGTTCATAGGGACTTGGAAATGTCCCAGCATCCTGTGTCCTTAGACAGATGTCCAAAGCTCCCCTGTCCTTAGACCCTCCTTCTCGGCCAGGAAAAACTACCAAACCTCTTTGGGAAAAAGTAGAAACCTGTAGGAGTTCCACAGTGAAGGAGTAGATCCGACTCCCTTGGACGGACAGGCGGACGCGCCTCTCAATTTGCAGATCGACGGTGGAGCTGCCACTCAGGAGGAGAACCAATTTTTCGGGTTGATGGAGAACCGTTTACATGAAGTAGAGACCGTTTTTTCAGGCAGTTGAGAGCATCGTGGATCCACAGGTCATCGATGTGCTTGCTCCACTCCTGTCGGGGAAGTGGGAGAAGAAGAAGGAAAGAAGATGAACAGATTGCAAGTGAAATTGAATATTAAATATTGTTTGATAGAAAAAGTAGTAAGAAGCAGAGGATAGTGCTCAAGCTGCTCATACTTCCCCAGCATAGTTGCTCCTAGGGCAGCATAGCTGGGAACTGTTGGTTTTTATTTCTGTTCCTAACTGGCCTGACCATAAGCCATTTCAAAGAGGAACGTTTTAAGTCTTGGTCTTAAATGAAGAGACTGTGTCGGCCTCTTTAACATGGACAGGAAGCCGATTCCACAACACAGGAGCTTGGTAGCTAAATGCTCTACCTCCTACTGTGCTTTTAGAGACTCTTGGGTGACTTCTAAGAGGTAAGTATCTTTTAAGACCTGGTATTTTCTTCTAGCCTGGTTCTAGACCTGTTTAGATAGAAACATTAATATAATTACGTACCTCTCGTAGTTGTATGGGCAAACCGAAATTAGTTCTACCAGAGACCAGTGGATTTGGAAGTGAACGTAGCTCTGTTTGGGTAATGATAACTGGATAATTAGTGTACTTTATGAGTGCTCCTTTTGAGGGTAGATGGGGCCAAGTCTAATTTATTGGCATTTTTAAGTCAGGAAGTGAGAGTTTGAATTCTCGATTCTAAACTTGACAGGAGCCAGTGAAGAGACTCGAGCATTGATCGTAATGTGCTCTCTTCTATTTTAGTTTACCTCTGGTATTAGTAATCTTGCTGCTTGCCTCATTTTGAATTCCAGTTGAAAGCTTTTTTATGGCGCTTTTAGGGCACGCTTTGCGAGCAGGGAGTTACAGTAGTCTAATTCTAGGATGTTAACAAACGCTTTAATGGGACAAGTTTTTCAGCATCACTTTTAGGCAAGATTTTTCTGATTTTGGCTATATTACGCAGATGGAAATAGGCTGTTTTACAGGCTTGATTTATGTGTTTTTTAGTCAGTGCAGTCTCCCATCCCAGCGCTGAAAAGCCAAACTATGCTTAGTTTACGAGATCAGGCGAGATTGTGTATTTTCAAGGTGGTAAAGCTGTATAATAATTGACTTTCTACCTGTTATATTTGTGCTGCGTCAGATCCCACATTTCAATGGGGTATGAATAATGTTTAGGCACGTGAGATGGTCAGCTCTGTTTCATGTGGATCTGTTTTGTTCTTTGATATTACAAAGATAACCAGAGATGACAAAACAAAAGGGAACATTAAACACATGTCTTCAGTTTTTTAGGTCAGAGAGCGAGTTGGCAGGAGCTTTTTCTGCATCACTGTCAAACTATCACCATAAATCAGCTCTATGTGCTTGAAGGTGGCTGGCTGACACCTACTTGCCTAGAGCCAATGTACACACACACAGATGTATTATTTTGAGAGCAAACTGATTTTATGTTGTTGTCAGAAATACACAAAGAGGTCTGCCAAGTGAATTCCAGTCTTTCTCTCTTTAAAAAAAACAACAAAAACTTTTCTTTTTGAGACGATAGAGCACAATCAATCTCCTCCATCTAGTGCTAATGAGATCACAATCCGTCGTGATGAAATTTGCTTTGGGATTTTCCGCCTACCCGTGTATATTCTTCTTGACTTCAATAAGGTTTGCAGTATGCTCCAGGAATTTATTCAAGGCTGACTAGGGCACAAACTCTTAGAAATGTGCTGATAGATTAAAGATATAATTCCATAGCATAAAATTAGTTGTTGAGATAGTGAAAGGAAAATTGCATTTGACAAAGCTGAAGCTAAAGTGTCTTTGTTTGATCCATAAACCCTCATGGCCTGTTTTGGAGTTTGTGTGTTGACCAGATTATGCCTTTTTCATTACCAAAGTAGCTGTGATGCCTGCTAGTTTATTGGTGAAGACGACCGTAGTGTAGTGAAATAACCAATTTACTCTAAATGAGGCAGCTTCAGGTTTCATCAGGTTAGCCATTCCAACATCACCAATTAGTAATTTAAAAGTTTAGCATAATCTTGAATAGTTGACAAGCCGTGTCCACATTATCAAGAGAGTTTTGATTATTTCCAGTTGTGGGTACTGTTTTAAATGGAATCAACTAAATCATATCAGGAAATTGCCTCATCGATCAAAAAGTGATGAATGTCAAGTAGAAAATACATACAACGTCCACCAATTTTATTACTGGAATGTTGGCTGTGTGTCAAACAATCTTGCCTCACAACGAGAAGGTCCTGGATTCAATTCTCTGACCAGCTGGAGATTTTTTATGTGCAGTATGTTCCCCCAGATACTCTGTTAAAGATGCTTTATAGATTAATCCTCCAGCTTTTCTATCTGCACATTTTGGACAACAACACAGTTTTCAATGATGTGGATGTGCCATGTGGTTTCTGACACTGGTGATCATGAATCTGTCTGCATAGATTAGCCGTAGCATTTTTAAGTAGATGTAAAAGTGTGTAAGTTGTGCCAATGATGATCGTGTAGCTTTTAGCCGTATCATTCATAACCCTGTGATGGAGATATCAACGCAGCTGTCTGGTTTTATGATTCTTGTTGCTGGTATCAGAGCTTATTTGCGCCGTGTTTATGAAGCTGTAAAGTGTTCTGACAGGAGGCAGAGGTGTATGCCTTCCTGTGCCTCTCTGTGTGCACAAGCAGGCCTGAAGAATAATACATGAGCTTTGCAGCTCGTGGGATCGCAGGATTAAACTCTGATAGTGGATCACAGGAATGACACTGCGCCTATGTCCAATTAACTTGCTTTTAGGAACCTGTAACTATGTCGGTGGGGTACACAAATGTTAAATGTTTTGTGGAATTTGGTTGACAAGGTTACCACAGAATAATGCTGAGTTTACACATAATATGCGTTAGGTCCCGCAAGGATTCCAAAGTGATTAAAATCAATGCGTGCTACTAGCCTTAGAGCACTGCGGACGCGAGTGCAGGTCTGTATAAATAATCTACAAGGAAGCTCTTTTGTTCAGACAACATCTCGGTCTGTTCTTTTTTGTATTATTGTGCGAGCATGTGAACCGGTGCTGCGTTGGTCAAATATGCTAACTAAGGCTGGGTATTGCTTTGTACTTCATGATACAATGTACATCCTGATGCAGGGTCCCCAATATGATTCATATTTCGATACTTGGAACTTGATAGGATACATATCTGGATACATGAATTACCTTTAACCCAGTGTTGAAATTTACTAAATTGATGTTTTGATTATGTAGAATAACAATATGCATTGAAATTTCATGCCCACAATGTCTGTAATCTCAGAACACAATTGTCCTATGAATAAGTCACCTTTTCAGCTCAGAAGATTCAGCTTTAATGCAGCAGTCGGCAGGTTAATAACTGTTTTACTCAGCAATTTATCTTGAATTAATGTCATTTGAAAGTATCACAACACTACTGAGCCCGTAGTATACACATTTCTGTATCAATAAATAACGTTTTTTCAAAGATTTTCCCAAATAACAATCATAACATGTGCACCCCCTGCTTGTGCAAATCACAACCACAATGAAAGGAATAATGATTAATAAAAGCACATCCAATGCTAGGCAGGTCCTAGAAAGGTGTTGAATTTTATAAAAACTAATTTAGTTCAAGTCATTAGAAATATTTTTAACAAGAGTTTACAATTCTGAGGAAATTAAAAAGATTCACATCATTGTAGTGACAAATTGCTACTAGTTTAAGGGGACCAATCACATCAACCCGCCTCGGTTTGAAATGCATTCAATTGGTGAATTACGTCCCTGTAATTATCTATTGAACAAAAGCTGCCATTAAGCTCATGCAGCCACATAATATGAGTTGTAGGCAAACTTTGACAGGCGCTTCATCTGTTTAGACAAGCTGAAAAACTCATTTGGGCTTAATAGTATTTTTGTGTTTGTCTAAATGTTGAAAATTAAAGTCTCGTGTTGTGATAGAGGGCATGCTAAGGAGCTCAAATAAATCTCCAACAGCTTTTCTATACATCAAACAAAAACTATTCAAAGTATTATTATTTTTTACCAAGCAACAAGAAAAAAAAACAAAAAACCCTGACCATTGAAGAAATTAACGCATTGAAGAAATTAACAGCAATGTTTTCATTTTTTATTTACTTTTCAAAACAGAATCTATGTAGTTATTTTTGTGAAATTAATGTGAAAGTTCCAAGTACCTTAAAGCATCCAAATCTTTGCATCTTTTTAGAGAGTGGGTGAATTGAGGTGACTCTGAGCCAACTTGTTTATACCAGACAGATGGAAATGCTGCTTCCTGTTTATGCCGGGCATGACACAGCAACGGCCCGGAGCAACCGTAAAGAGTGGAGTGAGTGGGTCGCTCACAACACTGCAGTGATCCGCCGCACTACAGAAGGTAGACCTCAGAATAAAGCATGCTTTAGTGGTAGATAAACTTAACATGATGATTCAGAGCACATTTGTTTATTATTCTTTATCACTATAACAGCTACACACACACACACACACACCCACACACATACACATACACACACACACACACACACACACATACACACACACAGATATATCCTTGCTATAACAGTGTATAGCACTGTAACGCTCAGGCTACTTAAAGTTGTATCTTGATTGATTCCTGTATGTTTGAGTAACCTGTATTGTCCTGCAACTGCAGTTTGAGTGTTCAGAAAATTCTTATTTTCACCTGCCACATATCCCCGCCCACATTCCTCTATTTACTTGTGATTATTTGAAAAATGAAGACTTTGAGTGACAGATGTAAGGTTCTAAAATGTCATGGAGCCAAAATAAAAACATATAAATGAAAATGTTGCTTGTTATACTGAACTGTCACAATGAAGAATGGCTTATACATTCTGCAGTTTTTAACAGGAAGTCAATGGACCAGTTGCTATTTTTAGAATCAGAATCAGAGGTTTATTGCCATGTCAATGAACAGGATTCAAAAACTAGGAACTTGCTTTGGCATGAAGATGCAACATACAATTATGAATAATAATAGTATCAAAATGTATCAAAAAGTTGAAAAATATTGCAATTTACAACCAAATGTGAAATGATTATCTACTTATTATGTTCAAACCTTACGTATAAAAACGTAGTAGGAGAGAACGTATCTAATCTTTTTGTATCTAATTTGTTTAAAATATTCTGTATAGTTATGATGCTCTATGAAGATTCATTGCCATTTTGATTATTGAAATGAAAGTTTTAAAAAAATTAAGCGAAGTGCATGTAATGACCAAATAAAATCAAATGTACAATCAAAAAAATCTTTCTTGTGCCTAATGTACATGATGTTGATTGAATTACGGCGTTTTCGTCAGCATTAGCACGCTGCTGTTGCTTTCTATTCAACTCTACTGTTTTTCATTGAAGTACATCATAGACAGTATGTATCAGATATATCCAGTCTATGCAGCACATTAACTTTCCCATACAGCCTGCACTGTCCTCCGATATGAAAGGATGTCCTGACAATCCCTTCTGATAAATTGAGGCCACTGGGAAATGAAATCACAGCAGCGCGACGACATACTGTGAACCGTCCAAGTTAACCGTTTTTGTGACCTCCTGCTTGAGTCCCCTCCCCAGTCCCCACTCTAATTGTGCTCTGTGTCCATTTCCTCGCTGGGACTAAGGGATTATTGTGAGAGTCCTTCAGACCTGTCCAAGATTTGCACAAATTGAGTTCAATACAGTGCCAAAGAGAAGCAGCTGACAAGCCTCCTCGCTTACACCCCACTGCTGTAATTACACATGACAGTTCAGCACGTGGGGAAAAAAAAGTATTTCCGACAATGTTTGTGTGGACGTTAATTATAGCACCATGTGTGACACGAAAGCAGCGTTTGAAACTATCCGGCCATTTCATTAAGCAGCGTGCCTCTGGTGGAGCTGTGCGGAGCCGCTTTGTCTTTGAGCAACAAAAAAGAAATAGAAAAAAAAAAACCTTCCTTAAAAAAAAAAAAAAAAAAAAAAAAAAAAAAAAAAAAGAAAAAAAAAAAAAAAAAAAAAAAAAAAAAAAAAAAAAAAAAAAACACCAAAGAAAAAACAAAAAAAAAAAAAAAAAAAAAAAAAAAAACCAAAGTTTAATGAGAAAGGGCACAGGCAAAAGACATCTTGAAGTGTTCATGAATAAATTATACCATTGCAGTTTTCATTTGAGGGATTCAAGTTGTGCTTTTCAATCTTTTATTTTTGTCTAAATCTAATCCCTTTGTAGAACCGCTGCCTTATTAACTCAGAAACAGGTGGACTAGCACTGCGTGGTGCTGACGAAAATATGAAGAGCTTATCACAGTTCAACATAAAAGACAAGCTTAGTTTAACATTCAAATGTAGCTCTTATATCAACACAATTAACCAGTGTTATCATTCTGAGGGGATATAGAGCAGTGCTGGGAGTGAATAGTGTGTGGTATGGCTTCTTGTTGTGGATCATGATTCTGAATTGGGGTTTGAACAGGAGTGATATGAATGAGGTAAAATCAAATGGTCTGTTGTGAGGGGGAAATGTAAGTTTGCTCTATATATGAGTGTAAATAATATGCAAGTCAGATAGCCCTGCCAAACAATGTTCGGTTCTCTATCGAATCGCTCCACACAGAGAACTACGGTTACGGAATGGATAGATGGATGTATGGATGGTTTATTGATCCCGAAAGACATTCAAAGTCAGCCGCAGAAACAGGTTCACCACGCTTCCCAGTCACCTTTATATCACAGTCACATAGGTCTCAGTGCAGCTTTAGCAGGAGGATTTGTTTGTTAGAGTCAGAACATTGTGTGTCAGGGCAGTTTGAGGTGAGTAACAGCCCTCAGGACAAAATACTCTTCTGTGTCCAGCAGCCCAGGCATCACAGTGTCCCTCCTCTGTGTCCTGCATCACATAAGCATCACTCTTACTTTGCTCTGTTGGTTCAGTTGGTGATAGGATGGGGAATTCTGTCACAGTAGTTTCTCCTGAAGGTTTTCTGCCAGGTGTCATGACTTTGAGGCCATGACAGCAAAATATCAAACAAACTCAGAGTGAAACAAACAATCTTACCAGTTCTGTGGATGGCACGATGATGTGGGAACGCCTGCAGAAGTCAGGGGTACGTTTGTGTTCGGAGCATGTATCAGTGTTGTGTGATTGCGTTGCAGATTGATGGAAATAAAGGAAAGAGGAAAAGGGAGTGCAGGGCGCGGACAGGTGTGTGGGTGGACACAGAATGAGAGAGGTGGAGGGTAGAGAGGTGTGTGCGCACAACCTTTTAAAAGTACAGGCCGAACCAAGGCTGCATCCAACTCCACCACAAAACGATCATAATCTCACATGGACACAACATGGGGCCGTGACACAGGTTTAGTGTAAAATGTAAATAGCACTGGTGTAAAAAGTCTGTCTTTCAGAGGTTGTTTCAGGCCTGGTTGTTTGTGATTCCAGCATGTACCAACATACATACATCCACTAAATTATAAAGCACATTTAATAAGCAAGGCAAATACTTACAATAAAAGACATAAAACATTCAAACCAACACTTAAACTCACTTTGGTGAATTAACCAGTTCCTTTACAAATATTTGTGGGTAATATGGAGAAGTTAAAGATCAATCCCACCGGCGGTACACGTAAACACTCACCAAATTTTTTTTTATAATGTATGATCATAGGAACAAGTCAGAGTAATTCCTCATTTGTCCAGTAGTGGTTCATTTGTAATGGTTGCAATGGTGGTTTTAGGATTCTACTGCAGCAGGTTTACAAAAAAACGCACACTATCCGTATTAGTAAGAAAAACTTTAAACTTCATGTTATTTCAACCTTCTGATTTGGGGCATGGGGGCGATAGGAATGGGTGAGTAAAAACGATTTGCAGCTGTGAGGTACTGAGAGGAGCCATGGACTTTGACACTGCACCTACAATCTACACACACAAAAAATCACCCCCACATATGTTGTCAGTCTTACACAAAACAATGTGTCTCATTACCACATTACAGCTTTTTTTAAATCCAATTACAGCTGGAATAGACACAATGGATACACACAGGGTTTTGGTGTGAGACTGGCGTAGTGCTTCTGGTTATAGGAGAACATCTGCTATGGGATGGCGTTTTCAAAATTGCATTTCTGGCTCGTAATATTGATTTCTGTGTGTTTGTGATATTACAGGCAGATGGCCATGCGCTCATCATCTAAGGCACTGAAATAAAGTCACTGCGCACATGTCCATTATTTGTAATTTAATACGGCCTGGAAGGTTTTGCGACGGGGAAAAGCACAGACCACCAAAAATGAAGAGGTTTCAAGCGGCAATGTAGAAAATATTGTGTTTAGTGTGGACTGAAGACATGTTTGTGCTGCTCTTTTCCTTGTGGTTTCTCTGCGAAGTTTGTAAGACATACTGGAGATCTCAACGTGGACTTTAGTCAAATTATTGGCCATTGAGCGAAATACCCTTTTGTCTATTCAGGCATAAATAGTAGCAGAATATATATATATATATATATATATATATATATATATATATATATATATATATATATATATATATATATATATATATATATATATATATATATATATATATATATATATATATATATATATAACATATATGTTGAGTATTCCCAAAGACAAGAAAAACCTAAGCACTCTGTTAATTTACAAAAAAATAATTAAAAAGCCTTTATTGTAGCGTGGCTTTTATCTTTAAATACGCACCAAGGGTGCAAACAGGATTGGCCATTGAGATTGATTGAAAGATTAAGGGCATATATTACTTGAATTTATGACAGATAAAACTACAGCAATCAATTCGGACTTTTTAAACTGACAACTCCTAATTTTTTAATTAGCGAACATTTCATTTTGATTAATTTGTTCCAGGACTCTGATCAATCTTAAAGGTATATTATGCAACTTCTGCATGTCTTTATGCTTTGGCAAAAACGTATCCATTTCCAGGTGACACCACCAAGTTCTTAGATCAGGTTTGCAGATTCAGAATGACGTATGGATGAAAGTTGAAACATCTTGTTTTTTAAAACAGTCTTCAGATGACTACACTTGAATCCATTTCTATGACGGAAGACTCCTGGACGAATGAGGGATTACGCCAATTTAATTTGGATAAGTGTAATGCCATCCTGTAACATTAGGCCAACGGAAAACATCCCAAGGAAACAGGAAGCGAAGACTACAGAAAACATTGCGCACTTTTAAAGTGTTTCAAACTCAAAAAACAAGAAAAATATCTGAAATTCTTCTCACTGATGATTTGTATCTGTCGTTTTGCACTTTGGTCATCCATTGTTACATTGTTGTTTGTCAAACACGTAATTTGTAAAGTAAATGTTTTCAACACAGACAAATGGAAATGTTATGATAATGTATTTGAAAAACTAATAAGCACCATGCATTAGCAGCAACAAATGCACTGTTCACGCTAATGGTGTGAGGCAGAACAAGACATAATCATTTGAATAATTTTGAAAAAAGCAGAGCGTTCAGGCTCAGCGGCAGGGCAAATCTGGCTTTATTAAGATGCTGCTGATGTTTTGTGTTATGTTACATCATTCTGATCTCTTTCTCAATTTTAAGTAGCATTTTGTAACATGATTTTTTCACACGATCAAGGTTAATAACAAGCCAGTTTTTGTGACAGTCCCAAACTTGATAAATGGAAAAAAAATTATAACGGCGTCCGACCTACAGTTTTGTCTTTGACACTAATGTCTATATTTTGGCACAAACATATTTAACATATCAAAACTACAAACCACTTTTTGCAGCACTTAAAACACAATGCTCAATTATTTAACCACAGATGGCAATTGTACCACTCTCTTTGCTTGTATTACAGTCTATCTGCTTGAATAAGGCACATTCTGAGGGTGAACGTTGACCAAGCACATAGGAGACACTCCAGAACACACAGGAATAACAGGACATTTTAGTTAGTAATAGAAAGCATAACATAAAGACGTCTGTAGTGAAAACTAAGTTTGAACCAGATTTTCCATCCAGAGACTCCTTGTCCAAGTCTGTTACACAATGCTAAAATGTAAAAATATTGAAAATTAGCTCTTTTTTTTTTTTATCTTTGGAGGGAACTGTGAAAATTGAATGTAGAATATTGGAAAATACTGTGTATGGTTTTTTTTTTTTAAGTTTTGTTGCCCGTTAGGCTTTGATAACAGGAAAGTACAGAGTGAAATGGGGGATGAGAGAGAAGGAAGAACACGCAGTAAATTGTCGGAGTCGAGAATCGAACTCACGACACTGTAGCCAGCTGGAACCTGACATTCGTGTGCTATGCCATAACCACTCGAGCACCGGGCAGCGCTTGAGGAACATTCTATCACATTTGTTATTTTCTTAGCTACAGTTCCACAGAATATACAGCCATGTTTTTTGTTGTTTTTTTCACATCACTGTCTGTAATGTTAGACACTTGGATGGAACTTGCTCTTGTCAGAATACTTTTCTGTCACAATATATCCTTTACTTTCCTGGGGATCGAAATAGCAACATTAATTTGCAGCTCAAATCATTTATGTATCCAGTTTTGTCAGTACTACCAAGACTGTTGTGTTTCTCAGGTTGGTGCCTTGTTTGGGTAGCGAAGCGTACAGAGCCTTAAGGGAGCCCTTCTTTGCTGTCATAAGAGCGGCGCAGAGGTCGACTCTTCCACTGCTGTGCCTCTGTCTGCCTGTTATCAGCTCTCAAAGATCTTGACATGCAGACAGTGATGCGGATTACCTGACTTAAGTGGCAATAGCTGCTCCGGAACAGCAGGTGACAATGAACACTTACTCTTATCACTTCTCCAGGGTGAGATGTCCCATTTATACTCACAATTATAGACACACTGCTATATCTTTTTGTATTATGGTTCAGCAAATCATCTTCCAAATCTGTGGTGATTAGAATACTGAGTGTAATGTTGTATCTTGGCAAAAACAAAATGAGTTACAATAAGGTTGACATTCTGTATTTTCTCATTCATTCAGCGTATTAAACCATATATGGGTTTAATGTGATTTTTAGAATTGCATGTAACGCCTAAAATGTTTTGAAATTCTTGAATTCTGCGTGTAGCAGTTCCAGGAATTTGAACTATAGCAAGTTGTTGGTGGGATTATTTTTAGACAATATAATAAATAAATTCACCATTTAGTTTATAATGTAAATGTTGTGTATAATTCATGAATTTTTTTTACAAAATTTCCCACATTTTAGTTCATTAAGACCGGTTGTCCAAAATAACACAAACCAACATTTCATCAACATCATAGACCAGACAAAAGAATTTCAGTTCAATACCTAATTAATTCCAGTGTCATTTGTACAATTACAAAATATATAATAGGCCTGTGAATTCATTGCTTGTTCCACAATTCACACGCCTTTACTGTCGGGATGAAATAATGAAGCGATAATGCATGTTATTCTCTTTCCCTGTCACTTCATTATGACACGTGATTGATCAATATTGAAACAATATGGAGACAAGTATACTTCATGCGTGTTTGTCTCATTTTTTCTTATTCATTTTTGATTGATTTACTGTCTTTTCAAACTTACAGGTGTTTTGAAAAGAAATAGGTTGAAGTTTACCCTATATGCCACCATTTACAATCTTAAATTGTCCAGATATGTCTACACATTACATCTTGCTATTAAAACATATACATTTTTAAAGTGACAAGGTATGTTTTTGTAATACAATGTTACTTTGGTGCAAATTTGAAGTGATTTGTATTAATGCTGAGCCAGATTGTGATATTTTGTGTCAGTCAGTTTTTTTCTTCATTCTGCTAAAATGTGCTTGTTTTGGTTGAGGTTCAAGTATGGCACAAAATGAAAATGGACCATGAAATGAAATAGTTTTCATTAGATGATATATTGTAGAAAAAGATTCCGTTTGTAGTCTCCTGGACCCTGTTTCTTTTTTTTTTAAAAAACAAGATGTTTCTCAATCTGCTGATCTCATCAGAGTGTTCTCTGATGAGATCAGAGCTCATACTCTGAGCTGCATCAGCCCTGATGATAGCCTGTCCTGTTTATCCACTGTATTTGTTTGCACTGTTTTAAGTTTCCCCTGAAACTAATCTTCTTTGTTACCCTGACAGCCCAGTAATTTGTTAAATAAATAATATTGTTCGCTGACTGCAGCTCCCTCACCACTGATGAGTAGCTGATTCACATCTGAATGGCCAGAGCTGGTCCAACCACTTTTTTTTTGTACAAAAATGGCCTCCTTAACTCCTCAATCGACCATCTCTTCTCCTGCTTAGAATCTTCACCTCACTGTCTTCAAAAGTTTGTGGCTTTAAGACGAAGATGCACTCCTGTAATCCTGATTTTGCGTGCCTTCTGTGTTGATACAGCCTTTTGTGCAGTGGATGTTTTAGTCTCACCTATGTAACGCTCTTTAGAACTGTCCTCACTGCATTGGATAGAATACACTACATAGCTCTGTTTTTGTGTAGGCCTCTTGTCCTGAGGGTGAACCAGTTTTTGTCTTAAAGTGTACACGGTTTAAAATACTGTCTAAAAAAAATACTGTCTAAAAAAATTAGTTTTTTCAGACAGTCCAGACACATAAGGGATAGAGACTCCATTACTTCTTGGTTCTGTTTCGCTTTGGTCTTTGGCTTTTTTAACTTTGTTGAGCACCCAAGCGGGGTAACCACAGGCTGAGAAAGAATTCAGGATATGTGTTTCTACCTTCCTCTTATCCACAGAGCTGGTGGGCACTTGGACAATATACTCCAAATTGCAATCCCCAATTAATCCCCAATCTCCCACCGTTAAATGTATTGTAATTGAAATTATGGTTTGGCTCCAATAAATTTGTGATATAAATGTTTCGCCCAGCCCTAATTTGTAACATAGTTTTACCCCAGTCAAGTGGCAGTTTGTGGGGGGGGAAGTATCTAAAAAGGAATCCATCTATTTCATACATTAAATTCTATCCATAATGCAGCAATAGTTATGGAAATACATGTGTCACATCACATCAAGAAGTTCAAGTATAAACTTTACCAAGATTTTTTAGAAACATTTCAAATAATTAGCTTAACTGTGTTTATATTAAATGCGTAATATATCCTGTTTTATGCACTTAAAGCCATCATAATAAACTACTTCCTGATTTTCTGAGTGCCATAGATGTCTGTGCCTCTGCCCTTCTAAATCTCTTTGCACAGCCCTCCTCTATATCACTCTTATTTCTTATATTGACTTTAGGCATCTGGCTGGGTTCTCTAGACTGACACGTAGAATATATGTTGATAAAAAAGATGCCTGTGAGCTACAGTTGAGTGACACACACAGGTGATAGCGCACAGCCATTTCAGGCCAGCTCTGAACCACACAACAACCAAGGAAGGGTAAGTCTTTAAGGACATTCTTATCATCTATTTCGGCATTTGTTCGAGCAGGAGGTTTGCGGCCCTTAAATTCGGCGGATTAATGTCCGCTGTGATAACCGACAGGATGTGCCTTCGGACTCGCTACTGCAATCCCCGAGCCCACTGAGCTGTAACGCCCTCACACTGTGTTCAATTTATTTTTCATGGATTGTAATAGTGAAGGAAAAAAAAAAGAAAATAACTAAATCAAATGAATGATAAATTGGAGTAAAAACTCAGGGTTATTTTAAAAAGCTGCCTGCAGAGTAGAAGTCAAAATTGAGTTGGGAAAGAACCATAAGCAACTTTTTTTTTTTTCTCTCTGGTGCATTGGCAGAGGTAGATACTTCAAAGAGGGGTCAGGCAGCCCTCATCTGTGCTAGGTGGGTTTCATTAAGTTGTCATTCGGGGCTTTGGAGACTCGCCCAAGCTCCCACAACTGTATTTACTGAGAAATACTGCAGCGAAGAGTGGATTTCAGAAGGTTACAATATGTACATTGACCGAAATCATTCTTGTCATGTGCTCTCAAGAAACATTCAAATCTGAACTAATTTTAATGCAATTACTTTGATCTAACTGTGTTCTGATCTGAGGCGACTGACTGCTTACTAGAAAGCAGCTCAGAGTGGGTTTCTCAAGCATTCATACTGCTGCTTCAGATGCGCCAAGGGAAATGTCACCAGAGCTCTATATTTGTGTGTCCACTTATTGTCTGTGCTAAAGAGAAGCAGGGAAGGAATAGATTACAGGCTGTGTTTTTGTCAGGGCCCGTGTTGTTATTCTTTGAAGTATTGCTGCACAGACATTACTGAATATATAGTGCATAGTGATAATATAAGTTAGCAAATGACATGCCACATCTTATTTAACCTGCATGGTTTTAAATTGATATAAATATGCCAAGGTTGTTTTTGGTATAGAATGCATATGTGTGTGTGGACCACGGAAAGTTTTAAGTTAGGATGTTATGAAGTCACTTTTCTGTTTGTCTCCATGTCAATGTTATTGCTTTGCTTGGAATGTTCTACTATGGCATTCATCTTGCATTTATTCAGTTAGCATTCATTTGCTAAAAAGTATCCTGAAAAACATCCACTCTTACTGTGAGCGAAGTTGCCTCACCATAGATCTGACCTGTAACTTGGCCTGTAGCATGACCTGCTCAGTTTAATGCTATTGGAACATTCCAGGCAAAGCAATAACATCTCCACTGGGGACAAACAAGAGAACTCTCCACCAGAAAAGCGAGAGTACAAAGTGCATCTTTGACAATGCAGAGGGCATTTGTTAGCGGCTGCGCTGGTGAAGCATTTGGCCAGTCTTCATGAGGCTTTTGTCCAAGTCTGTGCGTCTCCACTGTGATCATATGATGCACAGATATCAATTACACAATGCAATATTTCACAACACTCTCTATGTGGGGGTTGAAATACCATTGATATGTTGTTTGTTGTGATTCCAGCTCTGGTGCCATGCACGATTTGTCCTTCACACTTCACCTGTGCCTGTCGCTGTTGTGTTAGAGGGGCCACTGAAGCCATTTGCTTCTGCCATCAAATAGGACTAAGGAGTGCATGAATAATCCACCAAATTGTAATCTTTTGACACTTTTTCATAAATACTTTTAATTTCTCGTTAGGTGAGCTAATTGGGTGCAGCTAGGTGCTAATTCCACTGGTTTGAATCCAGTTGTCAGCAGCATGTGAAATACTAGCATATGATGCAACGGGAAACGCAGGGTTTCCTCAGTGCTGTCACATCCTGTTTATTCAAATCTGACATGCCGTCGCTAAGACTGTACTTAATAGGTCATTAGTCTGGCAATTAAATAAATACTCAGGCTTGAAGCAAGGGGATTTTATATTTGAAGTGGCAAACGGCACATGGGATAAACATAATATTTGGCAGACTTGTGGGAAAAGGCATTGCACGTAAATCATCATCAAAAGATTTTGTCTTGGCTTAGAGACCCAGCTAACAGAAATGTTATGCTGCCATTGGAACCTTTACAGACGTGGGACATATTCATGGCTATTGTACATGCTCAAATAAGAAGCAGATTTAACAATGAAAGCAATTAGTGCCAGTTACAATAATGTCATTGTATAGCCCTGTTTCTCTGCTCATGCATGTCCAATGCTGTGATTAAAGTAAAACTGTTCACTAAATACGTTCGAAAATGGGTTGCACGGTGGCAGAGTGGTTAGAGATCTTTCCTCCCAAGAAGGAAATCATGGGTTCAATTCCTGGGCGAACATTACATCACATGATTTCTCTGGGTGGAGTCTGCATGTCCTCCCCGTGTTACCGTGGGTTCTCTCCGGGGTCTCCGGCTTCCTCCCACCGTCCAAAGACATGCATGACATTGGCCCTAGTGAATGAGTGTGAGAGTGAATGGTTGTCTGTGTGTCTATGTCTCTGTGTTTGAGGAATTGGCAAACTAAATACATTATAGTTATTGTTTATTTTTTCACAAATAACTTCCCCGTCCTTATAATTAAAATCATTAACTGTGCTTATTATTATAACTGATCATGTATATAATTCTTGGACACACATGATTATACATTCACTCACAGAATGCTCTGACTTAACCTGGTTAGCCGTTTAATATTGCACTGTACATTTTGCCACAATTAGCACTTTATAATTACCACAGTTTACATTCTGTTTAGAAAAATACGATATGTGGCGAAGTACAGCAATTAAACTCCACCCTGTTTGACTGCACATGGGACGGGTTCATTATAAACTGTTTTCAGCTTGTTCATAGTGAGAACACTACTGTGACATCTTTTACCCCTTACACTTTCCTTCACAACTGTGTGTATTGTCTCTGGAGCGTCCCAACAGTGCACAGACAGAATGCAGAGAGTTTTCAGCACAGCACTGGGGTTTGCTTTTGCTAATCACACTGCAAATACTCCTACAAGCACAATAATCAATGTGGCATCCAATATCAAAACTAGAAAAGCTGAAAAATCTAAATATCAAACTGTGAGCGATTGGATATAATAACATGCAGGCTTAAACCAAAAAATCAGACAAGTGCTTTTATTTGTCAAGACATGTAATTATATTTAAGGAGCAGTAAATCTGGTCTGTCCGTGCAGATGCCTATTGGATAGACATCAGGCTGAAATATTGCGATTGCTGCTTGAGGCTGGGAAGATGCTTGTTTCAGCATGTTGTGCATGTCACCCTTCCTGCCACATCCCCCAATCAATGGGAGCTTGACAAATCTCCCTTGGACTGGGAATCATATTTTCAAGTGCTTGAAGGGCATTTGCTCAGGCAGACTGACTGTGACCTGGCGCCAGCTCACATTTACTGCCTTTTCACATCATTTGACACAAATAATCTGCTCTGTATTCACAGGTCGACTCCAGGATGTCATAAATCTGCACATCCACGCTGTCTGACACCCATTTTACAAAACAGAAAAATATATATCAAACCGTATTATGAAGAGTGGGATTTTATGCTCATTGTAATGCTACGTGTCATTCACAATCCAATACGATAATGATGTACCATTGTGTATTTTGAATTAGAGCTGAACACTTAAAATATCTAATAGCAATATTTCTGGCAAGAATTGGGATTGTGATTAGATTTGCGATTCATGTTTCACCGTATTGGCAATGAACATTCCTAGTGTGTGAATCTTGTTTTTATTCAATGACAATGGCTGTAAACCTTTTTCTGATTCTGATTCTAACAAAAAACAAGACAGAGTATCAGGTGGAAAATATTTAAACAAGGTCTGGCAAATATCTTTTGGCATATTTGTCCCACTTGCACTAGTGACGTAAATACTATGTTCATTTTAAATGAACTGCATAGCTTTTTTTGGTTTTTATTTTGTTAAAATAAATTCAGTTGCTATTCATTGTTATTTGAGCCCAGTCCTTGAAGGTTCATTTTTTAGATAAATTTTGCCATTGTCAGCCATTTCTTTGAGATTTTTACTACAGCCCAAAGATATCCATCTATGGTTTCCATTGAAGGATTTCTATGTCCCAGATACAAAGTTTTAATGTCAAGTGGTATGTTATTGTCTAATATAAATTCAAGTGCTTAATTTAGTCAGGACTGAAAATGGTTAATCTGCGTTTCAGTTTTACCCAGCTAAAATGTGAGACAGGCCTCTAATCTGATAATGTTCACTCTCACATTCATTCACTAGAGTCAATTTATTTTGTTCCCAATTTGCTTAACATATGCATGTCTTTGGACAGTGGGAGGAAGAAGGAGAACCCAGAGAGAACCCACAGTAACACTAGAAGGACAAGCACATGAGAGATCATGTGATGTTGGTCTGGCCCAGGAATCAAACCCATGATCTCCTTATTGTGAGGCGAGAGCTCTAACTGCTTTATCACTGTGAACCTCGCGATGTAAATCTCTCATATGAAATGATGGTGATTATATGGTAACTAGTCATTTAAATTAAAGCATATTTGCTGTTATTTCACTCGTTTACAGTGGACAGACAGCAGTGGGGGTCAGACTGTCAATCTTTCTGGTAGTCAGAGAGACCAGGAGTCTCTGGGTCCTGAGATACTAGCCGCGCATGATTATAAATATATGACTGAAAACTTCATCGGTTTTCTAAAATAAATCTGTATTCTTATTTATATCCCTTGTTTAATGTATAGAACAAAATTATTCTATTGGATTTAGAAAGAAAGTTAACTAAAATCAATGTTTGTCCTGGTCTCACCCCTGTGAGAAGCCTGGAGTGTGGCCTATATTTTGACAGGCACTGCAGCCTCTCTGCCGTGCACATGAGTGCACCTGAGTGCTGTGTAGACTGTGTGCAAGGCCTTTGACCCGTGATGATCAGCTGCTGGGTCAACCACTTGTGATGTGGCCTCTTTACCACGCTGGGTATGTTTTTCTTCCTCCAAAATATATGACACCAGCTCACCTCTGGCCTGCCGCAAACTCTGACCCTGATCAGGTCTACAGAGGCCTGCAGGGTCCAGGGACCACAACTGGTTTATGCCTTTCCTGCCTGCACCTGGCCTAATGCCTTGTAAACAGTTCCTGTAAAGATTTGTTTTCAATAGAAATAAAATAAGTGTTTCATGTTTACTTAGATTTAAGCTTTGTGGTGTAGAGAAATTGAGTAGATTATTATAAACAATATATATATTTATTATTTCATTCTACATTTGTGATTTGCTAAAACTTCTTGGTCCATTAAGGTCAAGCAGAAACTATCGATCCTCCATATAACTGTCTCAATCCTCACTGGAGTCCATCTTTTTAGCTGCAGACACACATAACCCTGTTGTGTCTGAGACAACTTCAAATCAGAGGAATGTAGAATTATAGTTTGGTTCTCTCACTGCGTCGTGAGGCTCCCTGGTCCATTTGCATACATTCCCTATGCTTTTAGTTTGCCCTCATACAAAATGTGTCTGAATTCTCTTTCATTACAACCTAACAGAGTGTGTAGCAGGTTATCAGCAAATGCAGGAGGTAAGGGCTGCACCTTGTGCTGTGTCCCAAAATGGCAAAAAGTGTATAGAATTCCTCCTGAATTTAAGCAAAAACAAATCCTGCACAAAATGACACCTGGCACACAAATGAACATGGTGCTACTGCTTGCGCACTTTTAAACTTTCAAGGTGATACCTGATTCTTTGTATCAGCAGGAAACGGTTGCCAAGGGAACAGAATTACTTGACTGTTGATAAAGAATGTCAGGCAATCAAGAGAACGCTGGAGGCAGCAGAGCACACTGTGATAGGGTGTCGCCTCCACCTCTTCTCCATGACCATGTGGCCGACTGACAATCCATCTGCACTGGACATCGGTCACATCCAGCCCTCTGTGTCCACACCAATGTGGGCCACCTCAACTGTGGCTGAAGTGCAGTGCAAAGCAAAGGCGTTCACGGTGATAGTCATTACCCGACAAAAATAAACCTTTGAAGGTCACCTGCAGAGCAGTTTTACAGAGAGGAGGTTGCAAACAAATGCCACTGTGCGCTCTCTCAAGACGTCAGCGTAAGAGTCAGTTAAAGCCAGGATCTATAGGCTGACATTTTATTTCTTTTTTTTACAGTGAGTCTGCTGCACTAGGGAGAACTGTCAAACATGAGCACTAAGCCCTCTTGTCTTTATGTAACACAGTCTAATGCTATACTTCCCACTCTGTTTCAAGTGGGAGCGCTCATATCCATGGAGTGGTCAAGTGAATATTGTGCGCAGGAATTGGAATAATGGACTCAGAATTATTAGGGCATCATTTGGAGTGCACTTGTGAAGGTTGCTCTTTCATAGTGGCCTTACCAACTTGTCAATGCCTGATCTTGTCAGATCTTGGCAGCTAAGCATGGGCCTGATTAGTACTTGGATGGGAGACTGCTGTAATGCCAGGTTCCACGGTGGGGAGGGAGTGCATACTGATGTGTCCTTGGGCAAGACACTTCACCTTGCACCAGTGTCCAAGAATGCTGGTGTATAAATGAGATTCTGTTTGTGATAGTGAATGTGTGACAACATTTTTTTTATATTGTGTTTTCAATCTACTTTTATACAAAAATAAAATCTCTTTAACTCAAGAATTAGGGTTGTTGTTGTTGTTGTTGTTGTTGTTGTTGTTGTTCTAGCCTTGCCTTAGTTATTTATTTTGAGATAATGAATTACAACTAATATACTTTTCTTTCAGTTCCAAACCTGGATAATAGACCTCTAATGCTGTGCGTCTAAAATGAGTCACTTGAAATGGTGTGGCAACAATGACATCATGCATCTTTATTTGATGTCTATTAATTTAGCTTTTTGTGCACAACAGCACATTGAGTCATGTTCTCTCCTAAGCTCAATCTGTTTAATACAAATTGCCTTTATCTTAGAGCCCCTACGTTCAGGTAATGAGGTGAAGAGCGATTTTACTGCAACCATTCAATAATCCTGATTTGCAGCTGGCCTTTACAGAAAGCCATACCAGTGAAGCGTAATGCACAGGAGGAGCCACCAGTTAGTCCAAGTTTAAACTAATGATACATCCTTTTTCTGGAGGAGACTGAATAAATCAAAGAGGGCATGGAGGTTAAAATTAAAATGTTGTATGTAACTAACTGCTATGTGCTGAAGCTAACATTTAGGTCAAGGTAGAATGGTTGAGGGAGCTCTGCATACTTATCTGACTTCATAAAACTGAAAGCTGCAAATTAGAAGTAATTATGTCCCACTTAGCGCTGAATCACCTCTCCAAAAACTCTCACATGCTCAAATATTTAAATGGCACGCAAAGACAGAAAATGTCTGTACACTTTTGTTTATATAATTAAAATATCTTACCATGTAATGTTCATGTACGCTGGAGAACACTCTCTGCTGTCTGTCTGTGGGGTTTGAATGGTGTGAGAGCTGTATTTAAGGTCATTTTAGAAACCGAAAATAATACCTTTCCAGGAGTGTTGGTGTCTCATTGCATAAAATGTATTGATAGTACAATGCAGGGCAGATTTGTAAGACTCCTGGCAGCACTGATGCAGAGAAATGAACAATTTTACCAATTCCCCATCCGACAAATCAAAATGTTATGTAACCTTATGCATGTAAGGTATATAACAAGTCAATTTAAAGGAGACATGTCATGCAAAATCAACTCTTAAGAGCTTTTATCCATGTTTTATGTTTTCCCCTCATACATGAGTCATACATGTTTGAGTAAACTTTATTGATTATTGTTAATTGTTTTGGATCAATATTGCAATTTCATATGAACAAAGTCAGATTATAATATGCTATAAAAAGACAATGCTTTGGAAATAATAAGCAATAATCATTCATTAATTTTCTACCACTTGTTCCTGTTGGGGTCGCGGGTGACTGGAGCCTAGCCCAGTGACTTTGGGCCTTAACACAGAGACATAAACACACAAACCATTCACGCTCACATTCATTCACTAGGGGCATTTTAAGAGTTGACAATTTACGTAACACATGCATGTCTTTGGACCGAAGCCAAAGTACCCAGAGAAAATCCTACGGTAGGAAGGACATGCAGACTCCTCCCAGAGAGATCATGTGATGTTGGTCTGGCCCGAGAATCACAAAATCATAAAAATAACTTATTTATTTCATAAAACAGGGACAGTAATCACACGAAAAAAATAATAACATTTGGCAATTTTTTTGTCTTAATTAATGTGAATGACCAATGACTTGAGCTCATTTTGAGTGTCTGTGATACTTGCCTACAGTTACAGTATTGTATGTAAACGGATGCCAACATTTTCTTTATGGACACAATACATTCATTGAAATAACTCCAGGCTGTAACAAAATAATAAATACTTTTTTTTCTCCTGTATTTGGACCTGGGTATTTGTTTCATGGTTTTCCCCTGTTGGCATCTCTCCGAGCATTTTGGCTGTCACGTAGACAAAGTAGATGACTTCATTTTAAGCTTATCTTCGTAACAATCGTAGAATTCCATTATGTTTCAGACACAATCCTTCAACTGTCAAAGCCCATTTTCCCACCCTTTAATCATATTTGATTTGAAACATCACCAAGGCAATACATTTGACAGTTTCATTTTTTTTTATTCATCAGTCAAATGAACAAGTTGGAACATAAAGAGGATCCTATAATACCAAGAAATAATTGCCACCTCACATGCTGTTAAAATATTTTTAATGTCAAAAGAAAACCTTCCAAACCTTCCAAAAATATCAGGAACACATTGGCTCTTAAAATCACACAGCAAAATAAATTGAACTCTCAATTCACATCATTCCCAGTTAATCTTAATCGCCAATTGAACTCCAAATGCTGTTCGTTCAGATAAAATTGGACATATATTTTGAGTATAAATTAGTCACATGCTGTCTGTTTCTTGGTTTGATCAGGTGATTCCATTGTCACGGTGAAGAATCTTTTTTATGAATAATAATTTTATGATTGATCAGCAGGAGAACTCAATATTTTTTTGTTTTACGGTCTATCAGTCTGGTGGCAGTTTGTGACAAAAATTTGAGGGTAAAAAGAGAAGACAAATATTCATGGGTTTCTACTTTTCCTTAATTTATTTGTACTTGTTCACATGCAAAATGCAGGGACAATTTGCATGCTAGAATCATGATTATTAAACATGCATTTAACAAAATAAAGGTGCTAAAGACAAGTCCTTGTTTACGGCATGGTTGCTGGAATGATTTCTGTCTGTCACATCACTATCCCAACAATCGCACTCGTGCACTGCAGACGCCTGTTGAAGACTGAAGTGAGCAGAGTCCCAAATCTTTAGAATGTTTTAATCCGCACTTCACCACACACTTTTCCCCACTCTTCCAGCGAGTGTGGACTTCAGGCAAACATGTTCCCCACAATGCATTTCACTGGAATGTTTTCAAATGGATGGCACAGCGCTTTACCTTGCTTTAATAGTTAAACTAATAACATTTTGCCACTGTCCAGCTAATAATCCTGTAAAAACATTCATCTCTGCTCTTTTTTGTTTGAGGCCAATTTAGCAAATGAAACCCGAGCTTGGCTGTGGCTTTGGGAATAATATAATGCAGTTTAGCAGCACAGCTGACAGCTGTTTTACACTGCTAGATGTTTTACCTCATCATTTTTACTACGTGAGTTATCTGAAGTTTGGCCTATCTCAAATCTTATGTTTAGCACCCCTGCACCCATGTGCACTCACACTTTCAGAAAATGGCCATCCTAGTGAAGTGTATTGTGTGTAGTGTGGGTATTAGGACAGGGCCATCTGCTGCCTTCTAACTTGGAATTAAAATTGATAAACTTAACCAAGATTGTCAAACTATGGAAAACTAGGTAAGATTGTTGGCAAAATTAAATATGATGACTATGTTTTAGTAAACTGTGAATGCCTTAACCTGCATATGCGCTTTAAATTATGTTGATATCACAGTGTTGCAAATGCTCCCCCTGACCTCAAACCCAACAAATGAATTAGTCCAATATTGTCAGCGGAAGAGTGGCCAGTGATTGAATTTTGAGTTGAACCGGAGCCTTGGATCTGACATCGTTTCATTCATACTGCTCATCACCTCGGGACAAAGTGAAAAATCACTTAAGTCGAGGGGTATAAGGGGATGATGAGTGGCCTGAATCGAACCAAGACCATTTACACGGCAGATACCTACCTTCCCCTGGGCTCTCAGTGATGGCACTGATCCAGGCACTGACCACTGTCTAACACACAAATGCTCAGACCGACCAAAATGCTTTCAGTGCAAAGAAACTGCTGCTATAGAACAAATGTAATTGCAGTGAAAATCGAAGTATCCAATATAACCACAATTTAAACACAAAATTGCAAGTGCCCATTTGAAATGTTGTAAACATGTACTACATCAACTGTTTAAGGAACAAGCCTTGAAATAAGCCTTTGCTGACCAAAATGCCCCTGAGCTTCTCAATTTTACTTAACATATATAGTCTTGTGAATGTGTGTAAATGAAATAAAGATTTGTTGCAACAACATAAATACATGATATTATTATTACTACTACCAGCAGCCATTGCAATAACTTACAATGTCATTTTAATCACACAATATACATTTCTCCTTCCACCTTGATAATTTACAAGATTATTTTCTTTGTGGTTGTGAGTTTTGGCATTCAGAAGAAGATGTTGTGTAATCATGTGGCTGTGATCCATTAAACACTGCCAATTATACTTAAGTTAAATGTATCAATTACATTGACAAAGCACATGCTGTAGGAGTCAGTAGACGACATTTATTGTATTGGACTTTTGTTTATTACTCATTCTCCTTTGCTTCTAAAAAAAATATGATGTTCTGCCTGATGACTTCATTCTCATGGCACGTCTAGACATGTTTAGTTAATGTGACATGAAGGTGTGCTAAATGTGGCTAAGCATGCTTTTATTTTTTAAATAAAAAGCCAAGGGGAAAGCGCGTGAGTGTTTTCCCACTGACAGGTGCTTTATGTCATTTCCTCACCCCAAGACCAATTCAAATCTCAACAAATTCCCTCTGGGGTAAAAAGAGTCAATAGACATCAATAAGTGTCTTAGTGGTCTATTCTGTGAGGAACGGATACATCAGGTTCTTGTAAAGCATGTGCTTTTATTGACAGGTGCGATTGGCAGCTCAATATTCAATCAGTGTCATGAATAAATTTTACATAGTGCAATACAGCGGTACACATGTATAAAACAAACACACAAACAAAGTGCATACAGGGGGCGATATAATCGCATGTGTCAGATGATTTGTCATGGTCTTTTACTAAGTAACAGACTGGCAAGATCTTCATTGATCTTAATTTAATATTCTGGGTGCTTTCCAAAAAACATCGACTTTTTCTCCAGCTCCTTCAACCTTTCTACTTCAAGCAAACTTCTAGCCTCTGGAAATATTTCACTGTCCAATTACGACCAGAACTCGAAATAAGCTTGGTAAAAAGCATAACTGACCCAGGACTAAAAGGTTACTCTCAGTCTCAAGGAGTTGTATAAAGAAGTAGTGAACAGGAAAATATCACTCAAAGGAAACAGACACCATGCAGTTGTACCTTTAACAGTCTGAGAAACACGGCTGTAAAAGCGTTACTTTACAGGGATTGTACTCACACCTGAGCGCTCACCTGTCCATCGTCCTTATTACTGAAACATCACAATGTCATATTTGTGCTACAGGTATTGAGTGGCTGCTAATAGATTTTGTATGATCTAAATTATACCCAGGTGTTATTGAGTCCTTGAAAATCAGTTTTGCTTTATTCAACCGTTTTCATTACTTTCATTTTTCGAACTCCTCTCATGTGGCCTTGCTTTAGACTGATGTTTGCGGTTAGCCAAGGTTGCATGTCATGCAGGACCTTGGTATGTATTGTTCCTTTTTCATTTGAGTGTTATTATTGAAAAAATAATGAATTCATCTGCGGAGGACACACTTTCAAGTGAATGTTTGTGAAATGACTAATCTCTCTTAAACTAACAAATCAGAGTTTAGATTTTACAGGGTAAAAAGATGGTTGTTGTAAGCCATACTATTTCATTTATATTTTCATCAATCAAATGATTCAATTTTCCCCTGGAAAATTTCCAAAGAAATCAAAGGTACTGACTTAGTTTGAATGAAAATACATTTTGTTCTTTTAAGTTTGGGTGCAAGACCACACTTCACGTACATTTCTATCGTTTATCTCTCCCACTCCCTCTTCTCCATCTTTCCTTTTTCATACCCCTCCCGCACCGCTCTCTTGTGTTTTTCATTCATTCTTTCTTTCAGGTTTGATGGGGATTTTAAGACAGAGAGCCGGTTATCTACTCAAAAGCCCCTGAACTTCCCCCCGCCATTTCCAACTCTGTCGTGATCATTATCTTCAAACGGTTACAAAAGAAAAGAAAAAAATACTCCATCCATTCTGAGGTTGTTGTGGTACTCTCTCGTGAATCGCATTATTGAATTATATCTGAATTATGTACGTTTGTTGATCTGACTTTTTCAATAGGTTGTCTCTCAATAAAGTTGAGGAGGGCAGGTCAGAATTGTTGTAATATGTTATAATTTGCTATTCAACTGTCAGAATGCAGATGTTTAATGTCTCTGTAATTGCTGGGCCTGTTGAGACCAAATGAAAACTGGAAAAAAGCTTCATTTTGCATCTTCCCTGCAGCAAAAATAAACTAAAGTGAAATGACTTTTTCATAACTTAAAAAAAGTGAAGCCATTATTCAAACTTGAATCATGATCCCCAAGGAATTTAGGTGTGATGCGTCAGTCATCCGCCACATAACTGCAGTGTTTGGAAGAACCAAAGCAAAAATTAGGCACATGTAATATGCTATAGGCAATAGATTTTCCCCAAAATACAGACTGTAAGTAGAAGAGAGTTTTGGTAAAGACAAATGTATTATTATTATTATTATTATTATTATTATTATTATTATTATTATTATTATTATTATTATTATTATTATTATTATTATTATTATTATTATTATTATTATTATTATTATTATTATTATTATGAGTGCATTCTGTGTACAAATCAATCGTTGCCATTTAAAGTAACAGATACAAAATAAACACAAATGAGACATGATTATGTAACGCTGATTATGTATACGCTTTTCAATAAGTATTATTGCACTTTGACTCCATTTAATTTCTCAATTATTCCTTTAATATTATTCAAACCTCTCTCATGGGAGTCATAAGGCCAAGTCGTAAAAGACACGAGTGTTTAGAGCGCAGCTAACAAAACCACGATGTGTCAGAAATCTGCTGTCTCACTCAAAAACAAGTTCATATTAGCCAGTGGTTTGTGATCCGACAGTATAATCATCAGAATCAGAATCAGAATCAGAATCAGAATCAGAATCAGAATCAGAATCAGAGAATCAGAATCAGAATCAGAAAGGGTTTAAAAGGGTTGTCAATGAACAAAATTCACAAACATAGGAACTTGTCTCGGCATTAAGGTGCAACGTAAAACACTGATCAATAATAAAAACAACATATACTCAATCCAGAGGGCATGCATTAAGAAACAATTTAAAATTACTATATTATAAAATAAAAATAGAAATAGGCATTACTATGTACACATATAGAGCACTCTCTCGAATACAGCATACAGTTTGCTTTTAGCATAGGCGCTGACAAGGAAATGTATCACTATGTATATTTTGCTTGGTAATGCTGTCCTCATATTTATTCATGCAGAACTCGCAGAGCTCAGGATGAAAATAAGAGACCACTGCAATTTATTCTTAAAATTAGCTCTGTGAATATGGCAACTTTTCCAGAAAACTCACTTGCTCTGCTTATGAGCTCACAGATCATCAGCCTAAACTCAGAGAGTGGCATAAAGTGTGCTCTACAAGAGCAAGAGCGAGGGAAAGGCATTGAAGATTACAAATCAGAGGAATTTAATAAAAGATTATTGACAAGACTATTTTGGTTCTAGAGCTTTATGAATTTGGGCCTTAAAGAGCGTGTGCACTTTGTGTTCTAATCAAATAAAAATGGGAAAAAAGTTCAATTACAACTAGACCTGGGTTACCAGTGCCTTAACCTGCATAAAGAGAAGTGTTTCTCTTTCTCAGTGTATGGACAGGCCATGACCAGAATTCCCTGACTGAGCTGCAGAGGCTGCACTAGCCCTGAATCAAGGCCCCTGATGGTGCTGGGCTTTAGGGAGTGACCGTTCTGATCAGACAGAGGATTTTCAGGTTTATAGAGGCGTCACAGAGGCTGAGTGGCCAGCGCCCTCGCCTCACAGCAAAAATCTTCGGGATTAGTTTAAACCAGGGAATTCTGGACACTATCAACCCAGGTTCAGTTGAGATTGTATTTCTTTTCTTTTAGTAAGGTGGTATTTTGCATTTTCAACAGTAACCACAAAATGAGGATAGAGATGTTACAAAATATATCTTCTCTCACGACGGCCTGATCCCATGATCCTTTGCAGTTATTGTGTACAGGTAACATGTTATTGGTCAGGGGTGAAACCAGCACAGTACCGCTATCCACAGTCACAGGGAAGTCTCTACTGAATTTTGAATGATCTGGCCCTGGGGAAATTAATGGGGTATCACAGCTGAGAGCAAGCTCAATCAGACGTCCAGTTCAAAATGACACTGGCAGAAAAAAGAGGATAGCTGCAGCTGCGGGCGCTAAGCAAGTTCAGCATTGGCTTCCTGTTCTCTGCCAGTGGAGAGAGCTACAGCAGCTGTTTAACCCCGAGCACTGATTGTCCAATGGAGAGGATTTATGGATAAAAGGGTGTCAGAGCTGCTCAGAGACAGGACTGCCACACTCACTTGCTTCTGCCATATATAACGCCCTGTCACAAACTTACATTCTGCACAGCACGCAACTCTGCAGAGAAACTATTGCCCTGCGAGGGAAAACAAACAAGTCTTCTTGAAAGAGATAATACAAAGTAAGCGCTGCTTTGGTGAGGCTTTTGTCAATGCGGTAAACACAGAAGCTTTAACAGACTATTGGACAGAATTCTGTAGAGAGTCCCAGGTCTGCTCTTAATGCAAGGAGAAAGCGATAGGGCAAATTGACAGTAGTTCTCAAAAATACTGAGAGAAAGAGAAATCGGAGCTCAACTGCGATTCATGTGCAGATGGAAACTGTGCAAATATCAAAGACGCCTCCCAGAATACACCGACCTGTGCATTTTGATTGGTGAAGGTTGTAGCAATAACATTATTCTGAACACAATGCTTGAGGAAACTTTTATTTACAAATTCGCAGCTGTGGGAGGAAAGGGTGAGATTCTCTGAAGAGGATCGGCACACAATTGGAATCACTTAGCAGCCCATAAATTCTTTGAAGAAACGAAGACTCACTGGACGCATCGCTGAGCTAAGTGAAGGTCGTCCGATGCAAGAAATGAGGGACGGTGCGCAATGGGAGACTGACGAGGAATATAAAATAAGCTGTTGTTCCGAGTTGAGAAAGACGTTGTCCACTGGTGAAAAGGGGACATTTAAAGTTGAAAACATTTATACATTTTAGGATCAGGCTTGCGACTTGCGAACTTCATTGATCCACAAGGGAAATTACTTGGACATTAGCTTACATATTACAATACATAAAATAAGTAGCAACAATAGCAAAAGAAATGTCAAAGTACAAATTACAGCTATGTGGATGTGCAAGTAGGATCAAATAAAATCAATAAAATAATTTGAAATATCTATACAGGTGTAACATTAAGTGTAACATTGTGAAAAATACAAAGACAGAACTACAAACTCAATATAATCTTCTGCCCACATTCAATTCAATTCAATTTATTTTTGTAACGCTCAAAATCACAACAGTAGTTGCCTCGAGGGGCTACAGTTGAAAAAAAAATCTGAATAAAAAAAACAGAATAAACAATGTTCATAGGGACTTGGAAATGTCCCAGCATTCTCGGCCAGGAAAAACTACCAAACCTCTTTGGGAAAAAGTAGAAACCTAGTGAAGTTCCACAGTGAAGGGGAGATCCGACTCCCTTGGACGGACAGGCGGACGCGCCTCAATTTGCAGATCGACGGTGGAGCTGGACCCACTCAAGAGGAGAACCAATTCTTTGAGGTTGGTGGAGAACCGTTTACATGGAGTGGAGACCATTTCTCCAGGCAGTTGAGGAGCATCTGGATCCACAGGTCATCGATGTGCTTGCTCCACTCCTGTCGGGGAAGTGGGAGAAAAGAAGGAAAAGGGATGAACAGATTGCAAGTGAAATTGAATATTAAATATTGTTTGATAGAAAAGTAGTAAGAAGCAGAGGATAGTTCTCAAGCTGCCATACTTCCCCCAGCATAGTTGCTCCTAGAGCAGCATAGCTGGGAACTGTAGGTTCTTATTTCTGTTCCTAACTGGCCTGACCATAAGCCATTTCAAAGAGGAACGTTTTAAGCCTGGTCTTAAATGAAGAGACTCTGTTTGCCTCTTTAACATGGACAGGAAGCTGTTTCCACAACACAGGAGCTTGGTAGCTAAACGCTCTACCTTCTACTGTGCTTTTAGAGACTCTTGGGACCACCAGAAGTCCAGCATTTTGAGAGCGAAGTGCTCTGTTTGGATGATAAGGGTACTATAGCATCTTTGAGGTAGGACGGGGCCAGGTCATTTATGGCTTTGTAAGTCAGGAGGAGGATTTTGAATTTGATTCTAAACTTGACAGGCAGCCAGTGAAGAGACTCGAGCACCGGCGTAATGTGCTCTCTTCTTTTAGTTCCTGTTGGTAATCTTGTAGCTGCATTTTGAACCAGTTGAAAGCTTTTTATGGAGCTTTTAGAACACGCTGCGAGCAGGGAGTTACAATAGTCTAATCTAGATGTTACAAACGCATGGAAGTTTTTCAGCATCGCTTTTAGTCAAGATTTGTCTGATTTTGGCTATATTACGCAGATGGAAATAGGCTGTTTTATGTGCGCTTTGAATGAGAGCTCTTGGTCAAATAAAACTCCAACGTTTCTTGCAGTAGAACTGGAGGCCACACTGACGTTGTCCAGTGTGACTATCTGCTCAGATAAAGTGTCTCGTAAATGTTTAGGGCCTAGTACAATGACTTCGGTTTTGTCGTGGTCGATGGTGTCAAACGCTGCACTGAAGTCCAATAGAACCAGGATTGAGACCAGTCCATCGTCAGCAGCTAATAACAAATCATTTATGACTTTAACTAATGCAGTTTCAGTGCTGTGGTGGGCTCTGAACCCTGACTGGAAAACTTCAAATAAGTTATTGTCCTATAGATGGCGACAAAGCTGTTTAACTACAACTCTTTCTAGGTTCACTGCTGTTGATCACTGTATGTTTTGGAGGGCCTCGTTGAGTATGTACCCTAAGTGCCTCTGCATTGTGTTTTTGGCAGCGCTGATACAGCCAACATAGGAAAATATAGTTTTTTTTCCAAGTCATGATGACTAAACAGAGCCAAAGATTCTGTTTCATTATCTATCTATGCAGTGGTTAGATTGAAAGTGGACATACAAACATAACACCTGCCTGTATTGCACCACAGCCACCAATAAAGCTAATTTCAAAAATCAATCTTTTCAAATCAATACAGAGGTGGAATGAAGTACAGAAGTAATAAGACTGCACTTACAGTAAGTAACATTTGCATCTGTAAGTTTTACAGTGCATACTTTTTACTTTTACTTCACTACATTTGAGAGCAGTGACATATTACTTTTTACTCTTCAAACATTTTATGCAAGTAGATAATTTTTTTTGCTCCTGTGTCTGTACTTTTACTTAAAGTGTGTATGACTAAATATATTTATCTTAACTGCATTTTAGTTCAATGAGTAGTCTGTTTCCAAATAACATTCCAAGCTCATTGAAAGTGCTGCCTGCTCCAAAGTCACGTAAAGTGCTGGAGACAGTCATGCGCTGTTTGTGTACACAGTTTGCTAATGAGGAAGAGCCTTGCTAGCCTGTGAGCGCTGACCTGCCTTCATGATTTATCGACGTCCTTTGGGGATTTCACACACACGAAGTCCCGGAGTCTTGACTGGAACGTGAATTTTGTGTCTAGGAAAGAAAAATCACACATCTTCCTAAATTGATTACATTTTTATCACAGAAAAACATTTGACATTTGAGTGCAGCTTTCAAAGTTAAAGCTGCAGAGGGTGCGTTTACACTTTATTTGGGTCTAAATTTAGTCCATTTTAGTCCTGAGTCTTAGTGTAGTCATGATGTAGTTTCAGGTTTAGTCCTGATTTTTAGTTCTTTTACTATTTTGTATGCATTATTCGACAGGAAAGGGTGAAAGGGGGGATGAGAGAGAAGGGAGCACATGCAGTAAATTGTCAGAGTTGGGATTTGAACTCACTGCAGCCGGCTGTACTTGGAGCCTGGCATACGTGTGCTGTGCCTTAACCAATCGACCACCGTGCAGCACAAACTAACCAATCTAATGTGGTGACTAGTCGAATCAGAGCCATTTTAAAAATGTGGCAGTTCATATGCATTTCTTGCTAATTGTAGAAATTAGCAATTCAGATTAGTTTTTAGCAAAGACTAGGTAACATCTATTTGGCTAGCAATATGAATTTATTCATTTAATTAGCCGAATCATCAACAAATTAGACAGAGAATACTGAAAAACAAATACAAAATAATAATTTAAATGTAAGCATGATTTGTTTCATTTGTTAATTAATTTAATTTTGTTCCTCACTAAACAATAATTGGAAGAATTTGAATAATTATTTCCAAACTGCAATGTTTCAGATTATTTTTAAAACACTTTAAATTTATTTAATAAGGTGAGCGATTCAGAAGGGAAATTCAAAGGGCAACCAACCGTGCACAGATCTAAGAGAAGATGAAAAGCCAAGAGATGCACGTCGGCATAGAACCATATTCCAGATTTGTTGACATTTATAAGAGAGATCTTGAATTCTATAATGAACAAGTATAGAGCAATGTAATCCGGTTTCATGCAAATGAAGGAGCTGCTTCATTTCGTACCATACAAACAGTGTTGGGAAGAAACTATTTGTACTACAGTGACTTTTCTCAAATTAAAGGAATACATTGCACACAATATAGGCTTCAAACTGCACAAAATAGACCCCTTTCTACCAAAGGAAAACATTCTAAATTTGCGAATGGAGGCAAAAGTGAAGTGGAGCATAGTGTGATTTCAATGGAGAAACTGGGATTACCTTCAGAATATCGCAAAATATTGAAAAATCAAGGTGGTTTTGGCAAATGAAAACCACTCAGACACATGTGAGTGATATCAAAGTCTGATTTAAAGACACTGACTGTTGTATTTGACATTATTTGTTTGTTTAAATGGAGACTATGATTAACATTTTTGATGAAGGTGAATTCCAGATTTTTAGGCTTTTCAGGACAAATACTTAGATAAATACTTACAGAATTTTAGACCTCATAACAGTTTTTATTTTATCTTGAAACACATTATATATTTTACAACTAAATATATATTTTTTTAATATACTTTCTGAGGCGAAAATTTTATATTATTATTATTCACGTTCTTTGTGATAGATCAACTACATTTATCAACTCAAAATCTAAATCTTATTTTTTGTAATAAAGAATTACATTGGCATTTATATCAGACATAAGTTAATGATGAAAAATAAGTTATGCCTCTAATAACCTCCATAATGGAATTTTGAACATTGGCCAGGGTTTTTACAGCGTTAAATAGAAAAAACCCTCTTGTGCGACATGTATCAGTGATAATTGAGTGAGAAGTCCAATGCTAACTGGGTTCAATTTGCACAAGTAGTTCTGGAAATAGCTAAATCCCTGTTCTATATCACTACACTGTGGCCATCACCGTAGCAACAGGTAAACAAATGCTGAACTGCTATGAGTCTAGAATAGAGGGACTAGCTTCATCTAAAATCTAAACCTCTTATGACAGGCCTCCACGGACATTTCTGTTTGACACATTAAACAACAGTTGCGTCTTGGTATTCCACGTTGTGCATTTTAACTGCATAACACAGCTCCTGTTGTTTAATGCTTACATAACAAATGGTGCAACAAACATAATGCTGTTTGAGCCCTATGTTGCATGGTTTTACACTATAATATAATGCAACTCATTGTGAAAGAATACAGTACTCTTATTGGACAACAGAATGTCCCAAAACAACACGGAACAACAATGAAAAATGTTTGTATTACAATAAAAGGTTGTGTGGAATAGACTTGAAATGTTGGGCACCTAAAACAGTGCCCAAACATAAGTGAATTTAAAAACAAATGTCTTTACAAGGTACAAGATCGAAGAATGCTTCATTTACTTTGACTGTTAAAAAGATAATGGACTGTAATTACATAATTGAATTGAACTCTGTATAATGCTAACCAATTAATATGACAAAAAATTAAATAGTAGATTAAAAATGTAATATTGAAGGAAATTATATTTATGTATACACACTGTATCACATTCTGTGATTAAACTGATTGTGGGAGAAAAATAGCATCTCTTCCCTGTGTCAGTCAAACGCTGCCAGCTCAGCTCTTGTCATCTTGGCCTACGTCATCAGAGGTGCATTAGTCCTTACAACAAAAGCATAGCCAGACTGGACTGGATTGGACTGGAATGCACATACAATCGCAATGTCTTAGGGTTCAACTTCTCCTGCATGGACTACTTCCATTTATTCTACAACGCTGACTGTAGTTGGTGATGTATGTTGACATTATAATAGTGACAGATTGTGTTCTAGCAGCAGACACGATCAAATGATGGTCAATGATGACTCAGATATATTTTTAATGAAAATGCTAACATTGCAGGTTGTCGGGGGCTGACCACGCCTCAGGAAGTAACATTCGCTGATAAGTGACACGTCATCAATACCGGTAACAGGTAATAACATCTCCTAACTGACTGTTGCTATTTTTTAAAGAACTGAAGTCTGTGGCTATTAGACTTTTTCGTCATGATGCCATTGCGTGACTGAAAAATGTTTGCTTATCAGGTCTGACAACTGCAGTCTGAATCTCTTGTTTAATTTCCGATGGCACATTTGACTTGTTATATTCACTAGTGTAAGGTCCTGCTTTTCTGCGTGGGAAATCAGTAACAAAAAGCCAAGCTTGAGAGGTTTTCTTTGATACAGACCTCAGCCAGAGAATACCACCTCACCATCTCCCATGTTATATATTGTTCATCAGAAGACTACTCGCTTTAATGTCTTATTGCACCATTGAGCACAAGTAATGCATAAATCAGGCACACCCTGAAGGTTGTTTCACCCCTTGGCCCTGAGTGCCCCCCTCTCATACTGGGGGCTTTGACATTCACCTGCCCCGGCCCTCATGGCAGTAGTAACAGACCAGTCACCCTAACCTTTTACTTGTCCAGTGATTTAGCCTGCCTGTCTGCCACGATAACCCTCTCTATCACCACCAGAGAGAGAACAGGAGATGAGGGCTTTAGTCTCCACCGCCCCTTCTGCCGTGCATTAGCCAGTGCCCTTTTATCTCACAGTCCTCCATTGAGCACATAGTGAACCCTAACACTATTAAACAGCACAGATGCATGGGACAGAAAACCTTGAGGCTGCACCTACACAAATAATGTTCAGAATGGTGAGTTAGATGTTCTTTCATCAGACTTTATAGATTACTTCTTTTAAGAGGCGGAGAGATTATGAAGCACAGGGAGTGAATGCTTTCATTTTGATAACTTTAACATTATGTCTTGAAATACAGCTTTATGCTAGGATACATTGCTGTAGGTTTTTGCAAGGAGATACAGAGCTAATGTTACTGATGAAGAGGGGGGCTGTTTTATCAAAGGTATTTGTTTGTTTGGTTGTCAGTTGGGCATTCATTTGTGTTTAGCCATGTCTTGTGTAAGTAAAATATGTCCTTCACTGTCTATAGTCCAGACTGTTTATGAGGTCTATGCAATCTTTTGCAGGTGAAATGTGTGGGTTGAATACTTTTTTCTGCTTATCTGCTCAAGCTACTCAGAAGGAATAGAATGTGGAATGTTTTGCAGGTTTTACCTATCTTAGAATATTTTGAGGAAGATCCATTAAAGTATCCTAAAGAGTTTCTTTTGAACCAACTTGGGCACTTTACGGACGACGAAAAAGAAGTGCAGTAACGCCACTGAACAAATACTCAACACGTCTGTGAAACTGAATTATCTGGTGACGAATTCGCGATTTCAGAAAACACAAATGTATGAATATGTGCAGGAAGCATTTATTGGTGAAAGGTGTTTGATCATTGTGTTTTAAGTATGAAACAAAGGCGGTACAGTATTATGTATATTAATAATGGATAATTGGCTTTCGACCGTGTCCCTCGGGGTGTCCTTTGGGGAGTGCTCCGAGAGTATGGGATCCAGGGCCCTTTGCTCAGGGCTGTCAGGTCCCTGTATGAGATTGACAGGCGGATCAGTGCAGCGTCTGCAGTGTTGCGGTCAATGCATCGGACCGTTGTGGTGAAGAAGGAGCTCAGTTGAAAGACAAAGCTCTCGATTTTCTACATTCCTACCTTCATCTATGGTCATGAGCTTTGGGTAATGACCAAAAGTACAACATCGCGGATACAAGCGATCGAAATGAGTTTCCTCCGCAGGGTGGCTGGGTGCTCCCTTAGAGATAGGATGAGGAGCTCAGTCACACGGGAGGAGCTCAGAGTAGAGCCGCTGCTCCTCCACGTCGAGAGGAGCCAGCTGAGGTTGCTCGGGCATCTGTTCCGGATATCTCCTGGGTGTCTCCCCGGGGAGGTGTTTCGGGCATGTCCCATCGGGAAAAGGCTCCGGTGAAGACCCAGAAGACTCTGGAGGGACTGTGTCTCTCGGCTGGCCTGGGAACGCCTCGGGATTCTCCCGGAGGAGTTGGAGGAAGTGTATGGGGAGGGGGAAGTCTGGGAGTCCTTGCTTGGACTGCTGGCCCCGCGACCCAGCCCCGGATAAGCGGAAGGAGATGGATGGATTTTTAAATTTGACCAGTATTTCCTTAGCACTTTGGACTTTTCTTGACCCTATCTGACATGTGAACTGGACTGAAAAGAGACTAACCCAGAGGTCTCCAACCTTTTTGACTCATGTGAGCTACGTACACTAGAACAAAACAATTGTAAGTTGATCATGTTTTGAAATATTTTATAGCTTATTTTGGCTGTGACAAACTGTAATTTCTGTTGTCTGAACATTTATCTCAATATATAGTAGAAAAAGATTCAGTTGTAGCCATTTGGACTGATTTGTTTTGTCATGGGCTCTTCTGTCTTTCCCATCATGGCCATCTTGTACATGGAGCAGTTTGAGAAGAAGGCATTGACCTCCTTTTCAGACACATTTGTGACAATCAAGAAACAAGAGCTGAAAGCGTTCTTGGAGCATATTAATGCGGTGGACCCAAATATCAAGTGAAGAGAAAAGAAGAGGCTAAGGAGAACCGCCTGTTTTTTCTTGATTGTTCCACTGTCAGAGGAGAGGATAGGAAGAGCCAGATAGAAGTATAGAGGAAACCAACATACACAGATCAGTACCTGCTCTTTGACTCCAACTTATCCACTGCAGCACAAGTTGGGGGTGATCAGGACATTACTACACAGAGCCCAAGAAGTGCCCACCAGCTCAGAGGAAGGAGGAAAAACATGTCTGGAATGCTCTCTCAGCCTGTGGTTAGGGTTATCTTGGGCTCTTGACAAAGTGAAGAGAACCAAAAGGCAGGACAAAAGGGAAACAGAACCAAGAAGGAACGTAATCTCTATCCCTTATGTGTCTGGACTGTCTGAAAAAAGACAAAGGATTGTTAGACAGCACAAAATGTTGTTAATTTTAAACCCTTTAAGACAAAAACGGGTTTAATCTAAGGACAAGAGGCCTACTAAAAAAAACTGAGCAATGTGATGTATTCTATCCAATGCAGTAAGGAAAGTTCTACAGAGTGGTACATAGGTGAGACTAAACAGCCACTGCACAAAAGGCTGTATCAACACAGAAGGCATGCAAAGTCAGGATTACAGAGTGCTGTGCATCTTCATCTTAAAGCCACAAACCACTTTTTTGAAGACAGTGAGGTGAAGAATCCAAGCAGGTGAAGGGATGGTTTGAAAGAGGAGTTAAGGAGGCCATTTTTGTTAAGAAATTTAATCCCTATTTAAACAGACATGGAGGTTTAAGGTTAAATTTACCGGTAATATACAACTGCATGTTGAAGCCATGGGGTGGAATCAGCACTCTCCATTCAGATGCTAATCAGGTACACCTCAGTGATGAGGGAGCAGCAGCCAGCTAACAATAGGATTTATATGACCCATTACATGGCAATTATGGAAACAAAGACAATTCGTTTCAGGGGAAACTTAAACCATTGCAAACAAATACAGTAGATAAACAGGACAGGCTATCATCAAGAGGTTCCGCTCGGTAAGCAGGGCTTATGCAGCTCAGAGTAGGATAAATATCTGAGTTCTCAGTGCCCAAACAGGAAAATAAAAGTATGCTATGATTCATCACAGTGTAGGCTACAGCTCAGATTTTTAAAAATTTCTATTTCCATAATTAATTGTTATACTATGATACTATTTTGATTTAATAAGCATTGTAGTTCTGCAGCACTTGGATTGTTTCTCCTTGAGTGTGTTTAAACCTAATAGATCCATGGCAAAAACTATGTCAAACAAAATTTTTAGAACTGCCAACTGACTTGGTACGCAAACACAGTCACAGGCAATAGTGATAAACAGGTTGTGTTTTGACCTGTGGGTCGGTTTGGCGGTAACTCACTTTCTTAATTAGACTTGTTTCTCTGGGAATAAGGGTGATTATAATAAAACATGCATAATTTACAGATTAACATGGAGGCAATGTGTCTCTGCAGTCCAGCGCTGCGTTCACCTCCGTGGGTGCAGCAACTGTAGCCTATAGCAAATCCTTAGACTTTGGACAATTGCAATCCCAACTCTAAAATGAGTTTACAAGTATTCCCAAATGTAAACTGATTATGTGGGAAAATATTCTCGCTAAGATAGAAATGTTGCCTTAATTGAAGTTTTCCATTTAAGCCATAGCATATGCTCTCTCTTATTGCGTAACTCTATTCTTTGGATTCATAGCAGGGACCAGCAGTGATAATAGTGGTTTGACATAGGTGGCACTGAGTGTTCCTCTCAGAGACGTCTAGTCCTTGTGCGTGATTGACAATATGTTAGAATAAAGCCCTCTGGGAGCACTGAACCAGAGGCTGCACACTATGACTCACCACACAAAAGCGCCAAGCATATAGAAAATGTACACCTTGGCAACACAATACTCAGCTGAAGTATTTGTGTCAACATGTTTTAGAGCTCAAAGGATAATAAGTGTGTGTGCCATTAAATCTTTATTTAGGGTCTGTTTTGTCAAACATCAGAAGTGAACATTATGTTACCCATAATATGATTAATTTTCTTTGGTAGAGTGGCTAATGAATACACATAGCTGATAAAATGCAGCTATTGTTGATGTCCCATTGAAAATGTTAATGTTGGAAGAACTCAATTATATAAATGTACAGATACAGGATGCAAAAATGTACTCAAGTATCTCATAAACAATCGACTTACGTAAAACTATTGAAGTACAAGTATTTTAGAGTTAAGTATTACATTTTATTTTTAACTATCACCGCGTCATATAAAGTCATATTGATAAAGAATTTAGCTGATTAATGGTCAACAGAAGTGTAATGTCTTAATATGTTAAGTTGTTGTTGCTGTTTCTTCAAAGCAATAAAATATTGAAGGTTTTGACTTGAACTCAAAACATTCAGACAAAATGTGTCAAAACATGCTATAAAAATAGCTCAGTTAATATAGACACTCTCAAACCATGAAAAATATGTTGTACTTTTGAGCCCAGTTAAACAGTGTTGTATATAAATGTATACTTAAGTACAGTACTTTTACTTTTCTACTTAGATACTTTTCACCGCTGATGTTGTTTGGCGACAAGTAAGGTATTTTCAGCCATTTATTGCTGTGATTGATGTTGCATGAGTACATGTTTGGAAAAGCTATTGGTTTGTTTGCTAAGAGTGATATTGGAAGGTGGGAGCAGCCTCTAAAGATAAACAGTTGTAGAGCTCATGCCACTTCCTCTTGTGTGATTTCAGATGTAGATTTAAGCAGTAAAAAATATCTCTACCTTGTGCATATCTGCTGCACATCCACCTGTGCTTCTTATCAAAGGCCTGTCCACCTCACATCACTATGCCAACACTTTAGGTGCTAAATCAGCTTGTGTGTGGTGTGGACTTTCATTTCGTCTCTCCAGCTCCACTCAGACTGTGTGAGCTAGGACTCAGCATCGTCAACGTCCATGTGACAATGTGGCACCAGGCTCTCACATAGTCAGAATGTTGCCTTGGTGTTCACGCCCTCTTATACCGTCAATGGTTCAAACTAACAAATTGTCTCACTTGTAATCAGTCTCTTTTGCTACTGTTCTGATCAGAATTCTTTTCAATGGTCTGTTGCCATGGCACCTTCAAGAATCTGCTGTAGCTTTTCTTTCCATTTTTTTAGGTTTAATAGGTTAGATTCCTCTCTTTTAGCACACCTTTGAATAATATTAGAGTAAAATTGGTACAATGTCAAAAATAGATCGGCTGACACAAATGAAACAGTGTACTGTGGCAAAACATTTTATATATATATAAATATATATATATATACACATTGCAAAAACAGACCTAGTGCCATTCAAAACAGTTTTGCATTGAGACACAAACAACTGCCTTGGTAAACAGACGTATTTGCCGGTGAGGTTTCATTGTAAATTATACTCTAACATGCTGTCTGTGATAATCCATGACTCGTTGTGTGTTGCGTAATCTTTAAATAGGCCTATTGATTATTTTGGTATGGCTCCAGAGAAAACCCCAGAAGGATAGAACCAAGGTGCAAAGAGATTCACAGGCAACAGGCGAGCCAACTGGAAGTATCGCTGCGGGGCTGAGCACAGAGCCAATTAGACAGGAAGTACTGACGCTAACACTGAGCTACTTTATATAGTATATATTTATATATTTATATATTTATATATTTATATATTTATAATTTCAGGAAAGTCACAGCCCCCCAGCCCCCCCTCATCATGACAGACTCCCCCATCACCACCGTGGACTCCTTCCGCTTCGTCGGCACCACCATCACCCAGTCTGATGTCGGATGTTTTTCCAGGGATCTGTTGTAGCCACTCCTCAGGTTTGGGGATTACTGCCCCGAGTGCTCAGATGACCACGGGCACCACTTTTGCCTTCACCCTCCACGCCTTCTCCAGCTCTTCTCTGAGCCCTTGGTATTTCTCCAGTTTCTCGTGTTCCTTTTTCCTGATGTTTCCATCACTTGGTATTGCCACGTCAACCACAACGGCTTTCCTCTGCTGTTTATCCACCAACCACAAAGTCTGGTTGGTTTGCCATTAACATTCTGTCAGTCTGTATCTGGAAGTCCCACAGGATCTTGGCTCGGTCATTCTCTACCACCTTTGGGGGTGTTTCCCACTTTGACCTTGGGATTTCCAGGCCATACTTCGCACAGATGTTCCTGTACACTATGCCAGCCACTTGGGTATGGCGCTCCATGTATGCTTTCCCTGCCAACATCTTACACCCTGCAGTTATGTGGTGGATTGTCTCAGGAGCCCCTTTGCACAACCTATACCTTGGGTCTTGTCTGGTGTGGAAGATTTGGGCCTCAATTGCTCTGGTGCCCAGGGCCTTGATGTACTTGTGGATCTTGGATGTTTCATCCTGGATAGTGGCTTTCACGCTCATTCGTCCACGGCCTCCTTCCTTAAGGCTAGTGTACAGTCTCAGGGCGCTGGATTTTGGGTGGAACCCTCCATCCATGCTGAGCAGCTTTTGCGTCTTAACATCTGTGGTCTGTATCTCTTCATTTGGCCACCTTATTATTCCTGCAGGGTATCTGATCACTGGCAGGGCGTAGCTGTTTATTGCCCGGAATTTGTTCTTGCCATTGAGTTGGCTTCTTAGGATTTGCCTTACTCGTTGTAGGTATTTGGCTAGAGCCACTTTCTTTGTTACCTCTTCGAGGTTGCCGTTTGCCGGTGGTATTCCAAGGTACTTGTAACCATCCTCAATGTCTGCTATTGTTCCTTTGGGGAGTGAGACCCCTTCCGTGTGGACTACCTTCCCTCTTTTTGTCACCATCCGACCACACTTCTCAAGCCCGAATGACATCCCAATGCCAGCGCTGTAGATCCTGGTCGTGTGGATCAGTGAGTCGATGTCTCGCTCGCTCTTAGATCATCAGTTTGATGTCATCCATGTAGAGGAGGTGACTGATCGTGGCCCCATTCCTGAGTAGGTATCCATAGCCAGTATTGTTGATTATCTGGCTTAGAGGTTCAGACCTATGCAGAACAGCAGTGGGGACAAGGCGTCTCCTTGGTATATACCACATTTGATGAACACTTGTGCAAGTATATATATATATATATATATATATATATATATATATATATATATATATATATATATATATATATATATATATATATATACACACATACACACACACACACACACACACCACATATATATGTATATATACACATACACATACATATATGTATATATATATAGACATATATGTTATATTTATATTTAACAGGAAAGTAATTTTAATCCATATCTCTGTCATTTCTGTAAGCACAATTCAATAAAACAATGATTAATTTCTCAATTTTAGCCAGCTTTTATTCATTCAACACCTTCAGATTGGTATGATAATAGAGGCACGTGCACTAGTGTTTATAGTTACAAAAGTTTTGTCAAGATTTTACACTTTAAAAGGATGTTTTGCTTTCAAGGCCAGTATCCATCAACTATCAGCAGCCTGAAAAGCTGCCTGTCTGTATGTTCAAAGGCTTTAAATCACTCACTCAACATCAAAAGAAATCACACACAAGTAAACAGATATATTCAGTTCTTAAGAAGGAAAAGACAAGGCTCCTTTATCGCTGCAGCATCATGATAATGTTCAACCCAGGGGTAAAATTGCCTCTTGGGCGCCTACAAGACCCAACTGACCACATCCAGGTGCTTCGGCACACAACTAGTCCTATAAAAGTGTTCCTTTAACTGTAAAACAACAAATGTGGTTGAACAATTCAGGCTTTCATACAAAGTAAAATAGTGTTCTTTAAAAAGGCTTAAATTACTACGTGCTTCCATCAACAAAAGTGTACAAAAAAAGACATCTTAATTTTTCCACCATCTACACATTTGCTCCAGAAGGGAAAAATACATTAAAATTTTGAAAACTCTGCTAGACAAAGAGTAATGTGTAAGTCTTAAAATTATTATTATTTATTTATGTATTTATTTATTTTATTTTTCAAACGGACTCCTCCCAAAAAAAAAAAAGATTGAGTCTTCTAAGAGTCAGATTAACAAAAAAAGTCCCTAATCAAAATTCCTAATAAAATTGTGGCAAATGTCCTTCATTTAACCAACACAATACTGTTAAACATGTTTTTTGTATTGATAAACTCCTTTCTGATCATTTCCGTTTTGTATTGCTTCACCAATTTCTTCAGTACATTTATTACGATTCTTATTAGCTGCACCCGAGGGCCAGCTAATCTTACAACAGTTCATCGAGAAATATTGAATTGGGTTTTGGTCCTTCAATTATTGTGTGTTCATGTATAAATGAAGATAAGTCTGTTATCTTAAGTTCGGGAGCAGGACCACACCCCTTTCACGCCCCTTCCTGCAGCTACACTATTTAAACGTCCAGTTCACACACATTGGTGTTCGTGACTTCGTGCCCCTGCCTCCCATCCTCTTTTAATTATTATAATTATTCTAATTCATCTCCTAGATGGGGGGTACAGAGCCTACAGCCCTCATCGCCAGAAGCCTCAAAACGGCATTCATTTCTGTACATTCATGTTCTTCATTTTTCTTGTATGTCAATAAACACTTTGCATTGTTGCTGGGGTTGTGGTCTTTGCTAGTGAAGTGACTATTGCACAATCATTAATTTTAGAATCTTGCTGTTCAGTTGAACCATAGATACTGTAAAGAGCTTTTGTTGTGTAACTTCAGAGCATGTCTAAGTGAACTGTACCTCACTTCTTACTATAGATGACCTATATCCATCTTAGCCTACCATATTATATGCCTTTGAACAGGCCCTAACACAGCAGAGAAGCACTTGTTTTATTCAGTGTGGGGTAGATCAAGGAGATAACACATGCAACATGAAAGAATGGCTTTAGTCACCACCCAGCAACTGCAGCTTTCACCATGTGAGTAGAGATCAAGATGAAGAACATGGGACACTTTTAAAGGTGCACTACGTGTATGTTTTTTCCCATGTAGTTGAGCAAATTTAGACTTTGCTCCAGTACAAATAAGCAGCTCTTAGGATCGGAATCAGATCGCTGTGTGTTGTCTGCATCTAATTATAAAGTGTTTTATTTTCCGAAAACCAGGAAATGCACCGTTAGCGTGCAGCGTTAAATGTTGTTGGTTTCACCGTGATGGCAACACTTGATCAAAGTTGTGAAAAACGCATCTAAAATCATGTGTGAGAAAGTGATGAATACTTGTGGACAGCTGCAAAGATTTGCAAATGAACTAGTTCTGTTTTTCAATGTTTTTTTTACAAAATAAAAATCCAGTTTCAGGGGAAAATAATTACTTGAGTAAAATAAAGAATCTACTTAAGAAAAATAATTGAAATATCAGTAGAAAATTTTATTTTTAGAGTAAAGTATAAGTCACAAAGATTTTGAGAACTATTAATGCGTCAAATGTTACATTATCGGGCTGATTTTCAGTCAACAAAAGCTATGGAATCAATAACTTAATTGTATCTAGTCATTTTTATTTATATACTTTTATTTACTTTCAAAATATTTAGGCATCATGAACGTGCTAAAAAAAATGTAATCTCAAAACTTTAAAAAGTACTTTTCAATTCGTATCAAAAATATATTGGAGCAGAAAGCAGATACCTGCTCTCAGATGTGGTGAAGAAAAAGCTAAAATTATCCACTGTAAAAGGTACTCAAGTAAAGTAAAGTAATATACCTAAATATTTTACTACAGCCTTTTACATCTGTACTTTGTTACTTTCCACCACTGCTTGATGCCGTACTGTGCAGGGGACAGATTCCACATCTAAGAAGGTGCATATGCACCTTTAAATTAATGGATGTAATAAAAATCCACTAGGATCAGATCTGAAGATGTAAACTTCTATTCATTATGGTAACGAGAGGTTTCCACCATTGTTTCAGGCATGGCTCTTTCAATGTACACAATGACATTCAATGAAAGACAGAAACACTGGAGCGTCCCATTCAACGTCCCTTTGTGCCGAGGAGACGTTGGGATTTCCACTGTCCTTAATGGGACAGATCTGAGCTAATATGTAAAATCATTGTCAAGGGTAAGTGTTTTATGCCAGAACTGGCATTTGAGAGAAATGCAGAGAAATTCTACAAAATACCAGTACTATATGCACCTAAATCTAAACAGATCAACCTCAATAGTCATCGGTTCCAGGTCATAAAGCGCTCACTTGGAGGTTGCCGGTGGATGTTGAGACTCAGAGCCAGCAATGGTCTTTGTATTTGAGCGGATGTGAGTGACCTCAGCCCTAATGATGTCCATAAAAGTGTGTAATGTTATCACTTTACCCTGTTGAGATGGACAGTCTTGGAGTATCACTGTAATCAATCACCTCTACTGTGCATTACTGTGACTGTGAGAGAGCTGCACTATGGAGAGCGGCTGATATAAATAGTAGATTGGTTCCTCAGTGGCTCTTTCCTCTATTTCTATCATTATGGCCACAGCATGTGGCCACTGCTCTCCTGCTCCACAACACACCTGATTTAGCGCTCTAAGTCCTACTTTACAAATACATGTATTTGTTTGATATCCTAATTCAAATAAAAAACTAAAATTCAATTAGACCCAGAAAAAAAAAAACGCAATAGTATTTCTCTCTCAAACATGTAATTTTTTTTTGCAGAGTATGGCTTGTAAGAATATTTAGCATTTTACTTAATATTTTGGTCCTTTTGTAAATATTCTCAACTGAAGCTATACCGAAGGGTAAGCTTGAGCTATCCTTGAACTTTTTGCACCATCTCCACAGAAAAAACATCTTTTCACATCTCTTTCATGGACTAAAATCCCTGACTAAATATTGATCAACATTTCTTTTAGACACAGAGATGAACAGAGAAGACACATTGCTAAACCAAGACAAATCATGGAGCGTTTTGATTAAATAAGAACAAATTATGAAAGATTTAACTTTTATTTCTGGATTTCACAAATACTGTGTCTAAATGTATGTTGTATTTATTATTGATTATTTATGTTTAATGTGTTTAATGTGTTTTTTGTGATTTTGTATTGTATTCTGATTTGAATGGGTTTTAATGATTGTAAAGCACTTTTTCTAGCACAAATTCTATAAAACTAGATTTTCGCCTGATCATTTTGCGCAATATGTTGCATCTACGTGAACTGAAAATGTAGTCCTGAATATTATTACAAAAGACTAGGCCGATAGTTATTAATTCCATGCATAGGCTATTGGTTTATAGATTAAACTCATTAATATTGAAGTCATCTGGACTCTGTTTTAGAAAAACAAAACGTTTCGACTCTCATCCAAGAGTCATTCTCAATCTGTGAAACAAGTCTGAGAACTCAGGTTTATATCCTACTCTGTGATTGCCCTGCCCACAGGGCGGGACCCCTGATAATGGGCCATCGAAACCAAATGGGATGGGCCTATTGTTCACTGACTTTGGCTTCCTCTTTCCTGAGTACCTGTATTAGCATCCGGGCAAAAGTCAGTGAACAAAGTCAGTGTCAGGGCTTTCACAGAGTAGGATATAAACCTGAGTTCTCAGACTTGTTTCACAGATTGAGAATGACTCTTGGATGAGAGTCGAAACGTTTTGTTTTTCTAAAACAGAGTCCAGATGACTACAACTGAATCTTTTTCTACAATGGAACACTCCTGGACAAATGAGGGATTACACCGACATGTCTCATTAATATTGACTTATTTTTCTTATTTCATCCCCTTATCCTTTAAGGAATGAAGAAATATTATAATAAATAAATTAGAAAGAATGCACATCATGAAGAGTTTTAATTATTATGATGATGATTTATTTTTAAGATAAGGATATAAAAACTATATGCTAAACTGGAATAAACCGAGTTTTTATGTAGGACAGGGATAGATTTTGTAAGTGCAGCAGTGCTCCGGCAGCCTCCTCTCCTCTTCTCCTCATCCCTCCGCCCATCTGCAGTATCTTGTTGTGCTGGACCACGAGCCACCAGCGGCAGCCCATACCGGGGTATCACAAACATCTCAAATAGCACCTCCTCCTCTCCACATGCATGCTACAACACAGAGATCTCATCTACACTCAGCAATAAACCCGGGCGCCTCTCGTGTCTCCAAACGCAGCTCAAATGACATCACATTGCTGCAGTGCTGCACTGTCCGTGAAAGGTGTCAGTCGTTTCCTCGGATAACCAAGGCTAGTGCGTCCAGAGACGACCACTTCGTTCTGTGCTCTGCTCCAGACATCATGGCGTGACAGCGAGTCTATACAAAGGGAGGCTCGTTACGCAGGTGAACGGCATTTGGAAAAGGCTGCTTGTTGTTTGTCCGGGACATATCGTGATTCTTTCACTAAAGACATCCTCCGCATTGCTTTGTGGAAGTAGTCGTATATGAGAACTAATTGCTCACATGGGCTGCTTTCTCGGAGGACGGAACACTCTCTCTGTGCTTGGGTGGGATTCCATCGTTACGATCGACACTGAGGAAGTTGTGGCAACAAATTGCTAAAGCTACGAACAACTGCCGGTAAAAACAGGCGTGATAATCGGGGTAAACCGCTGCTGGATAGTTTTTCAGCTTCGTGGTTTTATTTTTGTAGACTTGGCGCAGAATTTGACGCCAGTATCCCAGGCGTCAGATGCGCTTGGAAGCAACTGCAGTTTTCCGTCAAGGATCCATCTGGGCTGTGAATTCGAGCACCCGTGAGACTTATTGGAAATCAAACCTTCCCTTATTTTTGCGCTGCGAAGCTCAACGCGATGGACCCGAAACCACCACATACTGACGCTTTAACCTCGTAGACACTCAACTTGGGCACACCTGACTCTCCGCGTCTTTTTTTTCTTTTCTTTTCTTTTCTTTTTTCTTTTTTTGAAATCTTGAACACTGGATTTTGGCTTTATGTTTCGGCCACATTCCGGTTGCTGTTGAAATTAAGGTGGGGTTTTTATTCCAAAGCAGGTAACAGGGATCCCGGTCTTACGCAGAAGACTGCATATTGCCTCTTGGATTTTTGCACCAATCAGACAAACCAAATAAGAGAGAAAGATAAACGCATGGTGGGAATAAACCAATATCTGCATCCGACGAGGGAAATGTGGCTCCACTCTTTAACGTTTGCTTCATGAGGATTACTTTGGGTAAGTCACTTGACGCACTTGGGCTGAAGGGGGATCATGACTTTCACACCTTTTTAAAATGCAAAAGTATGATCCATCTATCTATATGTATATCTATGTATCTATCTATCCATTTGCTTGCTGGATATTTGAGCACACTGGAGCAGATCTCACGTGGTGGAGCACTTATAGCTGCATGAATGCTGTAGGCCTATGATGAACAGCCTTGGCATATCTACGCCTTGGCTATTTAGTGCACAGATTTTGATGCTTAAGCTATGACACATTAGTTGAATGCCCAGAGACAGTGAGAGTGCATGGAGAATGGCCGGGTGTGTCTGCATCAGCACCATGGGAGAGCATATAGGCCAACACTTCATAATATGAGCAGCCTGATATGAAACAGTGCCGGGGTGAGCTGTCCGAGGTGCTGAAGTGCTGGGCTCTTGCTGGCCAGATTGTAAAAGTAAAACTTGTAAATCGATTGCTTTAACGAGAACGATGCTGAACGTCTTGTCGTGGTGTTGTTGTTTACAAATCAGTACACCCAGTTTGAAGATGAAAAAGAGTCCCAGATAGCCTGATGCATCATGATTAGGATCTCATAGGCACTATAAATGAGTGCTGCCAATTGTGTTCAGCCCCTGCCATAATTTTGCAGTTATTCAATAAGCTCAGTGGGCTCAACTTCCACTCAGCACTTCTGCACAAGTTACTCCCTGACTCTAATTTTGGCACACAGAGGCAGAGAGGGCCTCAAAGGTCACTGTCTGGTTTCTGGGACTGTTCTCATCACTCAGAGTACATGGAGAACAGCAGAGCAGATGGGGATCCATGTTGTACAGCGCGGGCATGGACACAGCTAGGTTGTAAATTTATTAGATTGAGGTGGGGTTAGGAGTCAATACACTTACAAAGAAGTCAAGAGTACATCCCTCATATACACCAGCTTTATCCTCATAATTCTATCCAGGAATCCCCCGGGGAACATGTATTGGCCATTCTGCTATCAGGGGTTAGCCACCAGCCTGACTGCAGCGTGCAGAGCTACTGGGAAACACAGTGCCATACAGGCTGCTTTAGCTTAAGTGAGCTTAGGGACTGTGCAGTGCACTCATACATAGAGCAGAGCAGCGGTCAGTGGAGAGCTCTTTCTGCTCAAATAAAACAGCAGGGGGGAAATGGAGGCTGTCGCAGGGTTGAAGCATTGCAACAAGCAATAAAGACACTTGACTTTTATGGCTTAAATAAAGAGGAGCAGCTATTTTAGGGCTTATTGTTACATTTCACTGGAGGATAACTCTGTGTATTTAATTGAATTGGATGAAGTTATTTGCTGAACACTGAGCACCATAGGTTTAACACTGCGGTCTCCTAAAATAGAGGTTAATGAGGTTTCTCTACCTGATTCCTTGAGTTTTGATTTGTATTGTCAATAAGTAGTTTAATGAAAGCCTCTTAAATATTTCGAAGTCTTTCTTTTCACTAGTTCATGGTTGTTGGCAACGATCCTATGGCTTGCCAATGTGTTGCAGTGTGTTACAGCAGAAGCTCAGAGCACCGGCTGTCATGTGTGTGCATAATGTGATCAGACAGTATGGTCATTATCATTATCATGAATTATTCCTAACGCTTTCACCAGGTATAGCATTAGCCCTGCACTAAACACAGGGCTGTAGCAGTAAATTCTTTGAAAGTGTCATGGTTGACGAGAGGAGGCTTCTGTTTTTGGGTGCTGTACACAGACTTAGGGTTAGATTAATGGGGGCTCTCTCACTTGCCATTCTGTTGCATTGTGTTAAAGCAGCTGCTTGTGGTGCCTGTGTCATGTGTTCACATTATGAAATCACGTCAAGGTTATCAACCACTGCAGGTACTGGACTATAATGTATGCGTCGTCTTTTCGTTTATAAGCCAGTGATAGAGGCTTTAAGAAGAGCTTTTAAACCTGAACTATGAAAATAGCCTGGGTGACTCATCCACACTGTGACATTTGCACATTGTACACAGTTGTACCAAAGATGTTTTTTCAATACTCAGAGCTATGAGAAGGCAAAGGGACTTTTTAGCATGCATGTAATTTTCCACTGCTAGACACAATTATTCACAGTGGCAAACAACAATAGCATAAAATAAAGAACATAATGCGGCAGTGCCAGACCAGGGAAATAAAATAAACCAATTTATTAGAAAAGGCTTTTATCTTGTTAAGTACATTAATTCATATTTCAAAACTCAGTTTGGCATTTTGTGAATTTCTTCTCCCTCACTCTGCAATATTTTGTAAATACACAATAATACTTCAAAGAATGAGATGATGAAAAAGCACGAAACTGTTTTTAAAGAGTGATGTCAGGGAAGGAAAATGTTCTACCATTTTGGTAATGGTTGGGTTGGGAGTGTGAAAGAAGAATGGATTCAGTTATGGAAAAAAAGGATGGCAAAGAAATAGGTACCTCAAGACAGAACAAGATGGATACTTTTACCGAGACAAGATATTAAGATGTACAGAATGGCATAACTAATGACCAAGTCCAATATCTTGTGGTGATTATTATACAATGTTTTAACAACAGCAAAGAACATCATTGTCAAAACAATGTGGAAAAATTATCGTAAAAAAGGAAATGTTCCAGCCATAATATCAAATTTGGATTTGATTAATTAATGTTTTCCTCAACATCTGCACATCTGCACAACTAAGATATCGTATAGATAGAGTTAGTCTATTTGATGCAAACCCTTGAGCCACATTTTCAGAATTAATGAGAATAAGTAAACTCAGTATCAGGTGTATAAGATGGAAGTTAGGTAAACTCCTCAGTGCCTGTTCATTACCTCCTGAACCTGCTCACATGGGGATGGGCCGCTAATGGCTAAGCACAAGCATTTGAAGTTGTATTTCAGCAGTAAAGTGTGTGCTATGAGAAGTAACAATACACAGCAGTAGTATTTATGACTTCGATAAACATGTACAGGTCAATTCTGCAGGTAGTGGTAAGTAACTTGATGATGTTATTTGTCTTACTTCTTGTAGCAACTAAGAAGGTGTGGTAATAATTGTAGCAGTAAATGAGTAATTATCCAATATTAACAATTTAATACTATAACCAAACTAAAATCAAGCCTCTGTGCACCTTTATTCCACACTATTGGTTAATTTATGGACGCCTTTAATGCTTCAGTTGCAGGTCTATTCCTCCTCACAGTGACCTCAGAACTGACCCACTCAATCTTCTCTGTGCAGAGGCGGCAGATTTTCACAGTTTCGTGGCCCAAGCTTACACAAAGTTCAAAGTCGCACAGGTTAAATGGATCAGAAACTTGTGGGTGACCTTGTTCCTGTTGGCCAATGGGATTTGTCCCTTTACATGCTGAAATAATCACTTCCCTGCTATTAAAAACAAGACACAAAGCCGCATCAAAATTTTTGGAACTAAATTCTTGTACCTGAGAAGCTATTCAAGACAAAAATGAAATAATTTAAAAATTCTATAAAAGACAACATTGTGCTATAAATGTATCAGATAACATCAGCTTGTATGAGAAAACGTGTGAGTGACTCAATGGAAAAGATTACTTACCCCTGAATTATGGCCTATTAAGGATTTTATGCCTATGCCTTATGCCTATTATTTGGCACATCTTTTCTTGCTCCTAGCCTTAAAATGCATATTACTCCAACTCTTCAAAAACCATTTCCAATTGATGACCTTGTTTGTCAAAACCAAATGAAAAATGAATCATTTTGGAGTTGTGTTTTTGGCTCTTTAACCCTCTCTACATGTGTCATTTGTTATTGTGGATTTTGAGTGTCTGCCCTGAGCATGCCTTTTACTCGTGTCAGAGTGTGTTGTTTTCCTGACACATGGATAGAAACAGATGAGGTAAGGAGCTGCCGGGGATCAGCACTGACCCTCTTGCCGCTACATGACGAATGTCATATAAAATGGAAGCTATAGGGTGTGACCAGCATGTACAATAGGGGTCTGTGAGGGAGGAGGGCATTGATGCGCAGACTACAGCTGGAGAAATAACGATACAGACCTGAAAGTATAGAGATGAATAGGAAGCAAATTACTCTTGAGGAACGTAATCCTGTATTGAACAGTTCAACTAAGACATCATATGTACATATTCCATAAACCATCAATTTACAAAAGGGAATAAGGCTGCACCATTTATTTTATTCCAATTAATTATAAGTGGTTCCACTTCATTTAATCAAGGCATATCAGATGAATTAACATAATCTTAGACATAGACCATACCATCAACTGGTTGTCATTTAAATACAAAGAAACCAAACACTTTGTTTTGAGCTGATAAAGTACAGTGAATAGCAATCTCATATTATGGCTGTGTTACAGTCCAAGGCTTAAAATAATGTACAAGCATCACTTTAATAAACATGAAATAGTGAGCACAGTCATCACACAATTGACTTCAGCATATGTCTCCCCCAGAGCGTCTCAGTTCTGAGCATTCATCTGCCATCGCTGCAGTCTTGAACTCTGACAGAGTGAGACTGTCTATGGACGTTTAAATAAAGGGTTTTAATATGTTGTAAACAAAACAGGGGCTCGTGCTGTGGCTAGACTCTTACTCATGTCTTGTACTGTCTTCTGCTCTTCCTCTCTTTACATTGATTGAGATGATGCCTGCACTGCATCTGTTCATATTGATCAATTACTCCTACCAAGAACTACATTTCCCATTTGGCTCTCCAGAGAAAGCCAATTAAGAAGGCTTCTCCCTCCCATGCCCATGTGAAAAGCACGCCAACACAGTCCAGTCCCATTAAATTATGCATAAGAACAATATTTTATTGTGCAGCACTACCACACTGCTAACTTGTTCTATTAAGACTTTCTCTGCTCCACCACAGAGCAATAGTCCAAATGCATTGTAGTTAATGGAGCACTCTGTCTTGACTGGGGCATTAACAAGAGATAATGCCCACATAAATTATTACCACTAAATATGTCACTATAATTGAGGTTCTGTCATTGCACATTGATATGTTGGTAGCCATACTTCTTACATATGCAATGTATCTATCTCAAAATATGTTTTACTGTAAAACATAAAAAATAATATGTTGAGAAACAATATGCCTTTTATTTTTTGACCTTGGAACCTTTTGGAACCTGGCAACTACAGTGATATGGAAATTATTATGACCAATCTATGTGAATATTAAAAAAAAATTTTTTCAAACCGCAGCAAATATTTTAAATTCAGTTTCTTTTATGAAAGCTACAGCATTAAATCCCCCTTTTAAAAGCTTCAACCTTCATCTTTTTTCTCGTTTGGTTGTGATTCTGCGTCTAATAGAGCTACACACAGTCTTTACACCAGAAGAGGCTTTCTCAATTTGTTTTTGCATATTTTTTATTTCTAAGGATTGCTGTAAGAATCCAAGGTCTGTTTCTTCTTTTTAAACCAGCAGAGAATTAGTCAGAGGTAATTTGTTTTCTTTCCTTAATGGATAATTCATAATCAAAAAAGCTTGTGAAGCAAACTTGATTTTTGTGTGTTTTGAGCTGAAAAGAAATAAAACTCGACTTTGATTTAATCCTTCCCCATTGTAAGGTTTACAAGGGAGAATTCCTCTGAAAAAAAATACCACTTCTGAGATGTGAGCCTAACTAGGCTTGGAAAAACAATCAAGCTTGGAAAAACTGAAAAATATATATACTTAAAGTGAATACAAACCATGTATTTGGCACAGATCCATGCAATAGCTTTTGCCTTTTGGGAAGCTTCTTGTGCATGTATTATTTGATATCGTTCTCATATTGTACGTGTGACACTGGCATTCTGGTAATTTACTGCTCTGCGCTTTTCAAACAACAAGCTGGCAGATTTATTTTAAGGTATGCCTCTATAGTATACGTGCAAAGAGTCTCAGATTATTGCAGTTTAAATCTTACGCCCCTCTGAAGCCTTTATTGTGAAGAAATACAGCGAAATGTTCACTTGGGCAAGATTTCAGACCCAAATAGGATTGTTTCTGCAGAAAAAGATGGCGCTTCTTAGGTTTCATTACTGTAGTTCCCTTTTTAATAGCATGATTAATTCATTGAAAAGAGACACATTGGAGGTGTGAGGATTGGAGCTGTTATAACCAAAATAACATTAATATTGCTAAGGAGGGGTACATTTTGCACAGTGCACAGTGACAGAGAGCGCTACAAAGATGCAAAGTATGGATTTAGCAAAGAGGTGTTGAGAGCTAGATCACAGTACAATACGCGTCTGAAGCAGCGTTTCTCTGACAACAACCCCGCCTCTGTGTGCCGTGGGTTCCCAGCTTCTCACCAATCACAAGCCTCGAGCCCCCCCTGCTGCAGACAATCGAAAACTGGCTGAGCAACTTAACACCGTCTACTCCAGGTTTGATGTGACCACCCCCTCCCCCACGGTGGTCACCTCTGTCAACCCAACCCTGGTACCCCCCACCTCCCCACCACTCTCTCAGTTCAAGAACAGGATGTAAACAGGCTATTTCGGAAATCCAATCCCCGAAAAGCTGCAGGACCAGGCAGTGTTTCACCCGCCACATTAAGACACTGCGCAGGGGTGCTGTCCCCCGTCTTCAAAGACATTTTTAACACCTCCCTGGGGTCATGCCACGTCCCAGCCTGCTTCAAGTCGTCCATCATTGTCCCTGTCCCCAAGAAGCCCCGGATCACTGGTCTCAATGACTACAGGCCTGTGGCGCTGACGTCTGTAGTCATTAAGTCATTTGAGCGCCTGGTCTTGCCCCACCTCAAGTCCTTCACCTCCTCCCTGCTTGGACCCCCTGAAGTTCACCTACAGAGGTCTGTAGACGACGCCATCAACCTGGCACTCCACTTGATCTTGCAGCATCTCTTCCAGGATCCTGTTTTTGGACTTCAGCTCTGCATTCAACACCATCCTCCCTGCTCTGCTCCAGGACAAGCTCTCCCAGCTCAACGTGCCCGACTTCACCTGCAGGTGGATCACTAACTTCCTGATGGATCGAAGGCAATGCTTGCAGCTGGGGAAGAATGTCTCTGACACTCTTGTGTACTTTCTCCTCTGCTCTTCTCCCTGTACACAAAACTGCTGCACCTCCAGCCACGACTCCGTAAAATGTGTCAAGTTTGCGGACGACACCCCACTTATCGGGCTCATCTCGGACGGGGATGAGTCTGTCTACTGGAGGGAGGTGGACGGCTGGTGTCCTGGTGCAGCGGTAACAACCTGGAGTTCAACGCCCAGAAGACAGTGGAGATGATCGTGGACTTCAGGAAAGTCACAACCCCCCCGGCCCCCCCTCATCATGACTCCCCCATCACCCACGTGGACTCCTTCCGCTTCCTCGGCACCCACATCACCCAGGACCTCAAGTGGGAGCCCACCATCAGCTCCCTCATCAAGAAGGCCCAGCAGAGGATGTACTTTCTGCGGCAGCTGAGGAAAGCCAAGCTGCCAGCGCAGATGATTGTCCAGTGCTACACGGCCATCATTGAGCCCATCCTCACCTCCTCCATCACCGTGTGGTACGCTGGAGCCACAGCCAGGGACAAACAGGGACCTCAGCGCATTGTGTGTTCTGCTGAGAAGGTGATGCAGACTTCCATCTCTGCAGGACCTGTACGTCTCCAGGGCTCTGGGACGAGCAGGTCGGATCACAGCTGACCCTTCTCACCCTGGACATGGACTATTTGAGCCACTCCTCTCAGGCAGGAGGCTACGGTCCATTCGGACTAGAACGGATTTATCACTCACTGCACTGTCACTTTCTGCACTCACAACTGTAAATTTAACTGTAATTTTCGTGTACATAGTAATGCCTATTTTTATTTTATACTAAAGTTAATTTAAATGGTTCTTAATGCATGCCCTTTTGATTTCATTCATTTGTTCATTGACAATGGCAATAAACCCCTTCTGATTCTAACTCCACAAATCTGACCTGTAGCTTTGCCTGATGCGGTCACTTGCTTGTCTCCATGGAGATGGATACTTTCAATGACACACACTGAACATTAAAGAGAAACATCTCTATGGAGAAAAGTACATAACAGACTTGTGCATTTTCCGGTGAAAGTGCCTAGTCTTACAGTATGTCCATGTTTTAGTACTGAAAGTGTTGATCCTGAGTGCCAGATGCAATTTAAATACTCTTTAGCTAAGCAGTATATCCATTGATCAGCACATTATTACACATACATGGGCAAAACGATACTTCTGCAAGGTAGTTTCTTGCTGACAGCGACTTTGAACTGTGGCCGAGAAAATCCATTCACCCAATTCACTTCTATTGGTTGTTTCTTCCCTGTGTCCTCATTGTTTACCAAAGTTTGTCTATTCATTATAGGGGCCGATGCTGATGCAGAGTGCAGGCTAATTTCAGCCATACCTCATTTTGCTGCTATTTATTGCCATGTTTCAGCAGATTGATTTTTGTATTTGTCGGATTGTGCCCCGACTCCCCTGCGTCCAGCGGCTGATTTCCTGTTTAGCTGAGCTTTATAAACCTTTTACAGAATAGTCTACAGCTCTTGTATGCTCTATAATGGGCTCCATGCTGAGTGCAGCGTGGAACAGTATGATGAAATTTACAAGGCTTTCATCATTAATAAACACCATTCACTACTGCATTTTAGCACATTCCTTATGCAGTGTTTAAATATAATTGAATATCATCATTATCGAAATAATGCAAAAAAAAATTATAAATTGCATTATGTTGATAATGACGCTATTCAGATAATATTTAAACTATGCATCAGTAATGTGCTAAAATGTTCCTGTAAATTTCTTGCTTCAAGTATTGCACAAAATGTAAATGGACCATAAAATTAACCACAAAAGGGCAGGAATATAACTTTATCTTTATGCTTTGGCGGTTACACTAAACTTTTTTAGGTCATTTTTACTAGTTTTAATTTTAAATTGACAATGCACTCAATAGTAGATTTAGTACTATGACCAATTTTCCGATCTATTTCCCACCTCTACTAGCACAAGAGTTGAAGCCTTATTGTGTACTAGTAAGGAAGCATGTTGTACCAATTAAGCATTATACATTTTTACAGAGTAGTTTACTAAGGACGCTGGTGTGTTGCAAAATATTTCACAATGCATAGTTCTTAATGGTTTTATAAACACTGATTGCTTGCCCTTTTGTTATCTGTAATTCCTACCTGAGGGGAGAGCAGGAATGACAGTAAACCATCAGGTTGTCTAATTGGCTAATTTGCCCTCATAACGGCAGAACTAAGAACCAAGGAGAAAGTTGACATAAAAACACCAAGAAAACCTTTGCAAGTGGCACTGGTGTGTAATTGACTAGATATAATTGCATCCCACATTAACACCTGGTCATTGCACCATTTTTAGCACAGCATCAAGGTGACATTGGAAAAAGCAAAATAGATGTTGAAGATAAAAAATGGCCTCAAATTTTTTTTTGTAAACCCAGAGGATGTTTTTGTCCTTAATGTAGCAGTGTCCGAAGAAGAACGTCTTTATTTCCCTCGGACCATTGGAGTGGCAGTGAAGGGGATCACTGCGAGCAGCTGTGCTAGGTTCTAATGCAACGCAGGCCATATATAGACCCACAATAATAGTCTCACTGTGAGCAGTTTCTTAATGCAAGATGCTAGGCTTGCGAAAGTAAGTCTTCTAAAATCCTTTTGTTGCCATGAGGATTTGTTCTGTTAAATGCACATGACAGTTAGATTACACATTTCATTAAAACATGGTGAACATGTCTATATTTAGGATTGTACAAAGAAAACCTATTTTTCCCAAGTTTGACAATTTTGGTGAAGTTTATACTCTTACTTCCTGGTTAGATATGAGCAGCAGATGTGACACACAGCGGTTACCTAGCAACCATATTCTAAATGAGGGCCAACATTTTTATGATTTGACCTTAGAACCTCTTTATTTTGTTAAATATTTTGTTTAAACTGTCAGAAAAATGTGTCTCTGCATTTTGGATGGAATTTTGCTTTTGAGAACACAGACAGAGAACTCAGCTCTCAACTTTTCATTTCCAAGTTTTCTTCTCAACCTGCCCCTTGACTGATCTACAATTAATATTTACCACAGGGACTAACCCACCAAACAAAGCCATAATCAATGTTTTCTTTTCTTTTAACCTGCCATATAGACTTTAAATTATAACATGCAGGTACTGAAAGAAATGTAGTATTATTATGGAATTGGCTTAGTTTTCAAACATTCTTCTTATCTTATAAATACCTATGTTGTTGTCAAATCTTAAAACCTTTATTTTCCACCTCTCTACAGCAAAGGCCTACTTTGCTTGGAAGCACAAAAATATGCGACATGGGCTAACAATAGGTGCTTTTTACAGCCCATCTGACAGTGCAGACTCTACCCTGTACTGCAGCAAGTACGACACTGTGTCCTACAAATGTGAATTGTGTTGAAGCGAATTAAAGCTTGTTTGTCCAGCAGTGCCCCAATGTTCTGCACAACAATCACAAATGCTGCAGTGATCGGGCCAGTGCCAAATGGTTTTAGTCGATCTAATGTTTTGTCTTAATTATGAATACTGAGCAAGTGTAACTCACTGTGGAGATGTGTTCCTGCCAAACTCAATGAGCTTAAAGACCGGATGTGAATATTTAAATGGTCGACACGGAAAATATGCAAATGTGTGCGTTTCCCTGCATGGTGGCTTGATAGGCTTGCTTTTCACAAAATAGTTATCAAATACTTTTACTTTTGAAAATAAACATGGTCTACATGAACAATTTCAATAATGTAGTCACAAGGATTAATGGTGTTTAGTAGTGGTAGGAATATCACTTTATAATAACTATAACTGAATTAGCCTTGATAAAGCATGACCAAAGACTTAAATCCTAGTGAAAACATATTTTTTCAGGCTCAGCTACCTATCTAAATGGTTTTAATTAGAGTAATTATAGAACTGTCATGATAAAACATTTTGAAGAGCGATATATTACTAAATAATATTCAAATAACTTTACGCCACTGACACAATCACTTTAAAGCAGCAGAATCCCAGTAAATTATTTTCGTAAATAAACAATATCAATGAAAACCATGAGCGGCAAAAAATACAAAGCCAAATGAAACTCTGTTGTCAATAGTTTATAGTACTTATCTGACTCTACAAAGCTTGTATCTTATTGTACGATATAAAATTAATTCCCAATAGTGAAAAGAAAATTGACATACGATAAATACTGAGCCCCAAAAATATTGTTCGATGTAGTATAGTCGATATAGCAATCATAGTGACATTAATCAAGCAGTTGTGATGTCTACATCAATGTCAATTGACTATTTGCTCATTATGAATTATGTCTTTGTTCATGCTTTGTTCAAGTGTTACCTGACTATCAGCAGGATTATTCACACTGCAGTAACTCGAACATAGCTGTACTAAAACAGAGGCAGAGTAGTACACAGGCTGCACTACATTTTGCTATTAACTGGTGAAAATGTAAGTAAATTAAACAATACAATATTTATTACATGCTCTGAACATTTTCCTCTCTACCTCAATGCATTTTTAGCCTGTTTTCAATGCGACCCTTGCGTGTTTTGAAGGAGGCGAGCCACTATGAGTCAAACAAGCGTGAACCGGGCCAAACAAACATTATGAAGACTCGAAAAACGACACTCTCTTGCTCTAACCCCACTACGCTCATGTCTGTCAAACTCCATCAAGTACACAAACCGAGAACCGCCCTTAGAAGGTCAGCGGCAGATCATTCCTGACCAATGGTGCGGAGATTCCTGAGCGTATGAAAGTTTTATGTCTCGTACTTGGCTATGCAGAAAACCAGCAAACAAGCAGAGTGTTGTAAAAGTGCTGGCGTCGTTAAAGTGAGTTGGTAAGAAGGAGGTGGTAGCAGGTGGTTGCAAGAACAGCCTTTTGGAGCCACTCGAGCTTGTGCTTATTGATGGCTCTCTGACAGGGCGAGGCAGGTCATTAGGTAGACCAGACAAACTATCTCTTCAGTGGGAGGCCTGATAGATGAAGACGGCGTGGAGGTGTCATGGGCTGGGGTTCTATTGACTAAAAGTGCCTCATTTATGAAGCCAAAGATTAGTGATACCGCGTTTAATGTGAGACAGCATCCCACCGGTTGTTTGGATAGCTGCCAGGTTGACAAAGTTAACTTATTTTCTTCGTTGCTTATGAAAGCTTTTTCTTTTGAAACATAAAAATGCCTAGTTACAGCTTGTAGTGAGGGGCGGTACCAGTTTATTAAAAAAGATTCAGGGTTAGTGCTGGGTTTAGTCCCAATTTTGATGTGTGAACATACCGTTCCGTCTAGGGCTGCAACGATTACTCGAGTAAATCGAATAATTCGATTAGCAAAAAAGCTTCGATTATTATTATTATGCTTCGATTATTCGTTTTAATTTACATATTTAAATCAAACACACGTGAATCTGTGGTGCGGCGAGCGCACGGAACGACTCGTGGTGGCGCTTTTGTTTCACAGGAGCTTGTTCCGCTCCTACGAAGGCGCAACAAGGAAGAGAGCGGCGCGTTTTAAGAGTTTTAAAAGAGTTTTGACGAGTGAAAGAGCCATGGATCTATTGTAATAATCCCGAGCTGCAACTCTAAAAACTGCATCTAGCTCCGCCCACTCCAGCCCCCGCGCCAGTCGACACGCCACCCGGGACCCCCGCCGCTCCCCCACTCAACAACTCTGCTTCCCATCACACAGTCGTACTTTTAAACAGCCAATGCACATGGAACAGCGCGGAGGACCGCGTTATGTTAGAATAATCTTGTTGTGAAACAGAAAGTCCGAGACGCGGAGCCAAAGTCACACAGAGCCAAAAACGGCTAAACGCAAATGCTCAAAACGCCAGGACCACCGGCCCACCCAACATAACGTTTTACTAAATGTCTTATTTTAAGTGATGTGACAGAGCTACTGTAACTGTTTACAGTCTATGACAAGTTAATTAGTCCTTTATATATATTCTTTTATATACAAACAGAACAGTTTGGACTGAAGTGAAATGTTTGCTGTTTTGGGGACAAATTTATATGAAATTACGAATAAAATGTGTTATTTTAAGGAGAAATTCCTTATTTTGTATTGTTTGTTACTATGAACTATAACGTTTATCTAAAAAACTTGATTTTAAATGTGTTTAAATGGTTTACTGAATGTACAAAAAAATTAATCGATTAATCGAAGAAAAGAATCGATAGATTACTCGATTACTAAAATAATCGATAGCTGCAGCCCTAATACCGTAAATGTACATGTATCAATTCAGAAAAAGAAAAAAGTAAAGAAAATCATATACATCAGGTTAAAAATTGTTCCTTAATAGTTTTCTAATAGTTTAGAATGATTGATGGTAATAAAGAAACTATTATTGAAAATCGCATTCTATTTTTTTGTGACATTGTGACATTACCCACTACGGACTTTTATTCATAGTATCAATTTATTGCCACAAATTAACCGTACTTGATTGTGGTATGGATTATTATTGTAATTCCAGCATTATATTTGGCAGTTACTTTACATTTTGAACCAAAAATATGAGCATAAAATGGTCTTTTAGGGAAGGAAAAAGAAAATCTGTTATTGTATCTCAAACATATTGAGTAATACATGTAAGGCATGTATTTGTGACGTCCCAAATACAGTTTACTCACACTATTGCTATTACGCTATTTGATTAACTTGTTTGCATAAATCGTGTGGTGGCCATGTTCATTTTGCAGCATTTTGCTGGGAGTGTTTCTAATTAATAATCCCCTGTTTAAAAGATTTGTCAGGATTTCCACACTTAATTTTAACAAACAATCCGAGCAAGTCCTTATTGGCAGTCTATCGCTCTACAAACCTCTATGTGCCAAACCCCCATCCGCAACTCAAACAAATATTTATTTTTGTGTATAATTGATAGCAAACAGTAAAGACTTGAAACCATTGTCCTTTTTTTGTGCACTTTGTTGATTAGAAGCTGCTGGTGAGAATGTGTCTCAGAGGAAATAAAGGTCGGGCTCATGATGAAAAGAGGATCGCACTGGAGAAATACCCCAACTGAACCGGCTGCATAGCATTATCTCAGTAATAACAGATACTGCAGCAGCTTTGATTCACAGTTAAGACCGAAGGGCAAGCAGCAGTTAAACGCTTCTATTGTTTTTATATTTCCTGTGGTACTAGACTGTTGAATATGATTAATAAAATGATTACATTGAATGTAGTGTAATACTTACTCCACTGAAAGACCCCTAATCTGGAGCAGACACCACTACTGATAATAAATTAGATTTGTAACTGTATTTTGCCTCTCTCCATTATTCATGTTCTCACTCCTCAGTCACATTCAGTGGTGTAAAACTGTGAGCCGCATTACATGTGTTGCCCAAGGATACAACAGCATTAATCTCTTCTGCCACCAGCTTTCTATAATTGGAACGGTATACCAAAAACCTACAGCATAACATTTCAGCCAGAAATACTCTAATACAAAACATTAATTTCATTATAGTTGTTTTTATTGCACTAAAATACCTTTACATTTATGCATTTAATTTATTGCCTTTTTTTCTATTTTGTAATACACAAGAAGAATAAGCCCTTTAAAAATATATATTTTAACCTTTTTGTTCTTTTTATACATGTGTTTATATTTTCATGAAAACGAGCGGCTAGTTCCAGTTGCCATACAAGGCGGAGCTCCACTTCCTGCTCCTTTCATTCTTTGTGGGGAAAAAGTCTCGCGAAAAAATAAAAATAATAATAAATGAACACAAAGTGGCGAGGAGTCACAGATGGATAATCACAGGCAGCATGTTAAGACCTTTACGTACTGTGGAACTACTTCACCTGAGGACATCTATATGTTTATGAAGGTAAGTGGTTTCTGTTTCTAAGCTAATGCTAATATACGACTTTGCATTCTATGAACTTTTGTCAAGTTTGCCTGTGTTATATTTAAGTTAGCCTTTAGCTTTGAGACGAAAAATACGTACTTTTATAAACACGTAGGCTTCATCTGTGATATATTTACATCGTTCGTAAAAGTCTTAAGATGCTGCCAGTTATTATCCATCTGTAACTCAACTCTCTGCTGTGAGATATTTTGATTTTGATTTACTTGAGCAAGACTCAGCTAATTCCCACAACGAAGGAATGGAAAGAGATGTGAAGATCCGCACACTTACGTCAAAAGGAACTAGCCCCAGTTAAACTAGCCCTTGACAACCCGAAACCATGTCCGAAACATCGGGCGCCACAGATTGAGAATGACTCTTGGATGAGAGTCGAAACGTTTTGTTTTTCTAAAACAGAGTCCAGATGACTACAACTGAATCTTTTTCGGAGGGATTCTGAGGGGTTACGCTGACATCGGGGAAAAGGGCCCATGTCGCCACCAGAGGGCGCGCACGCATGCCCTATACAATTGTGACGTGGTAGAGTGAAAACAAGTTCGCTGAAACTCTAAAATAGTGGATTTATTTACCCCATAAAGACTGGGCAAACACTGAGCGACACTGCAGGATTTATGAACTGATTTTAATCTTACATGGTTCATTAAACTCGAGTTTCACCTTGGTGAAAACAGACTTTATTTTTTATTTTTTGCCTCGGATGGAAAGCAATCGATCATTTTACCAGCACAAGCTAAGGTAAGCGGCGAACGTTAGCGAATTTACAACGTGACGGTTAAATTAAGAGTGCTTAATTCTTAGTAGGTACAACAGTGCGTCAAAACAGCGTTTATAGGAGCATTCACTCACTCGTGTTGTGCTCAAAGACCTGTCACTGCTCTGCATTTACTCTTCTAATGCACTCCGGGCTAATTATGACTCTTATAGTAAACAATAACATACAAGCGCTCTGTTAACGCAACCAGTTAAGCGACTATTGACCGCGAAGGGCTCCAACTATCGGCTAAAGAAAAAAATGAAACCGCGCCTCGCTAGTAAAGAACATCTCCCAGTCGCTCCAAAAGCAACAGCAAAATTCACCCCATGCATTCTCCCTTCTCCTGTTGTGCATATAAATCACAATAATTAGTCGACTAACAAACATTGTGATCGACTAAGACACCATCGACCGATTAATCGACTAAATCAGTGATTCTCAAACTTTTTACACCAAAGTACCACCAAAGAAAAGATTTGGCTTTTCGAGTACCACCAGATCTAAATCAGGTCTATAACAGGACTATTTAAGGGCTAAATTAGGGCTAAATCAGACCTTAATTAGGAATACACCATTGCCACAGTAGTTTTAACTAAGAAATTACTCAAAGAAGTGGAAAAATGTGGACATTTTATTTACCAAAAATGACAAAAACACAGGAACTGAAGAGGTGTTCGCGCCCCACCTAAAGGAGTAAAAAGTCTCAAAATAAAGTAAATGTAAATACAAAATGAATTTATCAAAATGAAAATACAAGAAAACATAGCTGTTTAAGTTTTGAAATCGTGTCATATAATTTTAGATGAGGCAGCTGAGTAAGCGCTGCACTTGGCAGCAGGCTGACGCTGGAGAGCCTTTGGGAAGAGTACTCTCAAATCTGTTCCGCTCTCCTCTGATCATTACAGATGTACAGATATAAATGTGATCAAACTATTACTGTACATGAGATACAGAACTGAGCATGTTAATCAGCATCTTTGACTGCCAGTGAAGTGCCATAAAAAACATTAAAGTAAGAAATTGGCAAGATACAGTTAATAATACTGGAAAGAACTCCATTAATTATTGTATTGTGTTTACTCATACGGTTTAAGTTAATACATGTCACTTGATATAAAATTACACTGTATGGATTAGGTCCTAAATATTAGCTCTGAAACTATTAATCGAGAAAGACTAGTGACTAGTCCACTATAAAAAATAATACTTTCATAATATAATCGTTACCTGGACTAAACAGACTCTAAAACACCAGTCACCAGGTTTCCACCTTCATTTGGTTGCTAATGTATTTTAAAACTCAAACTTCAATTGAAATAATTCTCTGACCAATGACTAATCGGAAAAAATAATTGCTGTCTAGTCGACTACTGCAATAATCGTTTGCAGACTTACTAAATATACCATCATAACTCCAGCGGCTAAAACTGCCATTGTTTTAAAACTTTGAATTCCACAAACATATCTTTGATTTCTACTTCTGCTGTCACTGCCCTCCACCCTCACACTGTGTGAGGTTGGTTCAGTTATGTCGACGGATTGAATATGTACTGTAAACTTTTTTTGTGTGTGTTTTTGTCTACCACATGCAAAATGGACTGGTACAAAAATATGAAAACTGCTTTTTATGCTTGTCGCTTCATCCATAAATGCCACTCTGCAAAACACAAATGGCATTCTTATGGAGGCGGTAAATAATGCTGCTCTAGTGTTTGGATGCTCTCTCTGGAGCGTCTATCAATCTGCTTGAATTTGTTGATGTTGTTCCAATGTGTTTTTATGTAATTTTGGCTAAAAAGAAATGGTGGTATATAAGTAACATCTGTGTTTTTTTGCTGCGTTTCCATGGCAGCGGACATCCTTTAGACCCGTCATCGGTGTGTGGTGCACTGTGGCTCAGCTGGAGAGAGAGAGTGTGCCATGTAATTGTGCTGTCCTCTGTTTGAATCCAGCACGGACACTTTGGTACATGGTGCGCTCTTTCTTCCCTTTGCACTTTTCCCAGCGTGGTTGTCATATCTGGAAATGTGCCAGAAAGATGAATCAGAATCCACTTTTTTTCATTACATCAAGATACTATCCCCACACTTTTGTTCTACCTTTTATTTTAAAGCTTTGCGTGGTGGTGCTTGGACTGATCTGAAAAAATTAAAGGTGTTTTAACATCAAAGGCAACTCCTGCCAAAAACCTCACCCACAAGAGCCAGAGTGATGTGAAGCGCTGACTTTATGATACACATCAGTCCAGGAAGTCTCATGGTGGACAATTATGTTAGTTATGAAAATGCACTTTCACCTCAATATTTCATGGAAATTGGAGCACCAGCTATAATTCTTCTTTGATTTATCCTATTACTGACCTGTGTTGTCGACCATACATTATTAAAGGTCCACGTATGTAACATTTTTGTTGGCTCGCTGCAAATTGCCCCTTGGAGATGTTATGTCTTTACCTGGAATGTTTCACAGTATGCCATTCAACTTAAAGACGATGGAATATGTAATAAAGAAAAAAAATGTTGTTGTTCGCTTTACCGTGACGGCAACTCGCAAAGCTTCAGAGGGTTGTGAAACGTGACCATAAACTCATCGGGGTGAATATTTGGGATGCTTGGAATGCACTATTTAAATGAGCAATACATTCGGACTGCTGCAAAGAGCTTAAAATGAACAGTTTTTCATGTTTTAAGGGAGAAAAAAAAATCAGGTACAGTGTTGTATTTATCTTGCATGTATTCTATTACAGGTGTTGTCGATGAAAATACCTTAAATAACATGCATTCTTACTCAGAATTTAAATCTGACTCTACAGCGACACGTAGCATAGGCAAAGCTGCATATGCTATTTAAGAGTGGCAATATACACCAGAGACGCCGAAGCTGCTCCTGCAGCAGTCTGTGTATCTGCACACCCATACTGCTTTATTTTGCTTAAATACGTATTAAATGCTTTACACAATGCTTTACATAGAGCAATAACAAGCTGTGACTGTAGTGCTTGTACTGTAATTAAGCTGCTTACATTTAAAGTTTTGGAAATTTTATGCCATTCCTTCTCTTGTCTTGAATTGTCCTTGAATGTTATGTTTTTCCAATTTCACAATCAACTCGTCCTAATCTATCATGAAATGTGAAATATCTCCCCGAGATCCTGGACATGATCAGGATGCGATGCACGCTCTTTATGTGACTGTCTTGTTTTTAGATAATGTATTTTGAAAGGGCCTGGGCAGTTTATTTTGACACTACACGCCTCTTTCCTGTGTTTCCCCCGCTGGAAAGCCTGGAGACGCTACGTTGAGAGGCACGTATCGTAATTACGCCTGTTAGATGCACGTGGGACTTTGCTGGTGTAGATTGTCCGAATAGTCACTATTAAAAGCGATTCCTGTGCGTATGCTGTGCTGCTGTGCTTTCGCACGGGGATTACCCTGAGCATGTTACTCTGACCTGTAATTTGGCCTAATATAAATATAATAATTTGACCTGCTTGTCTCTATGGAGATAGACAAGGTTAGCATGCCATGGATAACAGAAATGCAACAGTCATATGGCACCTTTACACTGCATTTCTATTTTTATTAGTTCATAGAAGCAATTTTTTTTCTGTTCGGTTCATTTATTCACAAGCATCTGCCTCACCATTGGTCAAATCGCCAACAGTTTGGACTGCGAGACACAAAAGTCCCAGTAGTCTGTGTTCCACTGCTGCATGAGGCCGTAGCATAACACGATTTGCATATTGATTCGTCATGAGTTTCACAGTGCATATGTGCCATTTTCTCCCCATTTAACTATCAATGGGACAAGTCAAAGAGCGCTCTGTCTGTGTCATCGAGTGAGTGGATTTTCAGTTCCACAGAATACACCAATTTTAAGTTTGGTCTAGTGGATCTTTTTCCACTGTTGAAAGACATGTATTCGCTTGTCACATGCCAAAGGCCTGGGATGGAACTACACTGTTTTTATTGAACAGGCAACTTCACTCTTCTGTCTTTAGACCAGCAATTAAGGATTTCAACCACATTAGGCCAATCCTCTTCTCCAAATAAAGTTGTCCATTTGGCTGCGAGTGTACTCTGAATGAACTGTCTATTTGAATTAGATATGCAGAGGGGAGAGTTGCCTTCTTGAAAACAGATGCACCTTGGTGTGTGACTGCAGGGCTGTGTTTGCCTCAGCAGGACTCTGGTCTAATCGGGCGCCTAACATATGGCTCGTCAGCCTACAGCTTTATCATCTGGGCCAAGCACGCTAATAGGCTCCAAATGATTTAGCTCCAAGTAAAACACATTTCATGCCACAGATAGACCCACAACCATTAACTTCATCCACTCCAATTATGACCTGGAATAACTAATGCTCTGCACAACACTTTCACATTTGCAAAGGCTTTCTCTGGCATTTGGTTCTTCTACATGCAAATGTGAACAAAATGCATTTCAAAAACATAATATTTTGTTAACCCAAATGTTAAAAGATTTCCACACCACAGGGGTAAATGCTCTTTTAGATCTGACTTAGCTGTATAATCCGATGTGTTCAAAGTGTGACCCCAGGACCCATTGTTGAGCTGAAACTCAACACTTCCTTTAGGGTTCATAATGAAATGCACACATCAAAGAAAGGTGTTTAAATGCTGGAGAATGCTGCTGTATCCATGAACTGATAAAGTTATTATCAGTATTTCTTTTTGTGTTTTACATTTGCTAATCCGATTACAAAGCATGCACCTATAAGGCACTGCAACGTTTTTTTAAGCGCTCCAATTAGACTGGTTTGTCTCTAGAAGTCCCAGGTTTTACCAATTAGTTATTTAGACAAAATGGTGGGGGTGCATGGTGGCAGAGCGGTTCGAGCTCCCAATAAGAAGATCATGGGTTTGATCCCTCCTACGTCTTTAATTTCCCTGTTATAAATCATTGAAATCTGCATATACATGTATTATTTTTAGATTTCCTCTCATGTGCCCTTCAGAGGCCTCGCCACATAAAAAATTACTTATATTTGCATAATTTCTTTGTGCATCATACATCAGTATCAAAATGAGATTCCAGTGTTCATTTAAAAAACGAAACTATTTTTACATATTTTATCACCTAGACCATTAAAACGCGAGCACCATCAGGAGCTGCTGAGAAAAACGACCTCAAAAGCATTAAAACAAGGCACATTTGTAGTATATTGTCACAGTTGATGTTTTTTACAATTACACACTCCTTGTTAATCATGTTGGATGAAATTACTGTATAATCAACACAGACTATTATGTTTTTCTCCACAACAGCGATTTTCACACTTGATCCAATTGTGTGGCATAAATGAGTTTTCAGGTAATGTGTCGATAATTACAATGAAGTTATGGCGTAGACAATGTGAGGACATACATTTGAGATTGATGTAGACGTGCCGGCAGGAAGAGCGATTAGGAGGGATTTACGAGAAATGCACATGAGAAGAACTATACTATATCATAAAAGATGTACACTCTGCTGCGCGTCGTGGTGTTCTACACCAGGGCTTCCTAAACTTTTCAGGCCGAGACCCCAAAATAACCATTGCAACGATCTGGGGACCCCCACTGCTAAATTAGATGATCGAAATTTCAAGTTGCAACATTTTAAATCAGGTTTAACTGTGTTTATTTGAGACTCTCATTAAGTAATTTGACAAAAAAAAGAAAGAAAATATTTTTATTTAAAATACATTACAGTGTCAGAATCATCTTCCAAGTCATCTCACGACCCACAGCTCATGCCTTGCGACCCCCCGTGAGGTCCCGAACCCCACTTTGGGAGCAATTGTTCTTGACTCCGTGCCGGTGCGTTAAAACAGTTTCACACCCTGCTCCTCGTTGTTTCATCCTTATATGTGCACGGCTAATGTGTATACATGATACATGAACATTTAAGCAGTGGGTGATGTCCATGTTTGTGTGGGGTGACCACAATCTCCTGAAACCACGCAATAGAGACCTAAATAAGGTAGAATTAAATTAACTCATATCATGCACCCGCAGAAAAGACGTTGAGTTACTTGATGATGAAATAGGACACAGAAATTGGAATAATTATCAATCATAAAGATAACAATGTAGCATCCAGTGATTTGACAAGGTTTCAACAGCTCATTTCTAAATATTCTAAAGCAACTAAGGTAAAATGTAAAGGAAAAATCACCCTACCCTGGTTGACTGATTGTTTATGGAAATTGATGAGATTGGGAGACTCTACCTTAAAAGCTAACAAAGTAATTCAGCAATTTAATAAAGCTAGAGCTATTTTATTTTATTTTTTCTCAAAGTAATCAAACAGGCCAAAGTACATTTAAAACAGTTGTGGCAAACGGATAAATGGATAAAAATAACTGGAAGAGGGAAACTGAAATAGAGAATGTGGATATCGAGCTCAAAGTAGATGCAGGACTTATAAAAATGGTTGCCGGACAATTTAGCAACTATGTCATCTGTTCACTTTTCTGCTTTAAGTTTCAAATATATTGATCATTCCAAAACTTATACAATATAATAATCCACTCTTTATCAAACCAACGAAGACTAATGGGCGTTTGATGGTACACTCATTAAAAACTTAGGGAGACCTTAAAAACTACTATAACACAGATAAATCAATCAATGAAAGTGTTTTCCATAGTGTCTTCAAAATTACAGTCATAACATCAATTCATAAATCCCAGTAGCAAAAATGAAATGAGCAACTAGAGGCCTATTAGTGTATTACCTCAAAAATCATAGAGAAAGCTATCATAAAGCACTTAACGGAACACTTCTACAACAATCAATTTCTGGATACAATTCGGCTTTCACAGCAATCATTCCACTGAAGCTGCTTTCTGCTTCCTGACAGAAAGCATCAAAGCTTACCTGGACAGAGGGGGTGCAGTGGGTGCTGTGTTTCTGGACTTTCCGAAAGGTCTTCAACACAGTAAACCACTGTGTCCTTCTGGCCAAGCGCTCTCATTACAATCTCTCTGTTCAAGTATCATAAGTCAGTAAAATCATATCGCTCAGTTCGGATGCAGTGTGTGAGAAACCAATAATGCAACATCCTCTTTGTAGCACAGGGGTCTCACAGGGATCAATTTTGGGACCCTTGTTGTTCAGCAGTTACATCAATGACCTCCCGGATGTGTGCAGAGATGCAGTTATACTCATGTGGGTGGATGATGCTGTCATCTATGCGCATGGAAGGGAAATGCAGCAAGTGGCCATCAAATAAATTTTGCTATGGATACGATCAGTAATTGGCTTCAATCCTCTTGTCTAACACTAAACAAATAAAAAGAGAAATCGATGAGCCCTATTCAAAACGATTAATAACACTGCTTTCACAATTTCACAAAATCACACTCGTTTTTAATGTAATGTTTAGTTTGTATTACTGTTGTGCCCAGAGACTGCAGATTGAAAGGAACAGTGACTAAATCTGGTTCAGATCATTTTTTCTCTTGTAATATTACAAAAGAATTTGCACATATACTAAACTATAGAATATGGATTAATTCATTCAGTAACAAGCCAAAAGATAATTTATCAAACAACATGGTTAGGTATTATCAAAACTAACTGATTGAATTAAATGATGAAGGTTTTGAGACGTCAAGGCATGTCATTATTTTGCAAAATAATTAAACCAACACAGCTGGATTGTAAAAAAAAAGGAGAAAAAAAGTCAAGCTGTGTTTAATTCTCTTTAGAAACAAAGATACATGCGTACTTTTATAGTAGAAGACATTTTCTAAAGCGAAACGTTCTTTTTCATGATATATTACTTTGAAAAAACAAAAACAAAAACATTCCATCTACTTACTTATGACTTTTGTAACGCTAATTTTACTTTTGATTTTGACTTAACAATCTTCAATATGTTTATCTACAAGTGAACTCTTTAGTGCGTAAAATTAATTTGTTTTCCCTCAAATTATATGATGTCTCCTTTTGGGAAATTTCCAATAATAGAATAGTCTTTGAAGTAGGTGAATAATTACAAACTCACATGGGAGAATCATTTTAAGATTAATCACAGTTAATTATGTGAGCCATGTTTCTCTTTTTGTGAAAGGTTGTCTTAAACTGAAATGGAGTAAGTCAGATTTCAATTTAAAATATGGCACTTGCATTACATTGACAGTAATTATATTCTGGGGCCAGTGGCAAAGGAATATCAAAGGAACAGTTGTTACAAGCAACGTTACAGAATCCATCTTTTGCAGTGTTTCTTCAGATGGAAGCTGGCCGTGGATAAGTAGCTCAGTTTTTTCTGTAAGAAGCTTAGAAGTGCTATGAGCTAAAGTATTAGCCAGCTTAGCAAGGTAAGTCCTGCACACCAAAATTGGCTACATGTTCCTGTGCAAATACGCTTAGTGGCCACTTTATTAGGCAGGCCTTCATAACTTTACAGTTAAAGGACCGAACGCTCAGGTCGCCATGGTGTATTAGACAGCAAAAAAATCTCGCATAGTTTTAAAAGACTTGAATCTTAAATATGAATCTGGATTTCAGTTGATTTGACTAAACACTAGTCAATGTTTCACTGGTTTCTGACATTTCTGTCATGTTAAAAGATTAATTCAGCTAGAAATATTGGAATGAGGAATGTCAAGATTACGTGGTTAATCAATAATAGTGATTATTCAGGTCACAATATTATCATAAAGACTAAAATCAATAAACATGGGAATCGTATCGGCAGCAACAGTGAGTGATTTCAGTTATACTCCATACTATACTCCAAAAGAGCAAAACGAATGTACTTTTAATCAGGCTGTTTACGTGCCAATATCATTATTGTTTTTCATATTATTTCATAATAGTAGTGATGAATAATAATTAAACTTGTGGATGAAAGTAAAGTAAGGATTTTACTGTTGTTTGGTCATAATGCCAGTAAACGTGTAGAATCATACAAGTGTGAAGTTTCTTCGCATAATAATCGTAACATAAACATTTTGTTATTGTGTTGTGTTAAAAATATTGACATTCCTAATTCTATTGGAACAAGTCAGAAACATCTGGAAACAGGCAAAAAAAAAATCTACATCCATCCAGTAAATAAAGTAAAAAACCAAAAACTGTAATTAAAGCCCCACTGTAAGATTTCAGCCGACTTGACTTGACCTGCTTGCCTTCATGGAGATGCTCTTGCTTTGTCTGGAACAAGAATGGCATTAAACTTATCTGAATAAGAAGCCTTCGTGCAAAATGTAACTAAGGACATAATTTAAAGGAGCGGATGCGGCTTGACGTGGCCGAATAATGTGCCATTTTTATTTCTGTAAACACAGTACGTTGTGTTCTTTAGTGCGCATGCGGGACACACCAGACACAAATGGCAATGGCATTTTTTTGTAATGTGAACGTCCACATAAAAAAAATCTAATAACAAAAAATCCGAATTGGGGCTCATACCCTGCAGTGTGAACGTAGCCTAGGTGTTCATTTTTGGCTGTGTATGGTTTAAAAACTGTAATTTTGAAGAAATGACAGAGGGCAGAGGTGGAGATGTAGAGGTTCCATTTGAGAGCGACTATGATTGATAGGGTTAAGAATGAGTGCATTACTGGGCCAGTTCATGTGAGATGTTTTGGAGATAAAGTCACTGAGGCCACTGAGGAGATGGATTAAGTACTACGGAGGAATGAATAAAGAGTATGGGTTAGTGTTACTGACAAAAAATGATATCTCAATATATTTTGCATTATCTCGGTACGATATTTACTAATGTGCTAAAATGTGTTTGTAAATGTCTTGGCTAAGGCTCAAGTATTGCACAAAACACAAATGGACCACAAAGTGAAGAAATATCACTTTACCTTGGTTTGGAAGATCACACTAGACACATCTGTATCTTTTTGAAGTAAGTTTTAATTATTTTAATTAAAGACGATATACTCGATAATCAAAAATTGTCAAGACGTCTTGTCTGCTGGAGAATAAAGATCACTCAAACACTCAGGAATCACTATAAATACATCTTATAGTTGTTTAATGAGAAGAGAAAACAATTGTAATATGGTTAAAAGTTCTTAGAAGTTGATTTTGCATAATAGGTTTCCTCTAATAAAGAAGGTACAATTATATTATGTTGAAAATGTCTATGGGTTTTAGATTGAGGACAAATTAGGACTGTTGTCATAGATAATAACAATTTAAAACAAAATAGTGTAGCTTTTGAATGGGGAAAAGTCCTCAAAATGCTGCATATAATGGGAAGTCTAACATTGACCTAAAATGAGTCTTGTCCCAGTCTACTGTGCATGAAAGAGCCGAATATGTCCGAGCGGGGGCAGAGGGACATTTAAGGACGTCTAGTAATTTAGCATTTGCACTACAACTTTGTAGCTTTAATTGCTAATAAAAATGGCGACAGGCGAATATGCATACAACCACACTTTTGGTGAACATACTGTAGATACACGACAACACAATTACGTTGAGCATTTGATTTTCAGACGTCCTATGCACTGCGTCGCTCACGAGTTCTTTGCTCTCCGCAGGACAAATAAACACATTGACGCTCCGATTGTTTCACTTTCATTTTAACGCAGCGGATCAAACTAAAACGACACGTGCAAGTTTGTGTTGTAAGGGTCGTAGTTTGTCATCTCTGCTTATCTAAAATGAGTGAATACATGCCCCAAACACATGTCTAATATTTCCCAGACTGTTTCTTACCACATGGAGTTGAACGCCTCCCATAGTCTGCTCCTAGTCTTTATCGGGCTGCACTGTTACATGCGTCAATACAACTAGATTTCTCCACATTCGTTATTGGGATGTTTAAGATTCGAATCAGGACAACTCAACCGTACTTCCCGGGTTTTCATTGGACTAGGCCACTTATCCAGTTTTCCATGCGTAGTTTATGTTCTTTTTGATGGATATTTTGTACAGGCCCGATCACAAATGATTCTATTTTATTTTAAACCATCACATCTAAATTGCACATGATCTGTCACCCCTGTGTTCTTTCTGCAAACGCTGAAAATGATTATGCCACGGGTCTAGACTAAGATTGGCAATGAATCAACCTGCGGGTTACCTGAAGCAGCATCTTCAAACCGAGCCCATTATGACAGTCAATGCTGGGATTGAATCACACTACTCATTATAAGGTAATAAGTCAGTGCCCCCTGCCTAACCCTGTCTGAGGCGAGATGGCGACGCAGGCTTAGATTAGAAGGAGGTTCCCTGGCCCTGTAGCCCCTGTAGCCCCTGTTGCCTTTTAAAGACATCCACATTTTCCGCATCATTACCTTTGTGCGATGAGCTCCAACGTCCAACTCGCTGAAGGGAACGATGTTTTTGTCAGTGAATCAGCATTGATCGTGAGTGCGAAGGAAAACTGTTGGCAGGGCCCATCCCCAAGGTTTGCCTTTCAGATCACACAATGGTATTTACAATGCTGGCAGACCTGGAGGCAGCACTGAAGAGGCTTAGTGTTTCGCCTCTAAACATTACACTATGCAAATACCTTTCTCTGTGTTTTCTGCTAAATAACATGAAAAACACTTCTAGTTAAAAAGGGGCAAGGAGTTATCATCCCTGCAGGACAACATTGGGACTCATGCCGGTGTAAAGTCGGCATAGCATTAGAATTGAGATTTTTCTTCTAAGTATTGAAAGAGTTGCGATTTATGTTTTAATATTCAGGAGTATTGAGAAAATGGCTGAAATACGTTTACGAACAAACTACTGAACGAATCCCACGTATTACAGATTCATACAGCAGTTTTTGTGCAGAATAAATGGCTATTTTGTTGTTTGTTGAGAATGTTATATTAGTTAAAAAATTGCAGCTTTTGCGATTTTCTAATTGCTAATTGTGTGCAATCAAATTGCGATTTTGATTTGATTGTGATTAATCGTGCAGCCGTAACATTTCACTAGTGGCTGTAATCTCCTCTTTGTAATTCTGCTATTTCATCATCTACTGATTTCCCTTGAGATTTTCATTTAAAACTGAAACTACACTAGATCTTTCTATTCATTTAGAGACAATTTGATTCATCATAGTATATTTCATAAAAAAGTAGGTTAATAGAAATCCCTTGGAGGATTATTGTTTACCCCGGCACCTCATTGAATGCAAGCAACAGCCGGAGATGTACCGAAGAAAAGAGAGGCTGGGTCATTTGGTAAGACGTTTTATCCCATATTCATTTAACACAGAGTTTAATGAGCAGCTAAATGTTATAACATGCACCGCGTCACCGTCATGAGTGGATTTCATGTTGCTTTGGCTCATCGAGCGTCTTAAATTTTAAATTGAAATTGTTATTACACATGGCACACCTGCTTAAAACGCCAGATGCAATTGTTGAGTTTATTCTCTATGCAGGGTTTTTGGGAATGTGAATCTGCACTATACTTGTATTTCTGTGAGAATAGTTTGTCATGCTTTTCACTCACACTCTGTGACCTGTAACCTGCAATTGAAGAATGTATTTAAAGGAGGAGTGATGCTTTCGACTTGAACCGTAGCTAAATTTGGACCATAACCATGTAATCAGATCACACAGGTAGAAATGTATCTGATGATGACTTAAATATACTTTGACAGCCATTTTGTCTCGCAAATCGTCTTTAATACCCTGATAAATCCCTTATGTTAAACGGTGCCCTTCTTAAAATGCTCCATGTTAATATCCTGTATTCAGCTCTGCATAATACTGTGAGCGATCCTGAGAATGTCAGTCATTAGCTGAATATTTGGTGCTATAAACATGAATGCATCACACATCACTGGCTCTGAAGCACTCCCAGAATAGCAGCAGCAGACTGTGGTGATGCAGGACCATAGCTGTAGGCAGCTCTGATACGTGATCACATTTCTCTGATTTCCTGCATCCTCCTGGTGCTGCAAACAGGAGGCAGAGTGAACGTGGCAGATACTTTATCTCCTTATCACTGCAATACATTTAGGTATTCAAAAGGAGACTTGTGCCACAGTTACAAAGCCAGTGCCTCTTCGTGGTCACACTGTATCCATTATTAATCACACGCCTCTCAAGGACAATGTCCGTGAAAATTTGTATGCACAAAGTGTGAAGATCACTTACCAGAAGCGAGTTCAAAATTAAGATGTAAAAAGAATGGTGGCCTCTCTCTTTGTCAGATCACCCAGATCCACTTGTGAGATTGGTTCAGATTATTATACTTTAATAGAAAAGGAAATGTTGCATTAAGATGGCGGCAAACATTGGGTTTGAGTCAGTGATTGTGGTACTTAACAATGGTTGATTAACCAAGCAAAATGCCTCAAGAACTTTTCATATCCTATAATTGTCAGCAGATGGACTGTTGGTTGTGCTGTTTAAGTAAAATAAGTCCTGTGTGAACAGTATAACTACTGCCTCCCAGCCACAATTCAGTTTATTTAAAAGGTTTCCAGCATTTCAGGATGTTATTAAGAGAAGTTGGCTATAGTCATTTATTCATGACACACTTTCTTTCAGAAAGCAATTCTCCAGGTTCAAGGTTTGTAAATGAAGATTCAACAGAAACCCCTATTGAAATATATCATACTATTATCTTCGATTTTTTTTTTTTAGATAATTGTGTGGAGAAACCAAAGGCCCTCTTTCATGTAGTGAACTACAGTTGAAATGCAAAGCATTGCCAGTGTGCACTTTGGCCTGACATTCAGCTAATGAAGCGTCAGACTGTAATGTATACTGTACATCCCCTACTGTTTCTGAGAATGAGTCAGATCTTAGTGGATACTAAGAGTTGTCCACTTTGTCTTCCATAGTACCATGACATGGGCCCTTCAGTGACCAGGAGCCCTCCAGGGATTTAGGCCGTTTCAACAAGCGATAGCGGCAGCTAATGGCCAGAGCCTCCGTTTGTCTGTGTGGAATTAAGGGCTACATGTTTACGGAGCCTGGAGAAAGGAGGATGTCCACCAACAGCCATGAAAATGCCTCCTGAGCCTGCACTGGCCCACAAGCTTTAGATCTGTCTATCCAGAGGGAAAATCTCACTCCCACTCACTCTCTCTCTCTGGCAATCATGCACTTTATGAAGAAAATTAAAGATAATGTCATTTTTGCTGGCTGACAACAGACCGCTACCATCTGTTAGCAGCAGTTTATGTCATAAAGTATGTGCTCTGTGTAGATAGAAATCCCTAGTCCCAGTTTACTTAGACTAACAGTCAACTTCTCTCTGCGATGCCTTTGAACTTGAGATTCATGATTGATTTTCTTTAGGGGTCTGTAATGGGTTGAGGCTGCAGCTTTACCCTGCTCTCCTCCTGCACCTCCTCCCTCCTCTCTCTTTGCTCTCATTAAATCTGCGTGTGAGCGGGCGTGTTCTATCCAGAAGAATCCTCCGCCTCCCCCGTGCAGTCTCTGACACATTTCCATATCGTTTTCCCCAGTGACGCTGGCTCACATCCTTATTGTTTCTCACCTTCATCAGTTAAACCACACAGTCACAGTGTGCGATGTGTCACTAGCACCGGGCAGGGCACCCCACTGCTTTGTCCATGGTGAGGTGTACACTATATGGCCAGTGTCCCTAGAGGTCCATAGTATTGTTAGTCTTAAGTGCAAGACACTTAACCTGGCCACTTAATCAGCCATGCTAATGGCGTCTGCTGTGAGTCCATATGCTGAGGTACAGGGGCCAGTGAGGGAGGAAGCAGCTCTCATTGACGCCAACTCATAACAGCTTTGTGCAATTATGCTTCGTCTGTACTCAGGTGTTTGCTCAGTTTAGCTGATATTTCTTTTATTCATATTGTTTCAACAATAGAGTGAGTCATATTGTCCTTTAAAGAATCAGTTTGTGTATTTCCATCTCTGCAATGTTTTTGGCTTCTTTTCCATTTCCTTCATAGGTTGCCATGGGAGACCATTCTTGTGCTGTGATTCATTCTAAGCAACAGTTTGTCCCTGTCCAGTCTTGGTACTGGCACAATTAATAGTTTCATGGTTTGCGTTTTCATGTGAAGGAAGTCTATACGTTTTGGCACTGGTTAGAATAGCCAAGAATGTTTGACTTTAATTGGAAGCATCAGAAAGAAATCAGGCTTTGTATTTAACATAAAAGGCCCACCTTGTTCATTCTATTAATTTGAGCCTACAAAGCAAGGTGCCATTCTTATTCCTTTTAACCATCTGATGGAGTCATACAATTACCATTAATAATATCTGGAGGCTCTCCATTACAGACATTATATCAACCCAAATTTAATCTTCTTCTCTGCTTCACTGGCGTTTTTTTGACTGAATCAGGTCTTTAAATGCAAATCAGATTTGTGCACGAGCCGTATGTATGGGGAGTTTTGACATGTGATTACATCTTCATAACTCTCTAATACACAGGCTAGATTGAAACGGCAGCCTATGCAAATGTACAGTGCTGCATCAACAATGAGGAGCAGCGCGCTGCAGAAGCACAGAGTAGGCTTTATGTTGTTCTCAGCACTTCTTGTTGCCCGTGTGTACCATTCACATGGTCCTTTTCCTGCACTCATGTTTTCATTTTCCCACTTGAGAAACATGCAAGGCGGATCTCCTCTGGCAATTGGATGGCTTGTATTTTTGGATGGCTTATGACAGTTTATCCAGTGTATAAGTATACCCGTCATGGCCCCTCCATGTCTATTTAGATGCGAGGGCTCATGCCTCCTGCACTCTGCCTCGTTTAGGGCTCACACAAACCACTCTGAAAGGTCGCACTTGTCTTCAGCCATACAGCGCTCTCACTTAACACAGTGTAATATGACGCTTGTAGCGAAGAGCTGCATGGGATGCTGCTGAGCAGGGCATGCAAATGGATGTTCCAGTTGTTGTTCTAGACCATCTCTGCAAAGGAGCAGTCCGTGTTTAGTTGTTAGACTAAGATTCTGTCTTTAAAAAGTCTAATTCTCCAGGGCACATTCTCCAGAGTTCTTTGCATTTTTCATTGATCAAAACTACATTCATTTCAGACAAAGACAAGTTATTGTCATTGTGATTACAACCCCCTGCTCTATACAAACACATAATACAATAATTAGTATAATTTGACTCTGCACTTGTTTGGTCATTAGGTTGTTGTTACCTCTTTTGTCAGCACCCCGAAAGGCCTGATTGGCTGTTACAATGGGCTAATAGATAGGGGCACCATTTAGAATTAAAAAAGGGTGTAAGGTCAGCAATCATCAGAACCAGTGCACATGTGCCCTGTTCAGATGGGGAATAAAGGCCATTAAGAGGGTGGTGATCACAGTTTAATTCTTCACACTGTCTGAGAGCATCTGGCGGAGCACCGCTTCTCTGCCTGCAAGGCAAAGAAAAGGAATTATTGCTAAAAGATCTTTCATCAAATAAGCCTCTGCCAACCCAACCCCGGTCCCCCCCACCTCCCCCACCACTTTCTCAGATCAGGAACAGGATGTAAACAGACTATTTCGGCAATCCAACCCCCGAAAAGCTGCTGGATAGACGGTGTTTCTCCCGCCACCTTAAGACACTGCGCAGGGGTGCTGTCCCCCGTCTTCACAGACATTTTTAACACCTCCCTGGGGTCATGCCACGTCCCAGCCTGCTTCAAGTCTGGTCCATCAATTGTCCCTGTCCCCAAGAAGCCCCGTGATCACTGGTCTTAATGACTACAGGCCTGTGGCGCTGACGTCTGTTGTCATGAAGTCATTTAGAACGCGTCTTTCCCCCCTTCAAGTCCTTCACCTCCTCCCTGCTGGACCCCCTGCAGTTCGCCTACAGAGCCAACAGGTCTGTAGACGACGCCATCTACCTTGGCACTCCACTTCATCTTGCAGCATCTGGACTCTCCAGGAATCTATGCCAGGATCCTGTTTGTGGACTTCAGCTCTGCGTTCAACACCATCCTCCCTGCTCTGCTCCAGGACAAGCTCTCCCAGCTCAACGGGCCAGACTCCACCTGCAGGCGGATCACTGACTTCCTGACGGATCAGAAGCAGTGCGAGCGGCTGGGGAAGAATGTCTCAGACACTCGGACTATCAGCACAGGGTCTCCACAGGGCTGTGTACTTTCTCCTCTGCTCTTCTCCCTGTACACAAACTGCTGCACCTCCAGCCACGACTCCGTAAAACTGATCAAATTTTCGGACGACACCACCCTCATCGGGCTCATCTCGGACGGGGATGAGTCTGTCTACAGGAGGGAGGTGGACCGGCTGGTGTCCTGGTGCAGCGGTAACTCCCTGGAGTTCAACGCCCAGAAGACAGTGGAGATGATTGTGGACTTCAGGAAAGTCACAAACCCCCAGCCCCCCCTCACACAGCCCCCCAGCCCCCCTCCACCATGACAGACTCCTCCATCACCACCGTGGGCTCCTTCCGATTACTCGGCACCACCATGGACCTCAAGTGGGAGCCCACTATCAGCTCCCTTCATCAAGAAGGCCCAGCAGAGGATGTACTTCCTGCGGCAGCTGAGGAAAGCCAAGCTGCCAGTGCAGATGATGGTGCAGTTTTACACGGCCATCATTCGAGTCCATCCTCACCTCCTCCATCACCGTGTGGTACGCTGGAGCCACAGCCAGGGACAAACAGAGACTACAGCGCATTGTGCGTTCTGCTGAGAAGGTGATCGGCTGCAGACTTCCATCCTCTGCAGGACCTGTACGTCTCCAGGGCTCTGGGACGAGCAGGTCGGATCACAGCCGACCCTTCTCACCCTGGACATGGACTATTTGAACCACTCCCCTCAGGCAGGAGGCTACGGTCCATCCGGACCAGAACCTCCCACCACAAGAATAGTTTCTTTCCCTCTGTCGTTGGACTCATGAACACTTCTTAAACACCTGTCACTTTAACTACAATTTAATCAAACAGTCACTGCACTGTCATTTCTGTAAATGTAACTGTAAATTCTTGTGTACATAGTAAGCCAATTTTTCTTTTATACTATTGTACATTTTTATTGTTTCCTAATGCATGCCCTTTTGATTTCATATATGTTTCATATATGTTGTTTTTATTCTTGCTCAGTGTTTTATGTTGCACCTTAATGCCGAAACAAGTTCCTATGTTTGTGAATTTTGTTCATTGACAATGGCAATAAACCTTTTCTGATTCTGATGAATGGTCCATTATTGATCCAACACAAACAGTGATATATTGTACAATTATTTATTTGGCGTGAGGAGGGTTTTACTGGATGAAAACAAAAAAATAAAAAAGCAATCCCACAGTGTTATAACTGTTAACAGTCACACATAATTTAAGTTTATGAAACTTAATTAAACTAATTTAGCTTAGTTGTATGAAGTACACAATACTCAAAACTCAGGTAATATAGATGAGGGTTTACAGTGTAGAAGATAAGATCACAATATCATCATAAAACATTAATATTACAATTATGTACAGTTGGGAAGAATACTTCAAAAATATATTTAGTTGCAGAATACTGAATAATACGCATCTTCAGTTTTTATAACTTTACATGATCAAATATCACAATGTATTCCTTTGATTTTAAGAAAGTAATTGTATACTGAGCATCACCAAATCAATCTGTACCAGAACACCCTAAAATCGTATTCTTACAAACGTCCGGAACACGGAATGTGCTCAGAAATGAAGGCTGCAGGATTTTGAAAAGCGAAGTATTGCGATAGTGAGTATTTGCAATAAACAAAGTAGGATTCTGTTCAGAATGTGCATTGTAAACAACTTCATGGGAACTGTTAACTAAGGCAACGCTCACACTGCAAGGTCAATTCTGATTTTTTTTGCCCAGACCTGACCTGTATCCAATTTTTTTTCAGGGCAGCGTGAACAGCACACATCCGATTATTTTGAAATCCGACCCAGGCCACTTTCGTATGTGGAAATAAATCCGATATGTATCTGCACTTTTAGAATGCGACTTCAGTCTGAACACTCGCGTCCCCAGATCCGACCTGAACATCATCAATAGGCAACATTTCCGGGATAAAGTCACAATTCTGAGTCAAAGTGGAGAGACATGGCAGACAAATGAGATTAAAACTGTCAAATAGAGGGTTTGTACCGTAATCGGGCGGTATTTGAGGGGATTGCGAAGAGTTGGCCGAGCGAGGGATTAAGCGCTCCTGGCTGCAAAAGAAACTAAGGACATCAATAAAAGGGGCGGATGCGGTACAAGAGGTCGTGTAACGTGCCTTTTTTACTTCCGTAAACACAGTGCGCTATGTGTGACATTCTTTTGTGCGCATGCGTGACACATTGAGCGGTATTCCGTTCATACACTGCTGAGTGAACGTAGCCTAATTTCCTGTGAACATGTTTTTAGATGTCTAAACTGCAGGTACAACAGTGAGTTTTCTATTTAAAAAAACTGGATCATTTGTTTTTTACAGAGGACATTCTATTAAACTAATTTCAGTATTTGCTTTTTGATAACATAACTGCGCCAACTCCTCTATCGATTTGGTTGTGATATATTGTGCATTCCTACTAAAAATGCATTTCACTTTCTAAATTGGAACACAAAAATCCTCAGTTTTTGTAGTCGTAGCCTCGAGGTCACTTTACTATTTCCTGCAATTCCCAAGGTATAGCAAAAATATTACATCCAAAGATCAATACACTATGTGTGCTGAAATTGATCCACCATTGACAGTTTTATTAAATTTTCAGATACTGGCCTCTCTTTTGAGGTGTATGCCGTCTTCTGTCTCATGCATTAAATATCATGATAGGACGACTATGACCCAGAGAAGCACATGTATTTGTAATGCCTCTTCAACATCTGTATCCCTGTGTGAACAAATATGTCACAAGCCTCACAACATACTGTACAGTTAAAAAGGGAACTTAGATAATGTTGTTTTAGCTTTTTTGGAGAAATAGCTAGCAAGTGTTGCGGTTGCTCATTTGTCTTGCTGTACTGAAATTTAGTTTTTATTGCACAGTATTTTATTTATCTGCCATCCACTAAGGTTTTAGAAGCTACAGAACCTATTTGTGTAAAAGCAAAATGTATACACCTACAGCTAACGTTGCTCGACTCCTGAGGATTGACTTCATGTTTAGCTTTATACTGAATGTATTACAATTTCATTTATTTTTTTAAAATGTTGTTTTTCAACTCAGTAAAGAATTGAAACGGAGCAGACAGACCAGACATGAACATACAACATGCAATTTAAATGAAACTATGGGTCTTTTCAAATACATACATACATACTAATAAGCCATAATACTAACGAGCCATAAGCTTTATCATGTTCAATAAAGGAAAGTAATTGGCTGGCTCCAACCTATTTGGCTCTTATAATGACATCCCAATAGAGATGGGAGAATGAAGGAAGGAGGACGTTATAGAGCTTATAGAAACTGGATATTCTGTAAGAAATGTTCTGATTCATGAACTTTGCTATATGGCTTTATGTTTAAGAATATTGTAGATAAAAAAGGGCAATGTTGTCTTGTAAGAATAACCATAGAAGAAACCTAAAAGCAATGACTGGTTTGTTACGGAGTTGTGCCGAGAAGTTTTGAAGACAATGCTCTGTACAAGGAATGTCCTGATATCCAATTTGTGAGTTACTATTATAGTGAAAAGAAACATCAGAATACAACAATCTTACATGATTACTGACACATAACAAAACAAAAGACATGGAATCCTTCATTTTAACACCTTACTGTTAGCAGCCAGAATTCAAATTTTCTGAATGCTTGTGATACATTACTACTCATTGTTATGTTATGGTTTTATGGCTTTGATTTCCTTTGTCTGGTTCCATTGTTTTAGGACAAATTGAGTCGTTACTGAATTTTTTGTATAGTTTTTATATATTATTGGATATTTTATATAGTCTGTGTAGCACTTTGGAAGCTGCTCTGTTTATAAAATGTTCTGTATAAATAAAGTTGATTCGGAGATAAAACCACATTAAAAGCAGTTTACATTTAGTTTTACTTTTTGGAATAGATTGAAATAAAATTTGTTTGTAAAATAGTCACAATTATTTGTTTTTACTTCTTACAATCTGAATAGTGAGGACTATCGATTAACTTGACATCCCTGCTCTGTACACTGGGACTTCTTCATTATTAATAACGTGTACATGCAGTATTTGTAAGAGTGTGGACATGGTGTTTATGTTGAAGTGAGCATGGTGGTGGTGTGTCTGTGGGCGAGGCCTGTAGCAGTATCAAACCTGTCACTATTTTGTGTTTGCTCCTGCAGCTAAAAGAACAGCCAAGGTCCACATGGCACTAACATGGTAAACATTTGAAGCTGTCCGGGGAGACTGAAGAAGTTGGCAAGGAGGATTTTGGAATTAGATCTGAAAAGGCATGACAAAAAGACAAATATTTGGTGGGCTCATGTTAAACATTTTTACAAATCATATTTAGTTCTACTCCAGTGTGACTGAGCTTTTCCCCCCAGCCACCCTGCGGATAAAACTCATTCAATTAGTGCAGTATTAGTGAATGCCAGTTCCCTGTGAAAATAAGCAAAAACTTTTTGGCCCAAAGGCTTTATTAGATAGCCTGAAATGGGGAATGAGAGAGAAGGGAGGACATGTCAGGATTTGAACTCATGACACTGCGCTCGGCTGCACTTGAAGCCTGACATACGTGTGCTGTGACTTATCCAACAAACTATCGTCACAATACTTTGATATTGAGGACATGATGATGAAAAACAAAATGTTATGAATGAGCGAATGTTTAGAATAATGTTTTAACACAAACTAATTGTTGCTTTCACTTATGTATGATCTTAATTCATTATAATTTTGTTGTATCGATACTTGTTCAAATGACTAAGCATCTACTTTTGATACTTGTTTTCTGTATTAATTATATCAAGTCTTTGGAAGACTATTTTGAAAATGTATTTAGTTACAAAATGTTGGTTTCCTTCATTAAAATGTATTCTGTAACATATTCTGATACATTGTCTGATCAGAGTACCCTTGAGTTGCATTATATTATATCGTAAAAAAGTATTACATATCATGAAATCCGTTTTGTTTGTTAACCTTTATCACAAATTAACAAAGGAAAAACCTTACATACACTCATATTTTTCATTAATTCCATGCAGATTGGAGACTATATTTCATGATCGAATATCTCAATGTATTCCTCTGATTTTAGAAAAGCAACTGTATTCTGACTAGCACCAAAAAAGAAAAAGTAACTGTACCAGAATACAGTTACTCAAAAATAGTGTTGTATTTTCGGTTTATGTATTCAGTTACTTCCCAACACTGATTATATCTGGGTATCAGTTTGGACAACCATAAGAAACACAAAGTTGTTTTATGTTTGTCTTGATGTGGAGGCTGTCTGTAAAGGGATATGTTTTTACTCGTGCTTTGCCCTTTGTCTTCCAGAAGCTCTGCATTAGCTTCTGCCTGCATTTTTGAAGTTCTCCATTTTGTTGACATTGTAAGTTCTATTTCCCCCGAAGTGCTTCAGCGTTGTCACTTGTCTGGGTCTTTTCACATCTCTGCGTCTTTTTTTCCCCTGTTCCAGCCTCTTAGAAAAATACATCTTTCTTCTTCCCTTAAATAGTCACTCTTCTCATATTGTTACAGCCCCCAAATGCTCGCAGATTTTTTGACAAGGAAGTAAGCCTCGCATCACCCTCTCTGTGTTTTTTTTTTTTTTCTGGGTCAAGTGCATAATGAAATACAGTAGGACTAGTCGGGATGTACCGGCTCTGGTTTCTATGGTAACAGCCGGGCGGTATATTCAGCTTCAGCGCAGTTGTTTCAGTGCGGCGCCGGCTCTGAGTGCGTTTGCAACCAGGCGAGATGTGTGGAAGAGTGAGGACCGTTCCCCAGGGGGAGGAGTGGAAAGTGGGGCAGCTTCTCCCTTAACCATCAAACCAAATCTTACAGCTCCAGAAGGGATTGCGTCAGGAATTCTTTACCTTATTGTAGAGAAAGCTGATGCAGTCACAGGAGCCACGTGTGATCCAAAACACCTGCACTAACAAAATGGAAATTCACTGTAGACTGCGTAATGTTAGAAGAGCCAGCAGACATTAGTTTAGGCTTCAATACAGAGCTCCCAGCCAGGCACGTCTAGACTTTAGAGATTTATTGGCAAGATTTTCACACATAATTGGGAGTATTGATATTTTGTGGCCTATGCTTACATTGTTTTTAAACACCACCATCCAGCATCCTAAAAATGTATTAACATATAGTTAATAGCTTTCAAGTGTTGAGGAAGTGGAAACAACAGCAACTGAGTAAAATATTCATAGAATAAAATTACCTGATCACACAGTTAAGGGGAAACTGACAGTTTGCTCTTTTAATAAAAGCTTTTTTTTCTAAACCTTCTAAATATGGATGAGTATAAAATACGAATGCGAATAAATGAAAACGTGATTGTTTGAGTGGAGTAAATATCAATGCATATGCATTTATGCTGTATCCTCTGCTGTATTGTTGTGCACACTTGATTGTTTTAGTACTAGTATAAAACAAAAGTGGTTTGTTTAAGTAGTTTAATTTAAAATATCAAGTACTGTAAAATATACTCTACTCTCATCCAAAACTCATTCTCAATCTCAAATTTAAAGATTAAAGGGGAAAAAAAATTGTAGTGGTGAATGTCTTTAAAAGTAATCTTTCAATAAAAATGAACAAGCCAACCGAAAGCCCAGAAGGGTTTGTATGCTTGAATAGACTTTATCTTTCAGACACAAGCTTTAGAAGTTTACCCGTCAATCAAGCTTTTATACAAATGTGAACTGTTGTTTTGACCTTTAAAAACCACAAATACCCACTTTTACTTTAACCATGTACTTTGCTTAGTATGTGCAGTGTTACATGATAAAGATTTGACCGATTTGCTACGACGCAAGTGCACAACAGAACAAAGAAGTCATGTGTCTCAGCAGACGTGTTTAATATGAATACACTGACTGAACACTGCTCCATACCTTCTTGTTGCATATACTTTGTACTTTGGCTCCTGTCGACAAAATCACCTGCTTAGATCTCTGCGCGCTCTGTATTCTTCTCTGTCAGCTTGAATATCCCATTATTTAAAAGTGCTCAAAATGTTCCAGACTTCTTCATTGGCACATCACTGTCATTGTCAACATGCAACTAGAAACCTTCCATTCAATTAACTAATTATTTATGCATGCAATTAGGTCACCTCTTTCAAATTTATTTAGTCCTGCATAAATGAATCATGTAATGCGGCACTCCCAGTGACTTGACATGTATCTGGCAGCATCTGGTGCTTAATATTGTATAGACCTGCTGTTCGCGGGGAGTGTTCATTTGTGTCAAACAAAGGCTGCGGTGCCATCCAGGTGACTGCGGCGTGTAAGAGTAGGAGCAGGTTGTGTAGGCTTAAATGAGGAAGCTGGTGGTAGTATGGCTGTGAGGAAGGCAGCGAGCTGTATCAAAACATGTCGCCATTTTATACTTTGTTTGCGCCGAAAAAAGAAAACCATTGGTCCACCTGTCTCAAGCACAACAATGGGAAACATTTGAAATAATATTGGAGCACATATAGGCACCTAATTACCTGGATGTTGTGGAACAGAGTGGCAGAAGAAAGTAAAGTTGAGATATGAGGCATTAAACAATATATAGTTTATACCCTTTTCGAGAGAAGATAAATTATGAGCTTCCAGTGTAACTCTGTATACAAAACTGCACATTCTGCTTTTCGCGGTAACTCTGTAAAGGAAAAGTCTAAAATAGAACATAAAAAGGATTCAACACACTGGTGGATGCAACAGAAAAATAAATGTGTTCTTGTTATATTTCTTGCAGTATAAATACAGCATGTAATAATAGTCAGATACTGATTAATTTGTTATTTATTATGCTTCTCAATTTTTACAGTATTATGATTAGGGATGTAAAGAATGTTAGATTAATCAATAATCGTGATTGTGCCGGTCACAATATAATCGTGAGAACTAAAAAAACAATAATTGTGAGAATCAAGCAGTTATTTTAGTTCAGTCTATAATAAAACTTTTTTTTTTTTAAAAGCACTACGTATAAAGACGTTTTATGTCCCAATATTGTTACTTTTTCCATGCAGAAAGTTTGATTTCAAAACGCTAGTGAAGAAAGGAGATGGATTAGACATTGTGAACGAAAGTATCTAATGCTTTCGCTGTGGTTTGGTCATAGTTGGGGAATAATTGTAAAATCATGATGTTTCTCGCAAACTCATAACATTTAAATTAGATATTGTGACGTCCCTAATTATGATTTTATGATCTGTTTATGTATTTCATTTTTTTATACTTTCCTCACGAAGAAGGAAACTGGAGCATGGTATTTGAAGCATCAGTGTAAAAGCTTGAAATGTGCTATGAATAACGTGCAAATGAGGCTGTGAAGAGTGAAATAATCCGTACAAATCGGAACATTTACACTTGATTTTTGGGGTGTTTGTGGAGAGGAACTGATGTATTTATTTTCAATATTTAACTATTATTAAAAGTCTTCTTTCTATCGTACTTTCTCACATTCCAAGCAACTATGCTCGATCAGCTGAACATACAAGCAAATATGATTGGGGAAACTGAAAACATCTAGACCTCAGTTGCATTGAGCAATTTAGGATTAGCGTGCCGTGCAAGCCCTAAAAGCTACATGGTCCGGGAAATGAACCAGGACCTTCTTCTGTTGTGATAGCTGAGGTTTATGCCTGACTAGAATAACCTTTAAGTGGTCAAGAGGTCGATATTTGGGCATGACATGAGTCTGTTGTTCAAATGTCCATTTGTTTTTATTAAGCTTTCTTTTCTTTCACCTACTGACAAACAGAACAATCTTCTCAACGTTTTTATAGTGACTAATACTGGAAAACCTTTTTGCATTCTTCATTTACTTTACTGAACCAATTCCACGACTAATACCGGTCAAGTGTCTCCAACCCGGGCGACACAAAGCACGTTTTAAAAGCAGGATGCACCATTGTCAGGCTCAGGCAGAACAATACATACAAGGTTAGCTATTATCGAGTTTGGACAATTACACTCGCTCTGAAGCGACGGGCTCACAATGCAATAATGACTGATGTTATCGGAGAGCATTTGCGGAGCAGCAGATTAAAACTAAGCACCCAGGATTTACACATTCTGTATTTGGTTGAGCAATGTAAGAGATGCAGGTGATAGCGTTGCATAAAAGGTGCTGGTCTGGGTGTTGTTTGGACAATATATTGTGCCACAGTGTCTTAGTGAGCCAGCACCCCACTGCTGCTGACACTTTAGATCCCTATCAGCATCAATAACCCTACAATGGGAGACCTGGTTTATGCTACGGCACATCAAAGTCATGTGCTGTAAAGAAAATAGGTGACAATATTGAATATGTCAATAAAACTACCTGAATATATGTTGGATGTATTAGATGAAGTTCAAGTATCAGACAAATGTGAAAGGACTGTAAAATAATCCCCTTAAGTGCAGAAATATCGCCTTACCCATGTCTATTTTCATTTCATCTGCTCAACAATAAACATGATTTTTATGTGTCAATATTTTTCATATATTGCCCACCTCTGAAAGTAATCATATTCAGTGAATGTTTACAAGTCGAGTCTCAATTTATAGCTGGTTTAGCCATAAATTCTTGGATTTTGTATTTGTATTCTGTGGATTTGAAAAGAAATGCAAAACAGTCAAATTATTAACAACCTGACAAAAGAGAACTTTATTCTATTAGCTGACAGACCCATTTTGCTCTATGCCTCAATAATAACAACTGCTTTGGCAAATTTAGTTCCACAAACATCATCGTTTTTCCAGTTTATTTGTTGTTTTGTGACTTCATTGTTGTTGGTCATTCCGAAGTGTCAGAAATGTCATCGTTTTGTAAAGATTCATCCACGGTGAATGGGTCGGGGATGACAAATGCAGTGCGCCGTCTGTCACCGCAGCAGTTTCATCTGTCATAGATGTGCATGTCGTTTCAGAGACTGTGACAAACTGCTTTTCTATGTGTCTGACTGATGCTCATTCTCTCTGCAGTGTCTTTCATTACATTAATATAGGAACACACAGCGGACAAGCACTCTGTCTGAACTTCACTTATTTAACTCGAGGTGCCACAACTAACTCTACCACAAAGGCTACTACTCTACAGTACTTCCTTGGAATTTCTTGTATTGCTTTTGCTCACAGAATTACAACTTAAGTCCTTTACAAACAACCATGCACGCTCTCACAACCATCCACATTCTCACTTGCAAGTTTGGTTATTTGTATGCAGCCCAGGCACTTTTCCCATCCACCCAGAGGTGATACTTCCAGGACCTGTGTGCAGTTGGGTCGGCTGTTTGTCCAGAAGAGGAGTTGGTCTGTGTGCTGCATTCTCTGGTCCCAATGTAACGCTTTGTGCACTCCCATGGAAGCAACACTGGAAATTGTTCTTTAGATGTGTCCTACTCATCCCCAGCTCTCACAAACCCTTTGGAACATTGTTAAAATCCACATGCAAAAATTATTTAACAGGCAAAGTGAAACTGGGGTGGACCACCCTAGCACAGCCAGCCAGAAATAAAATGCTTTATTATTAGATTCAGACAGTGCACAGCAGTCACATTTTGTCACAAAGTTCTGCTTTTACAATGTGCTCTTTGATGGGAAACACAAAATATACTAAAGTTAAGTTTAAAAAAGTCAGGTACCTGAGCTTAAATCACATGTTCGCACTGCACAGAGCAGGATCTGGGATAGAAACTGTGTGAGCTATTTGTAAAGCGCTACTAAAACTAAGATTTTAAAACTGATGCTTCTCTTTATATAGCTGATACGACTACTGCTCCAACCATGATAACAATAGAGTTGAGCTATGAACTACTTTGAGAATAACGTGAGAATGCAGGCTATTTCTCATCAAAACATTTTCTCTATTCTAGTGTTTACACAAGTCTCGTATTGCCTTATATAATGATTGAGTTTATAGAAGGGTAATTTTCTTTGAGGGCCGGGTTAAGAACTGAACCGCTGCAAATACACCCACCTCTGTTGGACAGAGCTGTCATTAATCAAAGCGTGGCGTAACAGAGCTACGCCTGCTGCTGCACTCCCCTTAGATCCATGTTGTACCATGTTTATATCAATCCGCTGTACAGATTCTTCTCCTGTCCGCTCCCATCCGCCTCGCCTCCTTGTCAGTATTTAACGCAGCAGATTGGACTCACTGCTCTCAGAAGAATATGGAAGCTAATTTTCCCTTTGGGCCTTTTGTCTCAGTGACAAGGACCAACATGGCACATTGCACTCTTCTTTTGAGTTGGACACAAAGGCCTGTGCAGAATAAACCAGGCTCTAATTACAGATAGTAAAGGGACTTCTTTCCATTTTGCGTTTCCCTTTTGGAGTCAGATTGGCACTGGAAACAATAAAAATACTATTCTGTAGTCCTGTTTTGAAAAGGTTGATTTGTCAGGAACTAAAAATGGACTCTGTGAAATAAAATTACTACATTAAATTAAATAGCCTCTTCACAGTCCCACCCACCTCGAACCACCCTGGGTTTAGAAATAAAATTACCATTAATTTTTCCCAGAGACTTAGCTATTTGGTACTTTGACCAGAAGACATTAGATAAGATCTATTTAAACTGGATAAACTGCAAAGTTGTAATTTAAGTGTTTTTTATAATAATAATAATAATAATAATAATGATAATGATAATGATAATGATAATTGTTCTTGTTATTGGTATAATAATAATAATTATTATTATGTTATTTCCATTCATCATGTTTTGGACATTTGGTTGATGAGCCTCCACTATGCCTTTAAACTCTTTAAATAATGTTGGAAAGCCTATGGAAATCTATGAAAAATAAAAGGACATTTTACGTTCTGAATCAGAGCTGCTTCAAGATGGGCTGGAATTAGGATTGTAATAATATATTTCTATTAACTGAAATTGACCAACTTGCGGTGACCAGGTCTGCAAATGAGCTCTGAGCTAAATGGCTTATGGACATGGCATCGGGTGCACGTTAAACTGTAACCTTTTTTTTTTTTTTGCTGTCCATATGAAATAAGCATGTATATATATAAGATAGTTTATTGTAATGCGTATGAAACGAGTTGTCTGAAAGCTCACTATTGTGAAGATTTAAAAGTGAGAAATAGAGACAGCGCCTGTGTTATGAGTTTTCACAGTGTGAGGATTAATTTTCTTTTTTAATAAACAAGCTCATTGTGCCTTTAAGCCATGTGCACAGTCCTGCCCGATCTGCTGTGTTCAAGATACGGGCATCAGTGAGTCACAACAAGGACCGGGGACACAGCACAGTTTGAAGACACTGGTTTGTTATTATTTATGAAAATCATTTTTTTTCTCTTTTTTTTTGAAAACTTATGAATACATCAGCACCAAAGCCCATATTTTCTAGACTAAAATTGTTTCAGTGGCATGAGACAAATAATTACTTACTGGGCAGCTGTTTTATCTGAGTTCAGAGGGGCGTGATTGACAGGTGGATTAGCCAATCAGAGTCATGCATGGTCCAGTCGTATCAAAGCCCCTGTGGCTGCTTTAGAGGGAAAAAGGCAGACAACATAACAGAGGAGTGAAAACCATGCATTTCAGATTTCTGCAGAATTTCCCCTTCAAATGCACAAACAAGTTCATATGAAATTTCACATACATTTGAATGTCCACCATGTGTCCATGATTCAAGTCAATGAGAAAAATACTAATATAATACACAATAATAATAAATGGAGTGGGAAGAAGAAAAACGTATAAACTGCCGCCCCATTGTTCATCACTTTGATTTGTGTGTTGTAATAATTTAACAAATTACATTTGACAGTGATCTTAACGTTGTAGAAATTACCAGGAAGGAAGGCTCTCATGTGCGGTTGTACATTTTATCCAAATTTATAGTACTATGATGGTCGACATGTGGCAAAAGGCCCCAGCCAGGGGGCCGTCAGGCCAACAACACAACAACCCTCCACAGGAATGCTATCAGGATGTGCTAAATTTTGCTCAATATTGGCATGATTTTGTAATGAGCCATTTGTAATTTGGGTTTCAATATCAATGGTTGTAATGCTTCTTGGTCAGAAACAGATCAGATTATCACCTGTGTGACTGTCATTGCTCTACCTGCAGACCTAAGGAGAGTAAGAGACAGCTTTTGTTTTTGCTTTCGATATCGCAGCAATGGGCACTGTTTATTGATTTCTCCTTCTTGTAAAAGTCCCATATTTACCTCAATGATGTAATAACCCATTGCACCACCATCGAAGGCCATCTTGAATCAATACGCACTAAACAGTGTTAATCTGAGGGGAGAAAAGTTTGATTTTCGCTAAATGATTTGCTAAATAGAGTTTTGGGCTGAGGAGCAGCAGAGAACCTAGATCTTCTGAATATATAGAATACATCTGGCATTAAAAAAAAAAAAAATCCCTAATATCTACAACAGTGACTCTGCTGCTAACATTACGTCCTTTAAAAGAAATCCTCAAACAATTCTTGGAAGCCTGAAATCCTAGATCTACACTCACCTTTAAAGAAGCATTTGTCAGAACAGTGACAGAAAAATGCCCACTGATCTTCCTGCTGTATCACTGTTGCACTTGTTTGCATTGAGCACTCACTGGATCTGCAGCTGGTGAGCCTTTTGCTCAATGTCGTCCCAGGTGCTTTAGCTGTGCACTGTCAGGCTGCACTGTAGGATTTTGATTTCGTGGCAGACAGATGCCAGCCCTCGTCTTTATAGTTGCCTTCAGAGAGGCGCTGTCGGCAGGAATCGGGCATTCAAAAGGTGCATGAAAGTCGCTCTCTTTGGAGTCTGACGAGAAATCTGGCTATGCATTAAGTTAGGTTTTAATTTTCATATGGGAAAAAGAAAAGCTATTGCATGCAGATTCTTACCATATTTGGTCCCAAACAACTCCCAATGTCAACCCAAATTCTATTACAAGAAGAGCTTTGGACATAAAAATAAATAATGTGCTTTTTGCTTATATGGTTATAACAATAAATCTATGAAAAATTCCTTTACCTGTATAAATAATTTTTGTATGGTCGTTTAATGTGGCTGAGAACTCTAAGGTGAAGCACTAAAATCTTTGCGCACTACTCACAGTCTTCCCTGAAATGGTCATTCTGCACAAATTTGCAGTGCATTGTTTTAAAAAATATGTTTATGGACTCCCAGAACCTTTCAGATTTCAAGGGGAAGCTCGAGATTTATTAACTCTTGAATGCACTCAGGCTGCACAATAATTTATCAGCCATGAAAAGTTCCTGCAGCTGCCCACAGAGCGGCCTTGCTCCAAAGTAAATAAAACTTCGGTGCTGTGCAGAGGTCATTTCTCAGGACACAAACGGGTTGTCCTGAAACACAGCGGAATTTACTCTGACATTCTTTGATCAATTTTCTATCCCCGCATCATCATTTACTTAGAGTTTTTAGGCTTTTATAGTTGCTGGGTGACATATGATCTACACAACAATGTCTAAATTGTGGTTTGAAGCCTAAAGGTAAGCACAATTTTCTGTTTAATTGTGCAGATCATTTTTGTGCATTACCTGAACCATGATCTAGACCGTTACACTCATTTTTAGTCCATTTCTGATGTTGCAAAAAATGTAATGTGATTACTACTATCGGGGGTGATTTTATTGACAATCTCACACGCCTCTACTATTGACTTTATTGAACACAAATAATAATCCGTTTTGTTAGTTTTTAAACTTTATTGCTTATTTATTTGTAAAGGGATAACGATACATATTAAGGATCATTATGCATGTAAATGTGTAAAGTCGATAGCTAACATGGCTAATTTTCATCTTCAGTCGCTTGGCAGGTTGATGTTAAAATATATACAGGACAAAAAAGCAGCAACAGTCACACAAAGGTAAAGGTTACACATGAGCACATTCAGCAAACTAATGAAAGAGCAGTTCATTTGAAGTTAAAGTTAGACCCCTCAGTATTAAAAAAGTAGTGTTACACATTATGGCATTTGAACTCTAATAACAATTTGACCTTTTTTTTCTTTTCTTTTTTTTAAAGAGCTTTAGAAAATGCTGCCAGAGTTGACAAGACCAATTGTTGCCAATCACAAGCTTAGATAAATGTGTTAATAATTATGTGTTTGGTATTTCATGTCTATGTTTGCTCTTCTAAAAACTGCTTGTATTATGCTAATGCAGTCGGCTCCCTATCATAGCATGGAGGGAAAAATATAATTTACCTTTGCCGATAACCTTCACAAACACTGTGACGTGTGCAAATTTGGGTTATAAAATGTTACTTGTTATTCTGCCTTGACTTCAGGACGTGACTAAATGCGTGTGTGAGTTGAGTCGTGGGCACATGACAGAGCGGCTGCTGAATGGTCCTATGATGTGATCCTAATGTCTGCGAGCTGCTGTCAGCTGCTGTGGAACGACTGCTTTTATCTATCTCCAGACCCGGCTCAGGCTACAGTGTCACATCCTCAGTTTGATCAATGCTGCTCGTCATCAAACTTGAGTTATCCAAGGAAATATGCTCTGCATCCAAGATTTAGCTGTTCAGACTAGAGCGACGGAAAAAGAAGTGTTTCTCGTGCAGCATAATCTATAAAAGAACACCCTCCGTTTAAAATGGCACTGATACTTTGACTTGGTGTTTAAGTGAAGATTTTTTGATAAATCATTTCTTGGCACATTCTACAAAACATGATAAATTACTTTAAGAGGAAAACCAAGACCTGTGAACTTGTTTGTTTCTGTTCTCAAGATTGGATATAAAGTAGAAAAACCTTAGCTTGAATATCTAAATACATTTGCAGTTTGCACATATCTGAAATGAATTACGTGGTAAGAAATTTAAATCTTTGATGACATTATTATTATTATTATTTTCTATTTATTGAAGTCAGATAGTGGAAATCAAGTTAATTACATTTCATAGAAAGTAGAGTTAAAAAATCAATACCCAGATAGATACTTATTTGAGCAGTAATCAGTGCTATGAATGGTCTTGAACTTCAGCAGCACCACATGATAATCTAAAGAAAGTATTATTCTGTATTAAAGCTGCATAACAAGAACCTCGAGTTTATCCGAGCCAATCCAACATGTCTGCTCCCTGCGTTTGGATATTGATAGTACGATATTGATAGTACTTGTGTTATGTTCCCTTTGGTTGCTCTTTATTGTCCACATTCTGTCCTGCGCTGCCTTTGAGCCCTTAGACTTCAGCAGTCATAAATGCATTGTTATGCTTGTTTTGCTAAAATCTACACAGAGCTATTGACAACAAAAGCAGAAATTCACTTTCAGACGTTGATTTATAACTTACAAATGCAATATCACTGTCCAGGCCACTTAACTTAATTGGTTCCATCTTTTGGTTGTTTTGAGCACTTTCCTTTGTATTACTTATTTTGAGTTGATACCGTACATAAACTGTAATAAACTGCTTATGGTTTTTCCGACTAGACAACGGGAACACAGAAACTCAGAAAAAAAACATCTTTCCGAGATCCGAGTTCCGACAGAAATGTAAGCATTACGGCATTAGTTTGTGCTGTTGCGCTTGACTTTTCAGTTGACAAAGCTGCATTTTTTTTTTAAGCATCGTGAGTTTGAGATGGCGAAATCTGTTTAGTGCGAGTGCTCATGTTCTCATCCTCTGCTAGTTGTAGGCTGCGGGCCGTGGCTGATGTCTTTGTTAATTAGTTTAACACCCATGTTCAGGTCAGACAGCTCAAGGCTTTTCAGGCACATTGGCACGCAACTGTGAGTCGCTGCTTTTAACATTTACACCACCGTATGCTATTCATACATGCTTTAATCCACCTATAGTTAGTTGGATTAAGTTTTTATAAAGCCTTGAAGCTGTAATAGAAATATGCAGCTTCTATAATTGGTATCCATCACCTTTTATTAGCACGACTTCCTTTACCAGCTGAAGTTGAAAAGACGTCAGACAATACAACAGTCACGCTTCATGCTTTCTGAGCTTAAACCCTTTTCCAAATATCATAATCACTTCTGGCTGTAGAGACTCCTAACAGGTTTATTGGCAGATGTAATGGCGAGGACTGAATTGCACCCAGGCAGTAACTGTTTAGGCCCCGAGGTAGAACACATTCTCTGTCACACTTTTCTGAATTTGTGAAACTGACAAATTCATTTTTTTTGCAAACACTGCACTCTTAACTACAAAGATGCAACCCCACACAATCTCATGTGTCTCTGTAATTTCAAAATATAATTATGTGTTTGGTATTTGATGATTATTTTGTTTCAACTCATGATTAAATCTTCAAATCACAATAGGCTAAACCAAGTACAAATTCTGACTAAACTTAGCTCAAGTTTCTGGGCACTGCTCCCGACAGCTCCGGCATTGAAGCGTGAACAAATTAAACATATAAATAACAAATTTAAAGTATGTCCTAGCCTTAATTTTATTGAGCAGGGTCTAAATGTATATATTGTGGTTTATATGTTTAGGACTGTAGGCCTTTAGTCATTTAGTCGATTAATCAGCTGCCTATTAGAAGAGACTAAATTAAGAGGAATTTGGTGAAATTAGATCCAAGAATGTATTAAACTATTAAAATAAACAATATTAAGATTGGGTTGGCCAGTCGGTTGCATTATTATTTTCGGGGTCCTGGTCTCAAAGTTTAGGAACCCTTGTCTTAGTCGACCAAAGTTTTGATTAGTAGACCAGATTAGGATTTATACAGATATACGCAGTATAGCAGAGAGAAAAAGGCATGGAGTGAGTTATAGCTGGAGTTTTGTGAGTTACTTCTTCTTCGTTGGTGGTGTTTTATGGCGGTTGGTATCCATAGTGTTACATTACCGCCATTCTTTAGACATGTTATCCATACTGACATTTACAAGGAACACTGTTTACACTGTGACTGTCTAGTCGTCCTGCACTACTCTTGTGTAAATATGTGTATGCAAAAAGCCCAAATTAATACTGTCACCTGCATGTTCAGTTAGTAAAATGTTGGCTTTAATTAGCTCTTTCTGTTATGTTAACATATGTCTACATGTGTCATACGCAGTGGAAGCACAATCTGTTCTTTAGTGCAACATTTCAAGTGAAAAAATGTAATTGGTCATCCTAGACATTTACCAACTGATAAAATAAGAAACTGCAACTGGAATGTTAAATCAATGCAATGGACCAAGCAGGTCACTTTTGTGGGGCACAGGTAAGGACTGTGTTATTGTTGTTATTGACATTGAGACTTAACTGTGACTTAACCTGGAACTCAACCAAGACAAGACCAGGACTAGAGAAGGACCGAGTCTACATTGGGGCGTAAATAGTATGAATGTATTTAAAGAGAGACCACAGGATCGTATTTCATCCAGGTTTGAACAAATTCTCAAACAACTAAATAAAATGTATTCAAAATTGAGCTAAACAACAGCCTGAACCTTCAAGGCTGTGAAATAGCACATGTAGAATACCAGCTGTAGTCTTTTCCACATTTTGAGAACCGCAGATCTATACTGAAGCAATAAAGTGTGACAACTGAATGCTCCGGCCGACATGAAAAGGCAGTGTCTAGTGCTTGTTTCTGAACCGCAGATCAGACTTGGTGTTTGCAGGGGTCCGTGGTTACTTTCTTCTGTCTTGGTTATCAGCGTGTGACAGAGCTGCCTGATAGTGCTGCCGTCACAGGAGCGTGCATCACAGAGTTGTCACAGCGCCCCCGCCCCCTTTCCGCCACCACGCACACACACAGACAATGTTCCCATTCTGGTGACAAATCCTGCCCGAGCTGAGCCTTTCTCTGAGTCACCCTGCTGGTTTGTGTGGTACTAGTCACCCCCCCCCCTCCTCAAGTCATCTGCCCAACACAGATGGAAATGAGGGCTGGCCCTCATGTTGGCTCTATGTTGTAGCCTAAAATCTTAGGGTTAGGGTTATTGTTGAACATAATGGTGGGGGTAATGTGTTAAATTTACTTCATGTTCAATGCGGTGTGGCATTTTGCGAAAACTACAACATAAACATAAATGTCCTTTATTGAAGTATTTTATAACAAAAAATTTAATATTTCCGTTTAGACAAAACGGACAATTTCCGTTTAGACTCATTATCAGTGTTGGGAAGTAACTAAATATCCACTTAGATGGCAGCACAGTGTCTGAGTTTATTGTTTATTTATTAAGATCCCCATTAGCTGTACCTGAAGGTCACCTAATCTTCCTGAGGTCCTTTATGTGAGTGGCTAGCACTCTTGCCTCACAGAAGGTTCCCGGAACCCACCTTCTGTGGGCCTTTCTGTTTGGAGTTTGTATGTTTCTTATGTGTCTGGGTGGGTTTCTTCTAGGGACGCTGATTTCACCCATCAACCCAAAACATGCACCATAAAATCCTAAAGACTAAATCTGGAGATTGGTCCCGAGAGCTGCACCGTGGCCTGCTGCCCTTGACAGGTTGGCCAAGCAGCACTGGGTCAAATGCAGAGGACAAATTTCCCTACGGGGATAAGTGTACCTTAACCTTCCCCTTAACCTTACCTTAAATACATGCACATATTATACGCATATAGAATACTAATTTTGAACTGTGTGTGGCTATAGACGCTGTGTTTGTTTGTTGCTATTCAGAATGCAGTTACTTTCCTACTTCATCAATAACTTTTGGGATAAATCCAAATTACATAAGTATGAAAACACACAGCGGTGTGGTGTGAGCAGTAGCAGTACATGTATTACCCTGCCCCTCTGCCAGGCAGACAGCCCTTGTGTGTGTGTATGCTTCTTAAACTCGAAGTACCAAAGGGCCATCGTTCCAACGACAGTATAGTTCAGGTTAATCATGGCGGCTGGCTGGGTTTAATCCATTAAAGCGTGAGTTCACCCATAGCAGGGCTTTGGCTGAATCTGCGCGCTGATCCTATTTTCTCTGTATACATATCCGTACTTTCACCCAGACTCCTATTTGCCCCTATAATGGGATTAACTCCAATGACACCAATCTCAAATCTGGCTTTAAAACTCTGCAGGGCAAATCTTATTTCACTGGTTATTCCCATAAGGCATTGAACATGGCTTTGGTTACATAATTACAGTCCCTTCTTTCTGTCTAAGCCTAAATGATGACAAATTAATGAAAAATGGCCGGGTGGGGGTTTCTCATGTATTCACTTGATCTGGTTAGGTCCAAACCACTGCATGTTAATCACTGTGTCTTCTACACTATGTATAATACTCTGTCATTAATAATGGATGCTGTCAAGGACAGTTTGACAATAACTGCCATTGGCTAAAAGCAATATTTTTCTCACTATTGTTGCGATCATGTTTGCAAAAAGACCACAGTGTTTCTTTTCCTTTTTTTGTGTCAATAAACCTTATACTTAAAACAACAAATCTTAACTATCTATCTTGCCTGTTCAATTGTAATTTGAGATAGCTAGTTTAATGCCAGAACGCTCCACCAGAAAAGTTGCATAGTGCATCTGTAACAAATGACTTAACAAATGACTTCAAACATTTGTATAGTATAATTCTGGCCAATAAACCGTTAATTTCACAAAGCTTTCTCACTGTAATATAACCGACCTTGAACCAAATCCCTTTGGTTTATCAATTAATTAATACGTCATCTCAATATTCTAGTCTTTATTCCTTACACATGAACTTTATTAATATCTATTTAATTGCCTCAATTTGCATAATCTATAGATAAAATAAGATTGGAAAAAATATTTTTGTGTTCTAGGAATGCTGTGAACTACTACCTTGCCTTTTTAGATCTCCAAACCTTTTCATAATGCTTTGATGTATTTTTACACGATGCATAATTATCTGTGCGGTATTCAAATGTGCCACTTCATAAAGCCTATGCATTTTAAACACCTGCTCTTACTCTGTCATTTATGCACACGCTTACTGTATGTTGCCTGTGTAATTTATTCAACATGCCCTGATTGGAGTGAGTTTTACATTTGCTTGGCTCTGATTTGGTTGATAAAATTGACTTCTTGCTGTATTTGTCATGCTATACTGGCCGGCTCACCTCACATTCACATTGAAACTGTCATAGCTGATCCTGTAAACACTGTGGCAACACTGATAACTCACTATAACATTACAGTTTTATCATACAAAGCTACCCCAGCCGATCTCTATAGAAATGAGATTGTTCAAGGAAGCGTAATAAATTTATAATATGGAATATGCTAATGGCACAGTATGAAGCGATGCTAATAGAGACACACTATATTGTACGGGTTCTAGAGGTGGAAAGTGTCTGTAGGTACTTATACCTCCTGTAATTTGCAACTCTGTGTAAATGTTTTTCACAACTAAAACATCCAAGAATTATCCATGAGTTTCAGAATGATGAAAATCTTGGATCATTGCCATCGTGATAAAGTGAAAAAATTTAAACAAAGTATTATATCTTTTGAATGGGAAAATGTCTTCAGGGAAGCTTAGCCTCACGAATAGTACACGGAAGACACCAATTAAATTATTTTATGTAAAATGGAGAGTAAAAGTCCTGTAGAAATGAGTTTTTTTTCCCCTTGAGGGAATATGTAAGGTATTATTTTTAAAAATCTCATTGAGACAGGGAGATTGTACTAAAAGAAAGTCAGATTAGTTGCAACAGTAAAATAAATTGTGTTTCTTGCAACAGTCATAACACTAGTGAGTCAGTTAGTTAGTTAGTTAGTTAGGATAGTAGTAGCGCAGCAACAAAGGATTATTTCAAATAAGAACAGAACTGGTTGCCAACCATTGCCTACTTCTTTCTTGGCCCTCACACTTCTCTGTTTGTGCTCTGACAGAATGGGTAGGTTAGATCACACACACTAACACTGACTTCTTCATAATCTAGAAATAGACTCAAAGTTCAAATTTGTGAAAAACCTCACCTCCTCCAAAGATGCGCATCAAGCCAGCTGTCAGAAAAACACTAGAACAAGTATGGCAACAATGGCAGGGTGTTGTCATGAATTATTCTTTTTATTATTATCATCTTTTATTATTATTTTTTCCCTGGTTACATATTCTTGACTTTTTGCTCTTTTGAGTTTTGAAAGATTTAAGATGGTGTTTTACAGGCTCCATAGAAATGTGTTATAGACTGGCATTTAGAACTAGAATACAGCTTTATTCTGACATTTACAAGTAACATGGCTAATGATAGACTAGAGAAGCAACTGCTAATGGTTTTTGTGGGAAAATAGCATCCAGCATAAATGACGGTAAAATGGAGAGCAAGGAGAAGCGCCTGCGATAACTGTAAACAAGTATATATTAGAATGTACTTTGTATATACACAGACTACATTCAATTTATTCATAGATTCATTCATTACGCAACAGAGTGGTTTTAAACACACCATCTCAAAACACTTGGAACAAAGTAGCCTATTTTTCGAGGTATGTTGTCATTTTAATATTTCTATATGATTGGCTTCTCTTATAGATTCCACATTCTGCAATAATGTGTACATTTTTGCATTTGCAAAGACACTCACTTAATAACCTAATGAAACACTTGAAACTAGCAAAATCAAAACATAACATTCTAGCATTAGATCCAGAAAACATGCCCTTGCCGGTACAGCCGCACCATTGGTCACACCAGGAACAGATTGCCCTGAGCAAGACAAGATGGATTCTACTTTGTGAACTCACAAATCTTGGTGAAACCCAGCAACTGCCCAAGGTTAAATATTGCTTTTCTGTTTTGTCTTTTTAAAGTAAAGCAGATTATGCTCTGATTGAATGATGGACCATCCAGGTAATTCATTTACCAAACAAGTGCTTTTATCAGTCACGAAATTGCACAAAAAAACAAGCAACATAATCTAGAGGTGAAAAGTGTTCAGATACCCTTGACTCAGACTACCTTTGACTACTTCTAAAATCTGTCTCATGAATATTAAGATGAAAGAGAATTAAACTTTAGTACACAATATTTTAGCTATTCATCAATTGAAATTGTGATTTAGACTGGGAACAGTTGTAGACGGAGCTTCTGAGTAGTACTGTGAGGAGAAATACATGAACAGCTGTATTTCAATCTAACACTTAATCACATGTACCTGAAATACCTTTATTCATTTTTTTTCTAGCATTTGACAGATTTTCAGGTTTTTCAAATTATACTTGCTTGGCGTGATCATTTTACAAACACACCAAAGTTTCATTCAAATTGCAGAGGCAGATGACACAAAAAGAGTCATTTTTTTTGACAGTTTAAAAATGTGATTATACTTCCACATATGTATACACCTGCTGCTCATGTCCAACAAGGAAGTAAAATGATAAAATTGTCAAACTAGGCAAGATTCTTGTTCTTCAAAATCCAGAATGTAATTGACCACATTTTAGTAATTAGAAAAAAAAAGTCGGCCTACCAAATTAAAAGATTGTTTACTTACTGATTAAAGATTTGTTACTATCCATTACATTGATAGGTTTCCCAGCTAAAATAATGAACCAATAGCGATAATTAACACATTTTACTTTCAATCTTCATTAAATATTTAGCCAAGCGTGTTTTTTTTTTATTGCAATCTTCCCAGAGCATCTTAAAATTCAACTGGTTGCTGTGAGGGACATTTGGAGGGTAATAACATCCATTCATGCACACAGTCTTTAGCTTGGCTCGACACTCGCAGGCATTGATGTCGCCAACAACACCTTGCATCACATATTCACAGACATTAAAATGTAAAGGAGGAGGCAGCATTTCACCCTTGACAATAACTGCATACAGCGGCACTGTGGCTTTTCTTTCTATTCAGCCGCCATCACCATCTACAAAGGAGAGTCTGAATAAAATAGATGGCAGGTCTGGTTAGACACAGCACCAGAAAAACAGGATTACTGTCAAGAAACAAAAAACTAAATCAGTCATTGCTTTTCCGTACGTTGTCCCTGCATGAAACTATAGCAGGGAGTTTGTGGCCCTTCATAGCAGAATGTTTTTTTTTCCAATTTATCTTAATAGAAATCTTCAGTTTTACTTTGCAGCAAGGCCCTAGTGTAACCGGTATATCACACTCACCATAGGGAGAGTCCAGGGAGGATATTGTGTAAGTAATATAGATGGAGGCTTTAATCTGATAAAAGCATTACATAGGGAGTCTACATGTTCCTTATCAGTTCTCTCTTTGCTTTATCCCGTCACTTTGAGCTAGAATCATGTTGTTGGCATAAACGCAGTGACACGTTTAGGGATCTGACGGTGCTGTAAAATGGATTGGGCATCCATGGTGGCTAATTCTGAATCAAGCCATTGAGAGAGCTGTGTCAAGGATGTTAAACATTAAAAAGTTGTATTTTTCCCGGGATTACGGTGAAAGAGGAAGTGGGTATTCAGATGCAGTTGACTGGCAAGGCGAGATCAGTCTCCGTCCAAGTAGAACACTTCTCCAGGCATGCACAACACGCAGACTTAAGTCACATAATCCCCTTCAATATCAGAAAGCCTGTCAATACTCTGCTATACATGGGTACAACCGAACTGACTGTTTGATGTTTCCCATCACTGACTATTAAATGCGCTACACTGATAGAAATGTTAGGGTGGAATCTCACTTCAGTAAATATATACGTTCTAATTGAGTTAAAGGGAGACCCTACAGACAGTTTGCTGTCTCAACAACACATTAGCTTCCAATATGCACATAAAGATTGTTTTATTATTTCATTTCTTCAACTTGCATCTGCAGATTTTCTCAAAATGCACTTTTCTCCCGTAGACATAACGATCAGCCCTTGAAGTAGCACCTACACACACATCAAACTTTACAATCTTTTACAAGATTTTTGAGGTAAGGAAGGATTTGTTCATTATCTAATTATAAGACAGAGTTGTTTAAGTTTTAAATTGAATAATGAGGCCAAATTAGAAGTTTTAGGTTAATTTTCAGTCAGATAAAGTCAGGAATCAGGAATCAGGAATCAGGAATCAGGAATCAGGATATATTTATTGCCATTGTCAATGAACAAATTCACAACGTAGGAACGTGACTTGGTGACAGATGCGACATGAGAGACATGCATAAAGAGCACCGGCCACCGGGGCGGCTTGCTTTCGCACAGCGCCTACTCGGGAACTTGAACTCTTAGAAAATGAAAATGAAGAAGCAGTTCAGCAGTGAGCATACAATGATAAACAAACACATATTGAGTACATTACACGAGGTCAACGTGATGGATATTTTCAGTGGATGTTGGGGCAGGGACACAAACAAGATAACACAAAGATTAGGATGTGGGATGTGCAGACGGTGAGTGAAGGCCAAATCTTGTTTTGTGTAAGTGTCTGTGTGTGGCTTCAGCACGGCCTTGAACTTTTAATTTTTTTTATAACTTAATTGTCTATGCTATAGTGATGGTCACAGCATAGTGATATAGAATGTGATTAACTGCTGCCGGAACTACCTGTGCGATTATTAAAAAATAAATCATGCCAGTTAGGATTGGAATTCTCACTGACCATGGTATATAACAGGGAGTTCATCAATGGCCTTTATCTGTTTTCATGCATGACCAATTTTTTAAGTAAATAAACTTTGCTCTTAGCTGTCTGACCAGTATGGATAACAGTGGATATTGTTTGATATTATCATTACCATTAATCAGTGCCATTTTTATTTGTAATATTCTGAATTTGTTTCCTAACCAACATTAATATTGCCTGATTTGCAGAAGCATAGTAAGAACTGCAGTGATATAAATGTGAAGTGAACAAAAGTGTGGCTCCTCCTGACACTAATGACAAATTATTCAAGCCGCTAGTGAAACACTGTCTAATAAAAATTGTCTACTTTTGATTTATTTCACTCTGAACAACAGCAAGTGTTATTTTTGTGTGCAGATATATTGGAGCAAATGTTTGGACAATGGCCACACAAGTCCTGAGCTCATCTCTGGGGCTAAACAAACAAAGGGAATTTGGCCGTGATTGGTCCAGCAGTTCAAATGGGGCTCTGACAGTGGATCATGAAAGGATTTTGCTGTTGTTTTGTTGAGGTGGTGGTCTGTCAGTATGACTTAGCGCAACTGTCTGCGGTCCAGCTACCCATGACTGTTTGAGAAAACTATGAAAACAATCACTTTTCGGCAGGAAATGTTCTTGTCCAAATGTGATGTAAAATGCAGTGCACGTCAGGAACTTGCCATTGTAGTAAATAATTGATAGTTTTATTTCTTTTATGGCATCTTGTACAAATGTAGCCATAAAATGTATGGTTTGGGGCTTGATAATAACCTTTCAGTATACTGAAGCTCAATATATATACTGTATGACATTTATTCTGTAATAAACAATAGACCAGACTAATTCAACTGACCAGGCCCTCTAAACAATCTTATATAAAAGCTAACAACCGTGTAATTAATATTTCTTGAAACAAAAGTAATTCTGGGGCAAAAACATTTTTATTTTGCTGCCTCATTAAAATGAATGTGATAGAATGTTTGTATTAGTACTTGGTTGTGTGCTCTACTAAACGTGTCAGTCCTAGAAGGTCTATTGTTGCTGTTCCTGTTTTCTTCATTCATTATTCAGCCCACTGAATCATAATTTGTAAAGCATTTGTTGTGTTTCAGATATCTCGATAATTGGGGTGCTTATCTCTGACATGGCTAGACAGACAGTTGGTAATAAGTTGTGTCTGTGAGTTGACGTATTTGGGTTTAAAGTGAACCTCCCAGAGTTTTAACGCTACTTCTCCTGCAGACATAAAAAGACATCACAATCCTGACAGCTCCATAAGTTCCTGCACCTCTGATATCTGGCATGTCGAAAGAGTTTTTGTTTTGCTCAAATGGTTGTCACTTGTAAACTGTTATATTTTCACAACTTGTATTTCCTTTGATTATAAACAGTCATAGTTAGATAGGGAATTTATTTATTTGAATTGATTTCTTTAAAGGTGCACCATCCAACTTTTCTGGTGGAGGTGTTATCGCTTTTCCACAGTGTGGTATTAACAATCACCAAGCCAAGTTACAGATCAGATCTGAGGAGAGGCAAGTCCACTCACAGTAAGAATGCATATATTTCTGGATATTTTTAGATAGATTTAGAAAAACTTTCTGACATAAAATATTGTAACTTGTAAAACTTTTTGTAAAACTGGTACATATTTTGCACCAGATGGATCTACTACTGTGACTCTTTATGGCAAAATTTCCATTGCCAGTAACACATAGTTGCTAAGTAATATTCATGATGACATTCAAGATGCTTATTGATTATGTCTCATATTATTGTATGCTGAAAACCTATTCACATTCGGCTATTTTTGTCATGTTGATGTTCTATTAGGCAGAGGTTTGCCTTTTGCTGACACATAGTATACTCTCAGGCAGATCTTATCAATACTGTCCAGTGTACTCAATTTGGTCATTACAGCACGTTGCAGTCAGATAAACCATTAATGCAGTCAGTTGTTTACATCTGCATTGATAAGTAACTGTTTCATGGCTCAGTGCATCAGCAGGGAAAAAACAATGCCCAGAGATGTTGCTAACGTTGCATTACTAAAGTGGGTAGCTAGAAGATGCTGCGTTAAAGCAAAGTGATCTGGTGTGTCTCTCATACCTTACTGATTATTTATGTGCTGCCCCTAAATGTGCTGAGCCTAGCTGGGAGTATAAATAGCACTGTGGACATCATTATGTCACTTAGAGAAGAAGTAGGGCTGTGAACCTTACTATTCCAGCATAAGAGCACACACTTTTGGATCATCAGTGGTGCAAAGAGGGCGCTCAGATTCATGGTTTCAGAAATGTTGGAACAATGGAATAGTAAAATAATTCTCACACTATTCAAGGATACATATAGGATATACATATAAATCTTTTGTCAATGCAGAAACACAAAGAAAAGGATCCTTCAAGGTCTGAGCTTCAACACTGGAGACCAACTATAAAGCAGCATAAGTAATATTCAGAGTGCCATCTTCCTTTAAAGCATACCGGTATTCGCTCTAGGCTGTGGGCAGGGTTCTGTATCCCCTCTAGTCTCCCCCCCCACCACTCTCACCCGCTCCCAAAGAGAAGGCCAACAACTAGAGGGCAGAACAGTGGCAGCTCAAACAACTGGCCTGGTGTGGTGAGAGAAAGGCATTGGTGAATGTTACCGGCCAAAACACATCTGCAAATTGGCCAAGTCCAATTAGAGAATGAAAAAGGGGAAGGAAATAGAAAGTTGTCAAAGCCTTAGTCGTAAGAGGCTGGAGAGAGAGATGTGAAATGGACAAAACCCTGCCAGAGGAAGAATCACAAAATAAAGTTACATCACCAGTCCAGTAACTGAAAAAAGAGAGGTTCCAGCACAGCCTGAAGAGAACAACCAGCATCAGAGTCCAAGCCCAGAGCAAAAGAGGATAAAGTTGAGGAGTCCAAGACTCAATTGGAAGAGCCTCAACGCAAAAATGTCCAGACAAAAAACACCCACCCTGAGGGATTCACATCGGCCAAGAAGGAGAGGAAGAAAAATGGAAAGGTCAAGAAACAGAAAGCTGTCAAGTCATAGTTGACGCAGTTCCAGAGGTTCCATGGAGAGTCGAGACGTGAAATAGAGAAACCCCAACTAAGCAAAGCATGTGTCAGAATCACAAAGTGACATTACATCATTGGATGTCAAAGACAGTGAAGTTCAAGAAAATGTAGAAATAAAGACACCGGCTGGTTGATCGATGGATACAATGAATTATTCAGTATTACAGCTAGAGCAGACAGTTGTTGTGGTCAACTGAACTTTGGTTGAAGTCAAACTAATTTAAAAAAGATGGTTTCAGTCATGGAATACAGAGAATGAGGCTGAAGCCATTGTGTAAAACTTTGAGAGACACATGCTGAAACTGGGAGCCCCTTCCACTCAATGAACCACCAAGAGGAAGAGGAAAGAGGGGAACAACAACAACATTAGACTTTTCTTCAACTCTTCTAGGAGAAAATGTTTCAAATGTTGTTTTGAACAAAATGCAAATAAGTTCATTCATTTATTAACTCTTGCACTCAGCGATTCAGAAATTGATACCTTTACTGAACCAGTATTCTATCTATAGATTGCTATATAAAATATAATAAACCCATTTATATATACTATATATATATATATATATATATATATACACACACACACATATATGTGTATAGAATGTGTGTGTGTGTATATATATATGTATGTGTGTATATATATATGTATGTGTATATATGTATGTGTATGTGTGTATGTATATGTATATATATGTGTGTATATATATATTTGTGTATATATATATGTGTGTATATATATATGTGTGTGTGTGTGTGTATATATATATATGTGTGTAGTGTGTATATATGTGTATATATATATATGTATATATATGTGTATATATATGTGTATATATATGTATATATATGTGTATATATATGTATATATATGTGTATATATGTATATATATGTATATATATGTGTATATGTATATGATATATATATATATATATGTATATATATATATGTATATGTGTATATATATATGTATATATATGTATATATATATATATGTATATATGTATAATATATATTATATATATATATATATGATATATATATATATATATGTATATATATGTATTCAAAACAGCAACATGACCAGAGCAATTATTGGAGCGGATACTATTTGACATGATTCTGTCAGGCTTCTGGCTTATTGTTGTGTGTCATTGTGGTCAACAACAAGAGTTTCCTGTTTAAATATACATTAGGAAGCGGGATCTGTCACATGGAGGTAGTGGTTTGTGATGTAAATTTACAGTTTAAAAAAATACATGAACACAATTAGATGCTGTAGATTTATTTACTGCATTTAATTATAAATTGAGCCAGCATGATGTTATGATATTTATACCTCATTGTATGTGACAGCAGTTAATTTAGACATCACATAGAATATGAGGATTGCCAAAATAATGCATATTGTCTGAAAAATAACACTTAAGAATAATTAACATAATTATTGCAATATTTTAAATAACACTGCTAATACTTTATAATAATGGTACATGAGTAAATGCATTAGTACTTCATACTTTATACTGTGATAATAAACAGCTATCAAAATAAAGTTGTTATCAAATGAGATGAATCATGTTCTGTGATTAAGCGTTTACCCTTTGACTATAATAAATTAATCATTGAATTTTGGCCCCATCCTGCTTAGCTTCCAAGAGTTGACGAGATCAGGCATTGGCAATCAGGTATGAAATCTCGCTCAATCGTCCCTCAAAATAATATTAGTAAAAGTAATATTTGATAACATTCAAGTAAATTCTCCTGGCCTTCTCACACCTGCACCAGTGTGATTATCCACATGCTGTCCGTTCATCAGCCAAGTCTGTATCTCGCCTTGGGGTCGTTGCCTTTGTCTGCAGAGTGCTCATCTCTGGAGGTCGCAGAGGCCCGCCCTCGAGGCAGCACTAATGGTCAGTGCCAAGTGTGTGGGCAAGCAAAGGGAGCCGTATGCTGTCTGTTATACCTCTCAGTGTGGAGGCAGCAGCAGTCAACACCCATGCTTGTTTAGCTTAGTGCTATCAGTTAGCCGTGTAGAAGGGCATTAGTGCAGGTATCCTTCCTGTTTGCACCGTGTCGCTTCTTGTTTTGTATTCCGCCATGATGCTTTCAGGCAAGAGAGCGAGGCTATGCTTTGACCACATACACCCTGTATACAATGAAATTCTTTCTTCCTTTCTTTCTTTCTTTCTTTCTTTCTTTTTTTCAACATTTAAAACATAGAACAGCAAAAAACAATAGAACAAAAAAGAATGAAAGAAGAATTAAGCCACACAAACTAAAAAATGAACAAGTTGGTAAATTTTCACATTATGTCCAATGATTGTGTGATTTTTATTTTTATTTTTTCATTTTCCGTATCATTAACCGTATCGTTATAATGTTGAATTAGTCCTTGATCGTCGGCGCAGTTTGTGTCATCCATTTTTTGCGCTGGCCTTCTTTCCTGCTGCCAGAAGTGTATTCCAAAGATATCCATTCATTGTGTGCATGGCAGGAGTTTTGAGGCCCAAATACCTAGTTCTGAAATTGAGTGGGATGTGATGTTTAAAACTTGTTCATTTCAATCCAATATTTTTGGAGCAACAGGACAGTCCCAGAACACACGGAAATGGTGGGCACAATTAATTTTCTAATGCTAAACTTCACTGTGGCCTGAATCAAATATACAGTATGTCTCTATATGTTTTCATTAATGTCTTTAAGTGCTCTTGAAATGTTTTATTCCAGCTGAGTGCATGGGCTGTATGGATGTATTTTCACACATGAGCCATTATAGGAATGCCCTCAAGCGTGTTTTTTTTTTTTTTTCCTCTCACTCTTCATATAAAAATTCTAAAGGGTGTTTCAGCTTTGAGGTGATAATGTTCCTATGGCCAACACTAGCCCCCAATCACTGCCAGCTACAGCAATACACAATCATGTTTTGATTTTGGAATAAACTCATTGGGTAGCAGTCATGTAAATTTGGTTGCCATGTGGACACCAATCTCGGTTAACCACATTGCTATCTCTCCATGCATACTGAAACTCGGAGGTGGTGGGCGCTGAACAAATAGGTGCTTGTCCTTGAAGACGGTTGCAAATGAGAAGGCGGCACAGACTCTGGATCATCACATCACAGGAAAGGCATTCAGCAATGCAATAATCCTCATAAGTAATGTGAATTTGTTTTTAGAGAAAGTGCAAAGAGGAAATGCTATAGAAAAGCCTGGTTTGTATAACACCATTCAGGCTGAACTAGTGATGTGAATACAGATTATGTTTTCATCCTGCACAGTTTAACTTCAGTTAGACCAATTAAAGTGGAATTTTTTCCCCAGTATTGGGCAAGTGTAAAAATTGTAATGATTGGACAGCTGGGTCAACAGTGTTAAAAATGACGGTTGTTTTGGTATCAGCAATGGTCAATATTAAAAGTGTCGTTGTTTGGTTCTGGTTATCACATAACCTAGCAGCATGATTACTACCACAGCTTGATTTTCAATCGGCGTGTCGGGGAAAACAGTGTGCCTACAGGTATTTCTAGGTGGAAAGCAAAGCCAATTTGAGTTTTACTGATTCATACATGGATTGAATTGTTATAAAGGTATCCTAAAAAAGAAGGCTAAACAATCACTATGACCAAAGTCAACAAAACAGACTCAATGGCACGGGACAAAAATTGCCACATTATTATTATATGGGTTTTTTTTACTAAATGGTGTGATTTTGTCAAATTTAGCAAGTGCTGAGCCAAATTTGCCTGATTTGGTCAGAACAAATATATATACCTCAGATTTACAGTGTCTAGTGCTTTGCGTGTTGAGTCTAAAGAAATCAGTGCTGTTTCTCTAGTCTCTGTGTTATTTTTTCCCCTCATTATCTCATAAGCCGCCACATGCATCCAAACAGATCAGTGTGTGGATGCAGAACAACTTTCTCCAGCTGAACTCAGACAAGTCAGAAATCATCGTCTTTGGCCCCACAGAAACAAAGGGAAAGTATAAGCAGTCACCTCCAGAGTCTTGCTCTACAACCTAAAAAAATTAAGTTAGAAATCTTCGGATAGTAATGGACTGAGGCTTGAACTTTAACTGCCACGTCAAAAAACAATAACACCAGTAGCATTTACCATCAAAAAAACATTGCCAAAATCAAAGGTGTATAATCTAAACCAGACTTGGCAAGACATATCCAGTTATCTGTCTCCTGTAGGTTAGACATCAACCATTTTTCTCAAGAAGACCCGGTACAATAAGCAGAAGATTTTTTTTACCAGGGACCGGGGTGGAAAGGGGGCATGGCCACTAACTAATTAAAATGTGTACAAATTCTTCTTCTAAATATTTTGTAATTGTCTTGTTATTGATGCTTGATGTTTATTTGGACATAGCAATAGACTATGTAACAAAAATAAAGTAAATTTTAATACATAAACTTTTGCTTCTATGACCCAGTAGTAGGTTAGACTTATTGTAACGGCCTGCTCACTGGCCTCTCCAAACGGGCTGTAAAACAGCTGCAGTACATCCAGAACGCTGCTGCTCGGGTCCTGACTAGAACCAGGAAGTACGATCACATTAGTTCCTGTGCTCAGGTCTCTGCAACTGGCTTCAGGATCAGAGAATTGACTTTAAAGCAGCTCTGCTTGCATTCAAGTCTCTCCATGGCCTAGCACCAAAGTACATCTCAGACATGTTAGTGCCTTATGAACCATCTCGGACTCTGAGGACCTCAGGGACCGGCCTCCTGCTGGTGCCCAGAGTCAGGACTAAACATGGGGAATCTGCGTATCAGTTTTATGCAGCTAAAATCTGGAACAGTCTTGCTGAAGATGTGAGACTGGCCATATATATATCTATAATATATATATATATATATATATATATATATATATATATATATATATATATATATATATATATATATATATATATATATATATATATATATATAATATAATATATATATATACACAATTTAAGATTTTGTGCCGGTAGGCTTTATTGACAGGAAAGTGGTGTGAAATAGGGGATGAGAGAGAAGGGAGGGCATACGCAGTAAATGGGCAGAGTTAGGAATCAAACTCACTACACTGCAAGGCCGGCTGCACTCGGAATCTGGCATATGTGTGCTGTGCCATAACCATTATTTGCCCTTTTTCTCTTTACTATCGTTATCTGTTTTGTGATTTCAATGCACTTTTTTCCTGTAGTGTGAAGAACTTTGTGAATAGAATCAGAATTCAGATTCAGAGAAATAATGATTCACTCAAATGCCTTGAGTACAAATTTTGCTCTACGAAAATAAACTTGCCATGCCTTGGCATTACGCTACAAAGTAATCAGTGTTTCTCTGATTGCTTAATACGCTTGTCAGTGACGTCCATTGGAAATCGAGAAAACAGTATATGATTTTTCTTTGTAAAGTATTGGAAAGCATGTAGTTTTGGCTGGTCAGACAACCATGGCAGGTTTTCAAACAAAAGGTTTGCATTACAAAACAATGAAAGCGTGTTTGTTTCTCATTCTAATCTTAATTGAAGGCAAGGAGGCGGTCTTTGCATTACATCTGACCCTTGACCAATGTTTTCGATGTTTTTCATGTTTTTGATGTCTCGTGTTCAGGGCTTACCAAAAGATGTCCCTGCATGTTTAATTATATACATTTAACAATAGTAATTAACTGGCCAAGGCACATCCATCTCCTGCGTGCTGCTTTATGGTTGATATGTCCGTGGGCGTGTGATGAAGAGATGGAGAGGCAGTTAGCATGCCATTGGAGCACAGCAGATTGTAGCTCTACATAGACCGGCGCGTAAGAGCGTGTTTGCTTCATGTTTAATCAATTCCACAGTGTCAGTTGCTTCAGGGGACATGAGTATAAGATGGACAACTACTGTGTGACTCTTCACTTCGCTGCCATGGGTCAGCGAAGTGAATTAAGATAATACTTCAAAATATTTCGCAAACAGAAAATTACATCAGAAAGCAAAACGTTTTTAACTGAATGGAGTTATGTGTTTTATTGTGATTATAACGTTGTGGCTTAGCACAAAAACTCATGAACTTTAAAAGTTTCTCACTGTCACGGTAATCTGCAACAGCTTTGTTTACTCTGATAGCACAACTTGACATTTGTTTTCTTTAATTAGCATCAGTGGTATGGTGGTTGGGCCTGAGCATATAATATCGTAACACGTTTAGGTACAAAGAGATTTAGCTCGTACATTAATTTAGTTTTGATTAGTCTAGATTTACCTCCATTGTAGGCTAATGGGTTGGATTTGCTGATGGAGGGCAGCTACTTTACAGTAACTCTTTGGGAGATTTATTGTTTTTGGAAGAAATACCCAAATTTGGGATCCACAAATGTTGAACCATATTAGTATTTGTTTGGTATTGGCTTCACAAAATTGTCATATCAATCTTATTGTTTATATGTCCTGTCAAATAAAAACAATCATGTATTCGGGGTTGAATAATTACACCACTTTATGATGCTATTGCAAGAAACAAAGATTTAATTTCATTTGTCTTTTGTTTTTTATGCTCACAGAAAAGACATTGAAGATTGTGCTAGTTTTCCTTTCATGTGGATAGGCCCAGTAATTACAGCGATATTAACCATAAATCAGGTCAATAAATCTGCACACTGACACTCACACAGCAAATTCCACTGTAGAATTCAGACCTAATCTCCAGTTCAAGTTAAAGCAGCATTTAAAGGTATAATTGTTATGATCTACTAATATTTTTTAAAAAACAACATCAGGATCAGAATCAGAATCAGAAAAGGTTTATTGCCATTGTCAATGAACAAAATTCACAAACATAGGAACTTGTTTCGGCATTAAGGTGCAACATAAAACACTGAACAGTAATAAAAACAACATGAGCAATAATGAAAACAACATATATGAAATAAAAGGGCATGCATTAGGGAACAATTAAAATGTACGTTAGTATAAGAAAAAAATAGATTTACTCTGTACACAAGATACATTTACAGATGTACATTACCCTCCAATTGCCTACAATTGCCTTCCAACATTGCCCTCCAATTACATTCCTGTAGTGATCTGATTGTCACTTCTTCTTGATTATTCATGTCCTATAGTTTTCTCTGTGTGTTTAGAGACTGATATTTGACCTTCCATTAACACTTCGTTTTTACGGACCGTAAGTGTTATAATTTGGTACATTGTAAACTTTTGTTGCCAAGCTCCACTTTCCGTGTTATCCAAAAACAGCATCCGGATGTCCTGGGTAGTGCTGGTGTGAGATCCGTGTTGATGCTGCAGGGGATGGGAAGACATCACAGTTCAAGTGTTGCACACAGACTGGCACCTCAATAAAGCATTGAAGAACGATGGGTCACGGTTATGTTGCTACCAAAGCGTGATCCAACTTAAATTATATGGGGTACTATATAAAGACACAAATGTATACCATAAATTAATACGGTTCCGAGTGTCACGTCCAAGCTGAGCGTGTTTGTTGGTTGCTTGAAGGCAGAAAATATGAAGAGTTATTGTTAGCCCCAAATGTTTACTTCACAGATCTGACAGAATGAGTGCAGCTGTCACTAATGAGCTAAAAGGTAGTCGTAATTAAAAGTAATGAGCTGAACTGGGCTGTGTGTCAATGGACAGATACAGACCTGGTTTAGGGCTATTTTAAGAGAAAGGCAGATCAATGTACTCCAAATCTGATTGAAAAGAGTTTAAAACTTTAAAAAAGATGAATAACTTGTTGTATGACATTAACTTTACTCATCTCTTTACACATTTTTATTCTTTGCTACAGTTACTACTATTTATTCAACTTGTAAATTGATATTTTAGGTTATTTTAAATGTACCTGTATTGTAGGCTAAAAGGTTGAATTTGATTAAGTCATAATTTCAAGTTGAGGTCATTTTTCTTTATCTATGTTGACAGAGAAGACATTGTGCATTTTTGTCAGTTAGATAACGTATTAACTTTACTCACCATCGCCACTATCTGTACTGTGCTGCAGCTACTACCACTGCAATACTACTACCATAACTACTTTTACAATTGTACAACTCTCTTCTCAACCAAAAGAAATACTTATTAATAGCGTAAACTACAATTACTATTTCGTCTTCCGGCTTCATCATGGATCCTGTTTGCACCAATATCACTGTTTACATGCACACAAAATTCCTATAATTATTATCACATGTTTGTAGTTAAAATGACATGCTAATTGCAAAATCTGATGCGAAGATTCTGAGGGATCACGATCACAAAGAAATCACATTACTCACATAAGATTTGGCTCTCGTAGAAAAGGTATCAAAGGTAATCATCTGAGCAATGTTTTGGAGATGTTGCACTTGCATGTAACTGCAGCCACTGTATTGGTTTGGAGGAAGACTCTGCAAGTTTCTGCTTGTTTAATTTGTAATCAGAGTTGGCAAACTTCACCTCTGCAGCAGATTCACCATTTATAACTTCTTGCCCTGGAATTGCATTGACTGTGAACACTGCTACCTATTTTGAGACTACAACTGCAATAATACAACTGTTAATTCTTCAAGTGCGTTTCGCAATACAACAATTACCAGGAGAAAGATGTAGTCTGGTTTCACAGTGTCATGGATTACTAAAATGTGATTTCACAAATTAGGGAAGGCATTTTAGAGCATGCAGGTAAAATAATATTTCTGCTTGGATTCCTGATTTAAATTACATCTTCAATTGAGGCTCTGGGCAGAAGATGATTATTCCACACAAGCAGAAAAATCATTTGTATTAAGTGTGGGAGTGCACAAAGGCAGAAGCACAAATTGAACTTCTTCATGAGTGTGACACTATTACAACTGGTGGTGTATGCTGCTTCTAACTTATTTTGGTGACTACATATTAAGGTATGACCGTTTTATTTCTCTTCACAGACTGCTTTGAAGTCAACCCTGTGAGAAGCATCCCAAAACAGCGCACTATTTTCTGGTAAGTGGCCAAATTGAAAGTAAAACTCCCTTCACATTTACATAATACACAGAAAGTATGGGCAGTAGAGGGGAGCAGATAGAAGCAGGCTGTGTGGGGACAAAGAGAATCTGCTGCACGACTCTGATAGAGACACCCAATCAATATTGAGTTTTGTCTCCTTGAGGTCACTATGGTTTGGTGCAACGAGCCAACCCCATTTTACTTGTAATCAGCAACGCTACTTCTAAACACTGCTTTATAACTACTACTACTGCAATTACTGTTCTTATTTTTGCCATATTACCACTGCAAAAAACACATTGACACTGCAGTAGTTTTCACTTTCATTTCACAGGAATTTCCCCATTGTGGAACAAATAACGGTTCTCTCTATTCTTATCTATATTAGCTCTGAAAACTTAATTTCAAAAGAAGAAAGTATAGATTTACTTTGTTCTACTTCTTTGTTTCAAGCGTCCTCAAATCAGGCAAGCGTAGACAAATGTAAATAGAGTATTATCTGTTTGAAAAGCAGCTCCCCATGTGTGCCCTGTGCTGGGTCTTCATCACATGCAGATTTGCCCACATGTTCCTGTAATGATCCGCAGAGCTCCTGTGCATGACACTTGGCTCTCCTTACACAGCGGCGGGCTGAGCTGGCGCCACGGCTGCCTGCCTCTCAGTCAGCGCACAGGGACTCGGCTCCATTATCAGAGTGGCTGCCTCACCTCCCTGCAGCAGGAGCCAGCATCCCCTGCTCCTGCACATTTCATTCTTCTTCTTATCTCAATAGGGAAAACAGAGCTGCAAACGAACGGCACGCGACTGCTCTCACACACTGAACTTTGTGAAAACGTGGTGTGAAATTACGCTGTTAAGGAGTGTTGTAAGAAATGCTGGGTTTATTTTGGTGACGACATTTTCAGTAAAGGTCATGGAAAAATTATTCATTTTGGTGTGGATCCATTGCACTATTTACAACAAGGATGTTATATCTAATGTTTGTTGTAATAAATATACTGTGATATGGACAGGAAATGCCAACCTGACTGAGCAGGAGAGGACACTTTTGTGGACTTTTCCAAACGTTGACATGCAGGTGATGTGCTTTTACGGGGACATATTGCCACAGAAAATTCCTGTTTTCACCTACCCCCTATGCCCTCCCACATCCTTGTACGTAGTTGCGATGGTTTGGAATATGAAAACTCCCAGCGATACATGTAGGATTCTAAAATGTCATGAAGCCATTTTTCAAAAACCCAAAAAACATACAAATTATAATCTGCTGCTTGTTACGGTGAAATGCCACTATGCCGTTTTAGATCAATATTGCAATGAACAAAATGTTAAAGCATTATCTACTTATGTTCAATACTAACTACATGGAAAATGTGATGTGTCTCCTTTAATAAAAAGAACATTTAGCCCTGAATTACGAATATTGGCATGACATTTTGCAATTATGCCTTAAATTAAGAACAGTGAAATACCACCAGTTTCTACAAAATGACTTGCTGTAATTTTGAATTTTAGCAAACTGATGTTTCCAATCAAAAATTTGAAGGAACTGAGTCCTTTCATTTTCAAGGGGCGAATGATAAAAACACGCACACTGTAGGTCTCGGTTATATAAAATTATTAGTATTGTATCTATAACAGAAACACAAAACTGTTTATTGCCATACATTCTGGCCTCTGGCGATTAAAATGTATTGTTTCATGTTGCACTTAAATTTCTACTGGAAAGAACAATTAATTCTTGTTCTTTGTGACTGGTTCATAAACTTGAGTGTGCTGCCCTGAAAGTGTCTCACAGGAGTTGTGTTTTGGGATGTAGTGAATTTGCCTTCTACTGTAAATAATGACTTGAGAATGGAAGGCTCCTGCACCACTCAGTTAAAACTGAAACAATTATTTATGGTCTGCCATCCAGGGCATATCAAAGATTAAACAGGACTCCTACGAGACCCCTCTGTTGGCTTCTCTATGCTACTGTTTGCAAACATAGAGCTTTTTCATCTACGCTGCAGCTTAGGATGCACACGTCTCATGTGTGGTTCACATGACCACCTAACAGAGCAGCTAGAGATCTTTGATGACATTTAAACATTTTTGTAATGGCAGAGAAAATCAAAAGCAGCACAGTGTGAAGTTACTTTGCCTATTGTTTTTCGCGCCTTTGTTCAGTTTTTGACAAGCTGCAAAAGTTTTCAGACTGTTTTTTTTTTTTTTTTTAAATTAGTCTAATGTGTTAATAGTGTAATGGGACTAAAAGTTATGGCGTTTTCCGGACGTTTGCTCACAGCTTCATCAGTGTCATAAAAAGACACTAGAGGAGGAATTGTTCCACACTTTCCCAGGCAGTGAAGTAAAAGGGTTTGTTTTAAGCATGCGCAGCCGTCCAACAAACTGGCTATGTTCAGTGCCCCTCCTAAGGCCCGTAAGGCACGTTTTCATCGGGATGGTTCTGGAAGTATCTCCACTGTTATAAGTGAACTGTACCGGCCTGTTTGAGGAACCTGTTTGAGCAAGTGGTACTAGCGCTCAGAGCGTGTTGGCTCGCTTTTACCTCCCAGAACGTTTTAGTGCAAGATGATTGGGCAAAAAATGATAATTTCTCACCAAATGCTGACTTGATCTTGTGA
>BJKM01000019.1:2688728-2886228 GCA_015082035.1 Chaenogobius annularis | reverse complement strand
AAGCTCCTTCGGGAGTTTTGGTTTGTCCTACTATTAAAACATATACGATAGGCTCTGCTCTGGGGCCAGGACTCCCTGAGACTCAAAATGTCAGTGGGACTATCCTGGTTAAATCATGGTAAATAATCATACAAATCATCCATCCTTCTCAGTCTAGACCTTCCCAGGGTTGCTGAGTGAGGAGTATGGCCATAATTGCAACAAGTCCTCTTCCTTGAAGAGAAGCACTGGTCTGCCCCCAGAGCATCAGAATGTTGCAGAGAAGTGTCAGCCAAGACAAAGCAGCATCCAGACGTATGGTACCATTTTACTTTTATTTGTTGGGTCACTGTAAGGCCCTGTTAAAAGGTTATGGTTAGGGCCAGGGTGATTGAGTACAGGGGTGGGCAATAATTTTTTCCCAGAGGGCCATACTTGAATCCAAGCAAATGGCAGAGGGCCACGATCATTGGTGTAACAAATTCTTATCATTATGAGATTCTGTGAAATATAGACTATATAGCCCTTGTGCTAGCTTCGGGTCTGGATGACCCACAGGCGTCTGTAGAAGAATGCTTCCCCCTCCCTCCACAACATGAAATATTTGTGGGAGGTAAACCCGTTGTAGAGGACTCAGGCCCAAGGAGGTCGGGTCGCAGCTGACCTTTCTCACCCCGGACATGAACTATGTGTGAGCCAATCTCTTTCGGCAGGAGGCTACTGTCCATTGACCAGAATCTCTGCAATTAGTCTCATGAGCACAGGACAAACTTTAACACTGTCTTGCATTTAAACTGCTAATTCTGTACTATTAATCTGTCCATATTCTATAGTCTGTATTAGATGTAATCTGTTTCTATTTTATAATGCTTCCGAATTATTATTATGATTACATATTCAGTACATGTTATTATCATTGCTTTGTATGTTTGTGAAACTCTGTTCACTGACAATGGCCGTGGTAATTTTGAGGAATTTAAGTACAGTGGCCCTGAAGGGAAAGTCACACACACACATTCTGAAACGACAGGAGAGGGTAGAGCTGCAAGCCGTCGAACCCATGACGCCAAAGTGGCAACAACGACATGCATTTTGTTTGCACGTGTGCGTGTTTTCTTTTTGTGTGTGTTTGTGTATTTTCTAAGGTGGTAATGACTCATCATTGGTTTGATGCACTGCAAAACCTACAATTCAATGCTTAAAAATACTGTCCCAACTGACATGTAATTTTTTTTTTTTTATAAACATGTAGTTTAAACCTGGACATACACTGCATTTTCCGACCAAGCTTTTAACGACAATTTCAAAATCAGGCAAAATTTTGGCTCCTCCGTGTGTCTGTGTCTATGGGTTATGAGTTGCGAATACCTGTGCACAATGAGCACCCATGCTGATTGTACTGTCGACATGTTTGATATTTGTTGTAATTCATAGGGTCTGAGCCCTGCTGAAGCGAGGGGAAAGCAGAGTGTACACCGTAAAATTCTTTGCAAGCAGGAAACACAGCCCTGGGGGGCTGGAGGCATGGAGATGAACAGGGACAAAATGTTTGCCTCTGACACGTCTTCTGACCAAATCATCGCACACACGAATGCCAGAATTTTTTTGTGGAAAGCCCTCTGACTTTAAACAACGTAGTGCTTAAGTTAAGTGCCAGAGTTTTCTATGATTTTTTGGGAGTTTAAACGCACCATATGAGGAGAAAGTGGTACCCCAAATGTGTCCACAGCCCTGCACACATGCCTTATCTGGCTCATGGCTCTCATACAAAGTGAGCAGGTCTGCCCCGTTGTGAGCTTGGGCTCTACCAGAAGTGACATTATCATTTATTTATTTTTCTGCACCATTACTGTTACATCATCTGAGCTATAATTAATATTATGTACAATAGAACAAAAACACACATATATCTACATCATTTATAATAATCAAAAATAGGCTACACCAGCCTCTATATCAAATTATGTTAAAAGCAGGGCAGTGGTAAATAGATATAATGTTTTCCCCCTCAACAGCAGTTTTCCGATGCATTTTAAAACAAAAAACTGACGCACATGATCCAGCACTATTAACTTGATTCTATAACAGGGCTAGTCAACTTTCTTTTCCAGAGGGCCAATTTTTTCTGTAGGCCAAGGCCTCTGGGCCGGAGGTGCACAACACGACACTGAAACAACATTTGGGTCGTACAAAATATCCCCAACACTGTTTCACGAAAGAGAGTTAATACAGTAAATTCACTATTGATAGATTCGATAGATTGATAGATTTTTGTGTGAAATAACACACAAAATGCTTTACCAACTTTGCAAAACTGCCCATCCAGGACTGAACCAGAATTAAAATTGGACTAGACTAGTACCACCAGGTCTGAACAAGGACTAAACCAAGACCAAACCAGGTCTAAACTAGTGCTAACCCAGAATGAAACGATGAAAAATGAAAGATTTTTTATTTTATTTTTTCAGTATTTGGAAGACTGGTCGTGGGCCGGATTAAATCTCTTGGAGGGCCTGATTTGGCCCCCGGGCCTTGTGTTTTTGTCCCCCACAATATACATACAGATATAGTTGATTATATAAATGACGTTAGACAAAATACTTAAAAGCAATGCACAATTTCCTGGTATAAATTAAAAAAGGAACTATTTCGTTTCAATTTAACAACAAGCTCTTTCTGATATACATTAAAGCTATAATGTTATACCAATAGCACATATGTTTACAAGACAAACATATTGTGACATATTGCAACATCTGCCTGCTTTTAAATTCAATAATCTATGTCACGCAATTAACATTTTCACAAAAGTGCAGTAATATCACCTTAATATGAACCAGCCCAGCACAGAATCCGGCAACTGCCACAGCGCTTTCCGGCAAATATTTTGATCTTGATCCGGTAGCTTTACTAGATATTAAACCTTAATGATCAAGGTCTTGTAAAAAATGTGCACAGAAATGTGTGTTTTAAACAAACAAAGCCCTGATGTGAGCCATGCAGAGGTGGGCCCAAGTCCTTGTCCATGGTCTCAAGTCAGTGGACCAAAAGTCCAAGTTGAGTCCAAGTCCTTGCAAGTCATTATACAACAAGACCAAATACCGTCCATTTTTGTAAACAGTTCTTCTTCTTCAAAAAGTCCTTGTTAAAAATGGAGAAGAAGTGGTGAGGGACATTTTCCAGTTTGTTCTTTTAAAATTAAACACTGAAAGTACATGTTTGGTTTTTTTTAGGGGGAGGAGCAGCAGCAGCAGCAAGTCATCTCAAGTCACAGGGTTCTTGATCAAGTCCATTTGATCAAGTCAACTCAAAAGTCTTCAAAATAGTGACTCAAGTCGGATGAAGTCACGACATGCAAGTCTGCATCTCTCATCTCCTCCGAGTCGCAGATATGGCACTGCACTCTCATCTCATTCAGAGAAGCTGTAAATGTTGTTAAGGGAAGTACACAGGATGGGGCAAAAAATTAGAGAAGTGATTGGTTAAAAAATAAATTGACTAAGAGTGTATGACTAATCAGAAGCAGCGTAACACAGGTGTTGAGACTTTCTAGACCTTTTATTGGTATTAGTGAGACAAGCGGTTATATAGTCTCTTTCCAAAACACATGTTTGTAGATTTTAAGGATATTTATGATTATTTGGTGACTTTTTGTAATGGATGTAAAAATAGACTACAACAGCGGCATTGCTATGTGCGTTTGGAGTCTAAACATCGCTATAAAAGACGTGAGCCAGGCTGGATTTAAAACTTTGCTACTCTACTAATCGTAAGTGCAGCTTCTTTAATATGTATTTGTCTGCTGTTTTAAAAGCTTTGTGTGTATGCATATGTGCATATGTCTGTTATGTTCTGATATCAGCTGTTTGGCTTCAGTCTGCTGCGTAAAGGTGACTGTGTTGTTGTGGTTGAATGTACATTCCACATGTGTCTGTCAGGCCAAATAAGGCTGAATAGAGCTCATATTTACTTGAACTAGTAGCAGCAGTACGTACTTTAATCATACACAAACGCAGTTACTAACACAATACTTTTGGGGAGAAATAACGTGTACGCTATAACTATAACTAGGCCTAATCACTGTTAAATAATGAACATGTAAGAGCAAAGGGATGCACTCAGGTGTGGAGAGTGACCGTGTGGCAGGGCATCCTGTGTGGATCGGCTGCAGTGGCAGGTGCTGCTGAGCCTTGGGTCAGAATGAATGAACATCCCGGTGTGAAACATGCATAAACAAAATTGGGTTGGACTAGATGGAGGCCACACGTAGCCGGGTATCTGATAAAACGCATATATTTTTTTACAATTTGACCTGCGTCCACACATAACCGGAGGATTATACTCTTGAAAACTGAGTTTTTGGAAAACTCCGACCAAAGTGAAGATTTCGGAAAACTCCGGTTTTGTGTTTGAGTGTGGACATGAGTAAACAGAGTTTTAAGGTCCCAAACGTCACTATCTGCAACAATTACTAAATACACTTCACACATGCATCGTTGTTTACGCCAGTGGACAACGTGGATCCTTTGAGAAGTGTGTTACTTTTGATCGTACAAGTGAACAGTTGTACAGAACGAGTGCTTTACAATCAGCTATATTGCACTAAATAACCTAATAGATCCTTGCAAATAACTCGCGAAATCTGGCGCCACACTTCATGTTTTGCGTAAGTGATGATGAGAAAAGGCGTGCTCTCATTGGATAGACTGTGTCTAACTTTTAGGTAAACACCGTGAACTATTGGTCTGGCATATTTATGACCGCTATCAAGAGCGCAATTATATGGGTTTGTGTGTACGCAGTACTTTTTATTAAACAAAGGGAGGCGGATATGCGATTATAAAAATACCCGCCTACGTTTGAACATGGCCTAAATCACACTGTATTTTGGCATTTCTGAGAATTTATATACTCACAAATTATTTGCACTATACACATATTTGATTTTTTAAATTCATTTTTATTTCTAATCTGCTCTTTTAGTACCATTTTTAGGCCAACTATAGACAATATACTCAATATTCAGATTATGCAAAGCTTCAAAAACAACATCCACAATATTATCTAAATTTAGATATATTGCCTACCTCTAGTCGTTTGAGATTAAGTCTCACACTGTGTTTGGATATAATTTGGAATATTTTAAAATGTGTGCGTGTTGTTTCATTTGGATGTGTGTTTTTGAACGTGTGTCTTTGAAATTGTGTGCCTGTCATTGTGACACTGCACAAAGCGCCCCACCACATTTTTAAGTAACACAAAAATATTGTAGCATGATGCATCGTTACACCCCTATTGTTTTTCTATTTGTGTGCATGATTTGGAATTTGGGTACGTGTTTTCTTGTTTGTGCTTTTACGAATTTGTATGGGACTTGCCCTTCAGAGCCACCGCATTAAAGGCTAAAAAATATTAATTATAACAGTATTTGACTATTTGGTATATGCTTAGCTGTCAAATATGGCTTACCAGGTCTGAACCAGGCCTGAACCAGGCCTGAGAAAGACCCTACTTACATTCTGCCTGGAGAAGTCTGCGTAGCACCTATGGTACCCGTGCCACCGTTTGAGAAACACTGAAAAAGCACAACAAATGACAAGTTTAGAAACACAGTTGTTAAATTACTTTAAATGAACATTCTTACTTACATTGTTTGACGGCAAATAGAGGATGATCTTCAATCGGCAAATTAACGGTGCAGAAAAAGGCAAGTTAAATGCGCCGTAACTCCGGCCAGTTAGATTTATTCGTCATTGTACATCCGGGCACTTTTTTTTTTTGATTGACAGTTGCCATGGCAACAAGCTAGAGCATCGCCATTTTGTCAGGAGGGTTTTTTTCCCCCCAGCTCAGTCTTTTCAAATGTTCTCCCTTCCCGCCGGAATAATGCTGTCAGTGGATATACATTTGACGTTTTTGAATAACGAAATGCGTCTAGTGGATCGGATTAAGAAGATCAAGAGGCCAACGTTTTAACACCGTTCAAATTATTAGGCGGCGCCGCTGTAACTCAGTTGTCCGTGTCTGTGGTCCGCCGGGCCGGTTCACTGCGCAGGTTTGGACCGCGCGCCATTTTGTGAAAATTGACACAAAATTCTTGACCAAAATTATCAGAGGACACGGATTCTATTTCACATTTGGATTACTTTGGATTTCACTGTATTTACTTCTGATTCGAAGCGACTAGCTTTTTATGTGCGGATACGGCGTTAAATTATAATTTGGTATATCGTTTATTTAGCGTCGGCTAGAATTGTTAGCTAGGGGCTAACCGAAGCTACATCGTTAGCAAGAGCTAGTAGCTAACGTTAGCCGCGTTCATAGGTTAGCCAGTGAGTTCTTCGTGGTAGTTAGCATGTTATTAGTCATCAGCTGATAGTAGCTTTAATCAAAGTCACATCGACCATCGGCATTGTCCATCAAAACTGGAGACATGAAGAGCATATTACATCCAACTGGCAAATAATTTTAGTCTTTGCCTTTGAAAAGACTGGATTAAAATTACTCGCTGGACAGGGAGCAGGGAGGGGAGAATCTCAAACTGGATAAGTTTCCTCATCATACTGGTTATTGGACTTTAAATGAAGATCGTGCCATCAGAGGTGAGGATTTATGAAATATAGTTTTATGATGCTCTAGCAACACGTAGCTCACTGCATGTTTTAACATGTATTTTTACATGTTGTTACGTCTAACAATGATGGACGCGACAGTGAAGTTAGTAGCTTAGGACTGGCGGCTAGCTCTTATTTTATGTTCGTACCATCTTTACTAGATTAGTTGGTTGAAGTGAAAGCGTCAGTAACCTTGTTGAGGTGAATATCGAGATGTATTGTAAACTTGGAAGAGGTGCCCTACACTGTGGTGTTTGTCTGAAAGGGTGTCATGCTGGCATTGGTTACAGCTAACACGACCCAGCTCTAGCAGACATTGACATTGCACGGTGGGCTCAAACAGTACAGTGGATATGGAATGAGTTGTCGATATGTTTTGAATATATAGATGATTGAATGTCAAAAGTGGCAGCCCCTACTGTCTTAACCTCTGCTAAGACGGTGTAGCCCATTGGGCTAAACCTGGCTAATGGTTAAGGCTGACTTGTTGAAGCTGAATGGGCCCCACAACCCGCTGGCTGCACAGCACAGCGTCACTTGCTAAGGTTAACGCTGGATTGGTGAGAGATGTATGCTTGCCTGTCCCGCAGTTTTTACTGAACGACAACAGCTTTAGCCTTAGTTAGGGAGCTAAGGGTAACACAGCACTTGTCGATTACAGAAGAATTACAGCTTTACGCCGACAACATGTAGCTAGAGGATACACATTAACCCTGAATATGCTTTCTAAATCTCAACCATGACGAGATCTACCCCATCTTCTGTAAGTACAGCGTCTTTATACAGGGAGCTTGTAATTGTTGTGGATGTCGTTGGTTTGCGCTCATTTTTAGAGGGGCTGATTATTTGGGTGTGAGAAGGTGACACGGATGTCTGTTGGTTACATTAAATATATAACCATGTCTTATATGATACAACACGGCTACAGATAGCAGGCTAGCTCTAGTCTTTATATTTACACCGAAATAGGCCTGTAGAGGCTGCGGAAAGGAACTGTTCATTTGTCGGTACTGAAAATCGGGGGGAAAAGGACAATATAGAGCAGCAAGTGCAATTGCCTAATTCCTCTGCAAAATGGACAAATAATCATTGTATTAATTTTCACTCCACAAATCTAGAACTTTAGTTTTATTTACATGCTTCTACAAAGTAATTCCGTCTGAGCTTTGGAACCAAATACTCAAATTTTGGACAAAGTCATTGTTTTTATAAATTACAGTTTTGTTAAACTAGCTGTTGAAGGCCTTGTTTAACTTACTTTACAAATCTATAAGCTTTGTTTGTTTTATCAACTAATAGCAACCCATTAACTACTGGCAGCTTACTACTTTTATTTAGTGGATTTTTGGATATGCAACCAAAACAAAATGAACTAGACTCATTCTCTGAACTTGTGTGCCTTTTAATAAAAGTTACCAAAGCCCAAAATTAAGATTTAACATAGATGCTCGATTAGAATCTATATTTTATTCTTTGTATTGTGTTGCTGCTGGACTCTCTTCCCAGGATGATATGAAATGTAGCTGTCGAAAATGCATCCAGTTAGCTGCGATACATCTACCGCCTTTAGTTAGGTTTGTTGTATTCTTTTGTTTAGGTCAAATGAAAATTAAGATAAAATGTGTTCTGTCTTCAATATTTTTTTTAATCTAGTATGGAGTATAGTAACGCTATCGACATATGTCTGCAATTTAATATATGTGCAAAATACAAATATTAAACGTAATAAACATTTCGGTTTTTTTTACTAACGGGGGAAAAAAATAAATGTAGCGCTCAGCGCAGCTCTCCTCAAAACACGGCCATTGCTCGTGCTCTTATCATCTTACAGCTTCTCTTATTTCTGTCTGTGGATGTGTATTTTTTCCTTTTCCAAAGCTAGGTCAGCTTTCTAACGCTTTCAGATTGAGTGCAGGTTTTGGGCTGTGCAGCTATTTTGCTGTCAGGCTCTTGTATTGAAAGAAACGTCTAAGTGTGCCAAAGTTCAATTTTATTTCTTGTTTATTTCTTGTTTTCTCATTGGAAAATGGGAGCAGCTCTGCCCTGGCAACAAAAGTAGGCTATTTGCATACTGCGTTGTGATTGGTCTGTGCATTGATGGGCTTGCCAAATCACGCTGTATCTCTGTGGTGATAGGCTATGCTAATTAGGTGCTGTTGCTGGGATTCTGAATAGTGGTTACTGTGTAGCGCTGGTGAATTGTGTTGTCTGGTGAGAGATGCTGATAGCTGAACATGCTATTTAATAATTTTTTGATTCCTTCTGGCTTAAAATGAAGGATGATTCACTGTACAGTGTGGAGATGCTTTACCTTCACCCCTTTTCACTGTTAGATCTGCCTCTTCTCTCATGTTTCTTCGTAAAGGTTCATATATTACTGCTATATTTTATACAATAGATATCATATTTTGCGTTTTTGCATATTTTGTAGTTTTTCGAGTCACTATGTTTTAACAAAGACATTCCTTTAGTCAACATTCTTGGCATGCTTTTTTCTCTAAACTGTTCTTTAGTGCCTACAAATTATATTAAAATGTGTAGTATGCACCTATTATACATTTGCATATTATATAATTTTTTTTAAAGACAGTATTAATATTGAGTAAATAAGTTTTCTTTACAATCATGGTTATATTAGTAGTATTACCTGATAGAAAATGCATGTTTTAGAACACAATTTTATGCTTTGCCTTTTATTTTTAATGCTATTTAAAATTTTAATCATGGCATTTGTCCTCTCTTAAAGGAGGAGAGACTTCAGCATGCAAACCTTCGTCCGTCCGGCTTGCGCCCTCTTTTTCTTTACACACTGCTGGTCTTCAGATGGCTGCTCCAATGCCCCATACGCACCAGCAGTACAGTGACCGCCACCAGCCTAGCACTGACCAATCTGTTACGGTCTTACCGTACAGCGACCAGACACCACAGCTCACTGCCAATCAGGTACACTCATATATGTAGCACAGACGGCTCTTATTATGCATCATGTTTGTGCTGTTTGTAAGTTTGTATTGGGGAACTAATGCAATACAATAACAAAAATTTCAATACATTTAACAAAACCACGTGTCACTTTCTCTGCTCTTCAGAGGCACATGCCCCAGTGCTTTCGTGACCCAACTTCAGCTCCCCTGAGGAAGCTCTCCATTGACCTTATCAAAACATACAAACACATCAATGAGGTTAGTTGTTATGCTTTGAAAATAAACTACATTTCCATTTTGCCTGCAAATTCAGAGGCAAAATATTTACATATATATATTACATGAGTAATAATATGTTTGTACTTTTAGGTGTATTATGCAAAAAAGAAGCGACGGCACCAACAGGGTCAGGGTGAAGACTCCAGTCACAAAAAGGAGAGGAAGGTCTTCAATGATGGCTATGACGATGATAACTATGACTACATCGTCAAGAATGGGGAGAAGTGGATGGACCGCTATGAGATTGATTCCTTGATAGGAAAAGGGTCATTCGGACAGGTGCTTGATTTTTAAACAATGACTAAACACTTGGTTTTAAGATATTAAATATGGACAATTTGCTTTTCACAGGTTGTAAAGGCATATGACCGTGCAGAGCAAGAATGGGTTGCTATCAAGATCATTAAGAATAAGAAAGCTTTCCTTAATCAAGCCCAGATTGAAGTGCGCCTCCTTGAGCTTATGAACAAACATGATACCGAGATGAAATATTACATTGGTAACTAAATCTCTAAACAGATCATCTTATTGTTTGTTAGTGCACATTATAATCTTTGTCATTGTTTTACAGTTCACCTAAAACGGCACTTCATGTTTCGGAACCACCTCTGTCTAGTATTTGAAATGCTTTCATATAACCTCTACGACCTGCTCCGAAATACCAACTTCCGCGGTGTTTCACTCAATCTCACCCGGAAGTTTGCCCAGCAGCTATGCACCGCGCTGCTCTTCCTGGCCACACCTGAGCTCAGCATCATCCACTGTGACCTGAAGCCGGAGAACATCCTCCTCTGCAATCCCAAGAGGAGTGCCATCAAAATAGTAGACTTTGGCAGCTCATGCCAACTAGGACAAAGGGTATTTGTGTTTCTGTTCTACTAATAGAAATGCATACATTAGGTTATCTTCCTAATTTGTATACAGTGCATACTATTGTTAATAGTACTTTGTTTTCAGATATACCAGTATATCCAGAGTCGCTTCTACCGTTCACCAGAGGTGTTGTTGGGAATGCCCTATGATCTGGCCATTGACATGTGGTCCTTGGGTTGCATTTTAGTGGAGATGCACACAGGAGAGCCCCTCTTCAGTGGAGCTAATGAGGTAAATAGCAATGCATGAAGAAGTACATTTTTACTCTGTAATGTTTTAAATTCCAGATACATTATGTTGGCCCCAGCTCAATTAAGTTTAATCCCAAATCTTTCTAGGTGGACCAGATGAACAAAATAGTTGAGGTTCTTGGCATCCCTCCTAATCACATTATGGACCTAGCCCCAAAAGCCAGGAAGTTTTTTGAGAAGCTTTCGGATGGGACATGGAGTGTGAAGAAGACCAAAGATGGCAAAAGGGTGAGCTTCTTATGCTATGTTTGTTGTACAAATCTGACATTACCTGACAATAACATCTTATTTTTCCGTTAGTATAAGCCTCCAGCCTCAAGGAAGCTGCACTCCATTCTGGGTGTGGAGACAGGGGGCCCAGGTGGCCGACGAGCAGGGGAGTCTGGCCATGCTGTCGCGGACTACTTGAAGTTCAAAGACCTGATCCTCCGGATGCTGGACTATGACCCTAAGAGCCGCATCCAGCCCTACTATGCTCTGCAGCATAGTTTCTTCAAGAAGACTGCAGATGAGGGGACTAACACGAGCAGCAGCGTGTCCACCAGCCCTGCACTAGAGCAATCCCAGTCGTCAGGAACCACCTCTAGCACCTCCTCAAGTTCAGGTAACTCCTAAAACAACTTTATTGTGTTTTAAATTTGAGGCAACTGCTGTGGTTTTTGAGCTTTACAAAAATAAACTTTGAACAATTTGTGAACGCATTTGCATTGCATTATTATATAACATACTTTTCACTTTATTTATTTTTAGGTGGATCATCTGGAACAAGTACAAGTGGAAGAGCAAGATCAGACCCTACCCATCACCACTTGCACAGTGGAGGACACTTTGGCACGACTATGCCTGCTATCGATGGCGACAGCCTCTGCCCACAGGTCAGATGTCGACACTCTCTAGCCGTGTAGATTGACTTTTTTGTAAAGGCAGCTAGCTTTAGTACTATGCTTGTGAACATAGCGTGTTATTTCATGAAAATTAATGCCAGACTTTGTTTTTGCAGACGAGGCAGCCTTATCCACCGCCACTGGTGTGGGGAGGAGGGGTTGGTCCAGAGTCTGTCACTGGTGAAACCCATCCTGTCCAGGAGACCACCTTCCACGTCCCCCCTCAGCACCCGAAGGCTCTGCACCCCCACTCACACACTCATCACCACCACGGGCCAATGATGGCTACGCGGCCGCGCCCGCGCCACTACACGTCCCCGACACACAGCTCCTCCACACAGGACTCCATGGAGGTGGTGCACGGCCATCTGTCTATGACCTCCCTGTCTTCCTCTGCCTCCTCTTCCTCCACATCGTCCTCTTCCACTGGGAACCATGGCAACCAGGCCTACCAGCTCCGCCATTTGCCTGCGGGAGCTCTTGACTTTGGTCAGAATGGTGGGCTGAGCATGGGGCTAGGTGCCTTCTCGAACCCACGGCAGGAGACTGGCATGGCAGCGCACCCTGCTTTCTCCATGGGCACGAACACAGGGCCTGCCCACTATCTAGCGGAGGGCCACCTGGGCATGAGGCAGGGCATGGACCGGGAGGAGTCTCCAATGACTGGAGTGTGTGTGCAGCAGAGTTCGATGGCCAGCTCGTGACTGCACTGACATTTGGCTGTGTGTTCCCCCTGTGCGTCATTTTTAAGGTGGTGTTTTTTACTACAAGGTGTGTTGAGAACAAAAGCTGCTCACGTCAGAAGGGAGATATCACTGAACCGCTACTGCAGAGAAAAACCTTTGTTAAAAAGTATATATGTAATTTTCATCCATTTTTTCTTCTTTTCTTTTTTTTTTGCAATCATTAGGCACAAAATATTACTGCGGAATAACCATAGTGAGATTGAGACATCCACCTTACCATTTCACCAGTTTCATGTAACCACCAAGTAATCACCATACGGTGTTATGTGGCAAAATCTTCTATAGAGCATTTCAGAGTAAAGGTTCAAGCTGTTCTGCCAGTAGTTGTTGGTGATAAAATGCCTGGCGTTCTCTTTCGGTTCTGATCGTGGACTGCCTGACATTACTGTTCCACTGGTTCGCAATTATTTTGCCCTTTTTAAGTGAAATTTCACAAAAGCTGCTCGTAAATCCTGTAGCTTGACAATGAAGGGAAGTGTTGCAGTGATATTTCTTGTATTGGTCTTGGTATTGTGTAACTCTTGTTTAAAGGGGAACACATAACAGCGGAATTCCTACAGCGTGTGCTGGCCGGATGCCGCAGGTGGATACTGACACCACGAGGTCAAAGGAGAGGGAAGCACCACCCTCAAAGCCTGGAGACCTGTGGTCCTGCAGTCCTGAGCGCCGCGACTGGGCCAGGCCGGGCTGGGCCGCGCACAGATGAGAGCAGCAGTGGGCACGGGAGACGTAAGGATCCAGCCCAGTGAATGGAAGACAGTCAGTGGCTGGTTCTTAGATAACCCTTTGGCCTTATGACTCTGGGACTTGGAACGAGATGGAGCTGGAACTTTTTGAGTTGAATTAAGATGGCTTTTCTCTATTTTTCTCTCCAGACAGCCCTTAATTCTTTAAAGGAAATTAAAACAACACAAAAAGTTAAATAAGAATGGTAATTTGAGGCCTTTCTCAACAAGATTTCTTCTTCAGCAGGGCCCCATATAACAGGGTCTTATTGTACACAGCAACCTCCTAAACATTACTTCCTTGAAAATCTTACTCACTGGTTAAAGATTTTGCAGTGGAAAGAACTATCTATTCCAGAGTCTACCCTTTTATGTTTGGTTATTTTCCCCTTTTGCATGTAGTTCCTCATCAGAACCACCTGCACAAGTCTCTCCATCTAAAAACATGGAAACTGAAGAAAAAAAAATTAAGTGACTGCCTTTTTTCTCCTCAAATTATGCTGTGAATTTTACAAGAATTTATTTTCCCTTTGGATATGTTTTTATACCAAAGCAGTTGTTTTATAGCATATAGGTGTCTGTAACCAATAATGTAGCAGTTCACCACTTTGACGCAAAGTTGATCAAGATCTTATTTTAGCGTCAAAACAAACAGCTGCAATATATTACTTTAGCAAAACTGGAGACCGTTGTTGAGACCGTTGGCTATTGTGTATTCTGGCCAGACTTGTTTGCAACATTTTACCAAAACTGTTTCCATATTAATTGGTAGATTATTGTGGGAGTCTTTTAAATCTTTGGTATGTTAGAGAATTTGGTAGTTACTCTGCAGGCTCCGGAGTAGCAACATAGAATCTGATGGTTTAAAAAAAAAAAAAAAAAAAAGAGACTAATGCGTTCTTTTTCTGTGTTGTCGTCTTTCTTTTGCCCCCATCATACTATTTCAAAGGGTTGTGCTGCCTTTCATACATCATCTGATCAACTAGGCTTTTAAATGCTGAGAAACAAGTCTTAGCAGGGTAAAGATAATTGTGGCAAATCAGTTTGAGTTGAGTTGTATTGCTCTGAAATGATAGGGCAGATCCCCATGATTGTTGTCCTATTCAAAGGGAAGTCCGCTAGCCCACAGCCAACATGCTTTGCCCAGGCAGACGTGCATGTTCTTCAAACATAGTCAATATTTTTTGTTATATCAGGGATTTTCAAGTGCTTTCTGTCTTCTGTTGCTCATTTAACCAGTTTTTTTTAAATAAAGAAATCCTGCCTACCACTACTTTTCAAATAGAGGGCAGGCCACAGGTCATGCTGTTGTCATTTTGAAGGAGAAACATCAAGAAAACATCAACAACAAGAAATCATGCTTGGTATTTCCACAAACACAAATGTAAAGCTACCTATATTGAGATTGGGGTTTATCTGGATGTCAAGGTTAATTGCAAATTTGCAATCATTTTCATACCCCACAGAATTTGACACATTTAGAATCGGCCAGTGATTTTACTGCTGGCTCTCATACTGGTACTAAACATTCCAAAATAAAGACTGAAAAATAAAAAACATTGACTGCAGTGACTAGTAAGTGTGCGCCTATTTCAGATCATGCTGATTGACCTCTTATTTAGAGCAGTTGTCATGAAATGCAGCCCCTTTTTAATAGTTGAAATAGAATTTATGTATATATTTATATTTTTTTAATAAAGGAAGTATAGAACTCACTACCTTGCTCCTGCTGGTATGTTGATTATGTTTGTCAATTTGGTGACCATTCAGTGGGCAGGAACTCCTGTTTTCTTAGTGGCAAAGCCTTGCCTTTTGGCAAAGGTACTTGACTACATCAGGACAACACTATGAGGTAGGGTTTGAATCAAACAGGGAAAGCTAGATCTTCAAACCTTAATAATTTTCACAGGGTATATTGTAAGTGCATGTACATCACAGACCTTACTTTTTGGTTATATGAAAAGCACATGGTTGAAAAAAGGTTCCATCTTTCATAAGCCTGTTGAGTTTGTGAGTTTTCACAAACACATACTTGATGACATATCTGAACACCCAATAGAAGTTGAAATACGTATTTAAGTTAAAATTTTCCCTTTCATTTTTCACATTTTTCCACTTTTGTTGTACATGCAACATGCACTATAGAATTGAACAGCATGGGGGAAAGGATAAGTCCATGTATCCACAGATTGTAAGATCTAGTCAAGACTTTGCTGTGTTTATGACAATGCCCTTTGTATTATATTAAGACAGTCTTATGTATGATATATAAAAAGAAGTTAATTGAATTATTCTGCGTGTCTTTTTTCCACTCCTACAAAAAAAAAAAAACTCTTAGGTCATGTGGATGACGATGTCGTATAGTCGCAGCCAGTATATAGTACATATCAATAATATCCGAATTTTGGGACCCTTTGTGGTTAGGCTCGTTGGTCTAGGGGTATGATTCTCGCTTCGGGTGCGAGAGGTCCCGGGTTCAAATCCCGGACGAGCCCTGGAGAATTTTCCATTTTGCAGTGGGTTGGTTTCCCTATCAAATCCACTCATTCTGCCACTCCAGAATAGGACCATGACCTGGCGACACAACTGGGTGCCCGCGTGTTGCTGGTTAAAATGTCAGACTGGGCGTGCATTATACTTGCCCTCGTGCGTGCACCAGGCGCTTATCCATAAGCACTAAAACACCTCGCACAGCAAGATGAATTCCCGCGATGTTTGTGAATTAACAAACTTAGAAGTCAAAACAAGAGCGATGTATTTATATTTCAATTCTGACGTCTGTCTGGTTGAACCACCAGTCGAGTCGTGACACAAAGGAGAACTGGAGTAACATTTTTGGTGAGAGTATCAAAAGATGGGCTCGTCCGGGATTTGAACCCGGGACCTCTCGCACCCTAAGCGAGAATCATACCCCTAGACCAACGAGCCACGACGCTGAAACCCACGTCATAAAGATATAAAATCTCAGAAGTATGCCGAACTGTTAACGCGCACTGTTTAATTAAGCATACCTCAAAATAAGAATTGCTGACGGGGCCATTTATCTAGCAGCATAGCACACTTTAGAACTGCTGACCATTTTTAACACTGTAGATGCACCAGACTTTTTGTTGCGAGTTTGTCTTGTTGAATCACTGAGGACCCATGGTGAAATATGCAGGTTTTGGCGTAAGCAGCGTCGCAGCAACGATGGGCTTGTAATAGCGCAGGCTCGTGTGATTGGTGCCCTCTTGGCCTCTCTTTCACAGGCAGCAAATCACACACGATTGTGACTTATGTGACGTGATTCCTGACCAATCGTATTTGGTTCATCAAGGAAAGGAAATGAATGTGATGACCAATCACAGCAGCGCCAGAGGCGGGATTGTCGAGTAGCAATCTATCTAACATTTATCTCGACTGTCAAACTGCTCCAAAGAGGGCTTACCGACGTAAATTAAAGGTAAACTTTAACCATTTCTTATGAAGCTGCAATCCGGCGATTAAGTGGTGTTATATAATCGTTGCGAGCAATAGGCCTTTAACTTTCTTTTGATATTGTTAGCTAAGAGGCTAACGCGTTAGCCATAAACATGCCTAATTTTTGCGCGGCCCCAAATTGCACCAGGAAGAGCACGGAGTCCGATCTGGCATTTTTTAGGTTTCCACGGGATCCAGAAAGGTAAGAAACTGCAATATCATACCCAGCACACACATGGAGAAAGAAAATATTTGATCTGCAACACTTTTAACCATTTTGTCAATCCCAAAGTTTGTTCTATTAATGAATGTAGTTTTTATTTTTTTAGATGTAAAATCTGGGTAGAGAACTGTCGCAGGGCAGATTTGGAGACCAAAACATCAGACCAACTGAATAAGCACTACAGACTGTGTGCCAAACATTTTGACCCCGCAATGGTCTACAAAACGGTATTATTCTGTCACTGAACAGCCTTGTTATGTATGTATGACACCTGTATGAACTGTGTTTTCTAACTTCTTATTTACAGAGCCCATACAGGACAGTTTTAAAGGACACCGCTATTCCCACAATATTTGATCTGACAAGTCACTTGAAGAACCCTAATACCATGAGACATCGCAAAAGAATCAAAGAACTGGTAAGAAAATATATCTCACAAATCATAAATGGTATCAATACTTAATTGTTCCTATGTTTTGTTTGTTTTATGTTTAGACTGAAGAAGACTTGCAAAAAATTAAAGAAAGGCAGTGTAAGTTTAGAGTTTTCAGTTTTCAGTATTATTCTTATAAAATGGGCAGCTTCATACATTTACCTTTTTTCTTCTTCTTTTTTAACAGCGGTAACTTCTTTTGATCAGCTGTTGAAAAAAGAAACAATGGTTGAGGAGAGCAACATTGATGAACCTCAAATTTCCATCGAGGAAAAGGAGTATCGTGACTACCTCAGATCGCTGTTTGAAATAATGCTTATGATGGGGAAGCAAAATGTCCCTTTGAAAAATGACCCGGTTTCTGAATCTGGTCACAAGACGAGCAATCTTCAGTCCCTTCTTGATATGCGCATGAATGCAGGAGATGAGGTGTTGCGCAAACGTTTCCAGGCCACAGCTGTCAACTCAGAATACCTCTCATCGACACACCTGAATCAGCTTTTGGATGTTTGTGAAAATACAGTTCGAGAGGAGATTCTTCTGGAGGTCAGAGAAAGCCGCTTCTTCTCCCTAGTCACAGGTGAACTGGTAGAATTTGCGGGTGAAAGTCAGCTGCCAGTGTTTTTGCGTTTTGTCAATCAGAACGTCCTGCGTGAAGAGTTTTTGGATTTTCTCTTGTTTGAAGGAGATGAGTTTGCACTTGTGGAGAGGCTTGAGACCCAGCTCACTCAGCGCTGGGGCCTCAGCATGGAAGACTGTCGCGGCCAAGCTCATAACGCCACAGGGTCAGTGTCGACTAAGATGAAGGCAGTAGCTGTGTTACTGATGGAGAAGTACCCTCTGATGCTACACATGCCCTGCTCCAGCACCGCACTGAACATCCATTTGGCACATAGTTTACCTTTTCCTAATGTTCAGAACCTTATGGAAACCTTGAGAAGAATCAGGGCTCTTTTTGAGGCTCCCTTCACTCAAGATGAATTCCACAAGGCAATCTCCCTGTATTACCCGAAAAGTGAGAAGGCTGAGATATTAATCCAAAACTGTGCGTCTGGATGGACAGAGCAACATAATGTCTTTGATGTACTTTTAGAAGTTCTTCCACCGCTTGTCCTCAGCATTGAAACAATAGTGGATAATAATGGTGAGAAGTTTACTGCCAGATTGATAGCTGATGCTTATGCAGTCACTGAGACGCTGACAGAGTTTGAGATTATAGTTACTGTTGTGATCTTGAAGAATCTTCTCACGTTCACCAGAGCCTTTGGCCGTAACCTCCAGGGAGAAACACTTTATGTGTTCAATACTGCCAACAGCCTGACTGCCGTCCTACACTCATTAAATGAGGTCAACGATAACATTGATGTATACCATGAGTTTTGGTATGAGGAGGCACTCAATGTCGCCGGACTTCTGGGTGTCCAAGAAAACCTCCCAAGACTGTTCATTCGTAAACAGCGAACTTCTGAGATAGGTGAAATCCAGGCAGAGGCATATTATAAAGAATATGTGACCATGCCCGTTATATGTGGCATCATGCAGGAAGTGGAGGACATGTTCTCTGAGAACAATTTGAAGGCTTTAAAGTGTCTCTCACTTGTGCCAGGCATCATGGGTCAGCTGAAGTTTAACACGATGGAAGAGAACTATGCAGATGTGTATCGTAGTGACCTGCCCAGCTCAGACACGCTCACAGCAGAGCTTCACTGCTGGAGAATCAAGTGGAAACATCGAGGTAAAGAGGTGCCTCTGCCCAACACCATCCATGAAACGCTCCAGCTTCCTGATGTCAATTTCTTCCCTAATGTGAACACCTTCCTGAGGGTGCTGTCCACTTTACCAGTGCTGAAGTTGGCAGAGAACAATAATGCAGCCGTGAACCGAATGCAGGCCTATTTTAGCAGCCTGCTTACTTCACAGTGGAACAAAAGTTTGGCCATGCTTAACATAAACACTCATGTCAAATATGATCTGGATGTCATGGTGGATAAATACTGCAGACTGTACCCGGAAGAAGATCCTGGAGCAGAGTCGGAAGAAGGAAACGAAGTAGAAGCCAAGCAAGTGGCTAAGATTTGAAATGTAAATTACACATTCCACATTTAACCATGGTTTTCTGTTTCGGCTGTATATGAGTAAATAGTATTTCAATGTTATAATTTACGCTTGAACATTTTCAGGGTTTTGGCTTGCTGTAAATGGGTAAATGCTCATTTCATCTAGCCTTCTTTGAAGCCACAAGAGGGAGCACTCACCATTATTGACTGTAAAGTAGGCTACGTTGAATCGAATAGTCTTATTTAAATTGTGAAAATGAAGACGCGCATATACATATATTTTTTTTTTAACATACTGACATAATGTGGCTGTTTCATGTGTAGGAAAATGTAAGTTTTATCAGTTGGTAAGATGTGGCCGTAGCATCATCCCACTGTACGTATTTGCTCATATTCTCACCACCTTCCGATCTTTTTAAGTGTCGCATGTTTGTTTTTAAGTCATTTAGAAAGTATGACAATAATAAAAGAAGTTTTCTTTCGAAATGGATCCGTATTTGTATAGTTTGTTTTTGTGTCCTTTTAATGGGTTAAAGCTGCCTTTCCTTTACGTGGCCAGACGCTGACAAACTGGTGATAGTTCACGGTGCAAGCTCAGTGCAGACCCCATACATTTGAAGGCATCACGCGAACGTGGGTGGGGTCGTTCTGATGCGCAGCCAGACACAAACGTGCCCTCGTACGACTAAACCTGAAATGCATTTGGACTCAACTCGTGCCTGCTTTGTGTGACCGTTAAGAGAAAAAGTCTGTCTTAGTCGTGTAAGTACCACTTTACGGTTTTTTACATTAATATATATATATTTTTTCTAACATGGCATGGCCGTGCATCACGCGTGCTTGCTGCATCAATCGCTTCTGGAGCGAGCTGGACAAAGGGGACATCGCTGTGCCTTTGGTTTTCACCAAATACTCGGATGTGGCCGAGGTGCAGCATGTGGCGCATCACCCGCAGCCTAGGCCGACCCGCGCAGCTGCTATTGCCATAGAAACGCAGCCTTATCCCGGGGAGCAGACCGCAAAGGCACCGCCCGCTAAAGATGGCTCTTCAGCGTCCGTCATGCGCCAAGACTTCAAGGCGTGGAAAGTGCGTCCTGAGCCCAGCTGCAAGCCCAGGAACGAGTACCACCCGTCAGTAGCCCCGTTCACCACTGAAACTCAGTACCAGAAGGACTACAAGCCCTGGCCCATTCCGAAGAAACATGACCATCCCTGGATTCCCAAATCCGCAGAGGCGGACAGTGGGCCTGAGAAAAGTGAATTGGAGGAGAAAGTGCATGAGAAGGAAACGAAAGGTACGAAGAGGGGACCATCCGAGGAGAGGAAAGTTCCGAACAAATCTGAGAGGCAGGTGTGCGCAGAAGTGAGCGCCGAGCAGCGCAAGGGCCGCGCGGCCGCAGACGCACTCAACAGGCACATAAAGGAGGTCATGACCACCTCCAGCAGCTACAGGTAAAATGGGAAATTTGTGATTTAGTTACAGCATGAAACACCACTGCATTTATAACATTTCTCACGTATATTCGACGCCCAGAGTGTTCTGGTGTGTACTCTGGGCTGTGTCAAACTCACCCTGTCATGATTTGGTAAATGCTCATTATGATTATTTCTGGTTTCATTCTCCATTATAAGATGCAGGCAGGAAAGGGCCGCATAATTGATTATCTTTGTCCCATCTCACTCTCAGTAGCCTACTTCCTATCGGGAACTGTCTGAAGGAAGAGGTTTGATCCAATATCCCCCTTATCTCACTCTGGTGCAATGCCCCCAATTAAAGAAATTGGACCCTATATGGTGGCATATGCCTGAAAGTAGTAGCTGAATAACATTCAATATGTACTGTATATAGGTACATTTGATCCTGAAACTCAAGCAACACAGGAATAGACTAAGTGTCATTTATTCACATTCACTTGGCTCCAGCATCTGTTTGTAACAACACCCTGTAACAGGATTCCATGCATTGCATTGTACAGAAACGACAGACACTGTGTTTTGTATTCATGTTAACAGGACAGAGTTTAAGGCATATAAAGACGTGAAACCTACCAAGCCCATCAAAGCTCCTTCACAGTACAAGCCACCAGGAGAGGAGACCAATCTGGAGACCAGCTACAGCGCCACATTCAAAGGGGAGCAAGTTAAGGCTCATCCCACTGACAACAAGCTGCAGGACCGCCGCAGGATACGCAGCCTCTACAGTGAACCCAGCAAGGTGAGGGCAGCCTGCATTCAGTTAGACATAGTAGAAGCTAATATTAAATGCATTGCTTCATGGTTGAGTTAATTTGTTATAATTTAGTGTTTGCTCATATGGGCCTTTTCAGAATAAGTCTAAAAATAACATAAAATTACATGGATTACTGTTTGGAGGTGTTCATATGGCCCCTCCCTGTCTCATTCTCATTCTTGTAGGACGTCTCAGAGACTGGTCTGCTGTAGTCAGGTGTGTTTTCTGTTTCTTCTAAAGGCATGAAGACTGGTCCAACACAAATGCATACTAACATGGTATGCACTTAAACGTGCCAATTTTATCACCCAATGTATCCTCTCCAAAAGACGCTCTCACCGTTCATCTCTCAGGCCACACCCCACCACCTTTCACTGAATTCAGTTTGATACATATTGGTTGGTTTTATGCGAGATTCTGGTAAAGTTGAATTTCCACACGCTTGTCACATTGACACTAGAGGTGGGAGGTATTGAAAAATGGATATAATTGCCGTAGAATATTGAGAATATCTTCTATAACAATCATAAATTGCTCAAACTGATCAAAAATAAAAATAACAGAAACCTGCAGTGTAATCTTTGAAATAAGGAAATAAAGTGGTATTTCTGTTTTATATTCTACTGTCCATTAGCCATTTGTGCTTTTGTTGATTAACTTAAACCATTGCCTGGCACAGCCGTGCTTCTAATTCTCTGTATTTTATTAATTATATATTAAGATGTCCCATCAATTCCCCCCTTCCTTTTTTCAAGGTTGTCTTACAACATAAAGATGCACGTACTCCATACAGGCTGATAAAACGAGTTGAATGACTGCCAGATACTTTTAGCATATTATTAAGTATTTCCATAATATCTGCTAAACATATTCCAGGGGAAGCATTTTAGATTAAGTTATCACATGTTCAACAAGGACAACTTTCTTTTGCAGAGAAAAAAAAAAGAGACAAGACTTTATTTGTTTGGGTTTAATGGTCGAAATGATGCATTACCTATCTATTTGTATCTACACTGTGTGCAGTATATAGACGCTTTTGGAGATGGGCTCAGGATAATCAATATGCATCAATATGCATCTTATTTCTGCACAGTCCTACACGGAACTGCCATAACAGACATATAAATCAACCACAGAATTATCCATAATTTATCCATAAGAAATTTTTAGGAGTTCGGTGCATGAACCACTTTTAATGCACAAAATTATTGTTTGTTGCGTTTAATTTTGTTTCCATTGCACTGATGTCATAACTTCAATACATGCAAATGCAATTGGCCTTTTAGTGTAATAACCAGCATGTTATTACATTTTTTTGTCTCGCGATGAAAACTATACTAATCTAATGCAAGATTTAAAACACTTCATATACTCCCAGTATAGCACCACGGGCTCCAGAAAATGTGAATCTACATCCCAGTCATTTGCCATTTAATATACATGATTTTAAAGGCTGCGCATGACATGATTCAATCAATACCATTTTCAAATCTTTTTTAGGTGGACAAGCCAGCGCCACGTGCTAAACCTAGAAAAACACCAACCACAACAACAGGAAAGATGGTGAAAAAGGCAAAAGAAAAGCAGATTTCTAGTACTCTGTCGTCCAAGAAGAAACCGGGCGCTGCTGAACCCAAACCTGAAGGAGTAGTGACAAAGAAGAGCAAAGAGCTGAGTAATAGACTGGCTGAGGCAAAGCATTAGGTCTGTAAGGTGGCACATTTTCAAATCCATTTTATTTACTTTAGGTTTTGCTGCCTTGTCATTGTCATCACTGTTCACTCTAATGAACACTTCTTATAATGCAGTCATGTTCTAGTAATCCGAGTGTATGGGAGCAGCTGATTGTTTTGTGGCACACACAATATAGCTTTATATTTTGAGCACATCATTTGCACATTTTAATAAAGTTTAGTTTGATCTTAACTTGAAAATAGCCATGAGTATACATTCAGCATGTGTACAAGAGCATCTGGAGGGAAATAAAAATGATTGTAGAGCTTTTAGGTGGGCGATTGAAAAATAATTGTGCTATGACAAATCTGTTCTAAGGTTTCGTTTTTACAGTGCCTCAGTCATGGTCCTGGTCTTCAATTCATTGTTCTGATTTGATATCTGGTTTCATCATTTGGGTTGCCAAATGGATTGTAATATAATACTGCTACAGTTTGCATGAAGGAGGCCATCTTTGGTTACGTTTAGACATTTTAGCAAACACAACATATTGGCTCATTATCAATATACATTAACATACAATGGCCATTTTAGTTTTAATGGATATTATGCATGTGATAGTAGTAATTCAGTTTGGTCACATCAAGTACATCACAGTTTTGTCGGGATAAATGGGAGGTAATGAATTGGCCAACAAATGTCAAAAGTTGCAATGGAGTCCAATTCCACTTTTAAACTGAATTTAAAAAATGAAAGCATAAACTATTCAAATAAACATAAGCACCTGGATTGGCTGCTACCAAGAGTTAAGGAACAAAGAATGGGCCAGGACTTGAAAGGAATTGAAGGTAATTAACAATGCTGCTGTTAAAAATTAAAGCTGCGCAAATGCTGTAATGTGTATCTGTTAAAAAGTCTAAAGCTGCGCAAATTGCTGTAATGTGTATACTGTTTTTTTTTTTTTTTCACCATCACAGCCTTCCCTTTGTAGTTGTAAATGCAACAGTGCCCAAATAGAGACACAAATCCATTTTAGCTTGTTTGGATAAAAGGTCAAGCCCAGACGTCCAAAGTGGTGCTATAATTATGTCATGTATTGTCTGGTGTGAGCTGTGTGTGGCGTCAGCCCAAATGAATTAAAGTGACTGTAAGACATTGTTGAATCACTGCAAACTTTCTGGTAGTGTGCTTGTATCCTAAGATTGCGCTGGATTAATTAAAATGACAATACATACCTAGAATAACGTGTTGAGAACTTTCCTTTTACCAAAAACGGTTGTGTTTGATTCGTTTTCATTCATTTATCTGCTCACTCAGTTTGTCAGCGGCAAAAGTCTATTGCAGGAACTGTGAACCATCAGCTGGGACAACAACGTCACCCTCCTGGACTCATCAACACGAGTCACAAGACTGAAGAGTTTTCCCCAAGGACACAACAGCAGCATGTACAGTACTGCCAACCTTCAGGTTCAGACACTGAACCACTGTTGTCTGATTCAGGAGCAAAAACACCCACATCTAAGCTTGTACATCCAAACAATATGCATTTAATCACCATTATAGTTTTATTGGATATTTTTTGATAGCAATAGGTTATATTTTAGGTTTTATTTGGGGAACACAAATATGATGTAGAATGTTATGGTAATTTTCCTCCTAACCTGACTGAATATTGTGCTTGTAGATAAAACTGCTGCGACAAACGGTCATTGTAAGAATATTTAAAGTGCTCGCAGCCTATTTAATTTTACATTGAAAGTTTTAGCTGCAGAGGATGGAAAAAGAAATTGCAGATTCAAATGAGTTTTCTTTTCTTCTTTTTCTTTTTTTTAAACCAATGTTGTGGTCTGCATTTTCATACGCTATATACCTTTAGCTTTTGCAGACAAAACCCATAACGAACAATGACTTGCAGGTTGCATTGAATATAGGTCAAACTGAGAAAGGAGAGACATGAAAACCACCAGCAGGGGGCAATATAAACAAACCAGTGGACAGCTTGGAGAAAAACCGCTTCCGCTGTTGCCGGAAATAAACAAAATCCCTCTACATCGAGAGGGAAGAGTTAGGTCTGCTTGCGGCTGCTGGCGGTACAACCGACTTGTAAGAACGTTAAATGTACAATTTGCGGTATAAAACGTAACTTTGCAGAAGTTCACAGAGAGGCTTGAAGATGACAGGTTCAACTAACGTTAACGGGACTGTTGCAGTTTCTTGTAAGCTAAGACTGAGATTTCCCAAGCGATAAAATGATTCGTTAGTTTAATTTTCATATTCAGGATCATCACCAAGGACATTTTCGACATCTGGTGGTGCGGTTTGTGAGTTTTACTGCAGTTTTAAAACTATATTTTACGATCTGGCTGAAGACCCGGCTGGGGTCGCCTCTCCTGTCATAATGTCCACTAAAAGACAGGAGAAGTTTGAGGTGGAGTGTAGGTGGGCTTCATGCGGCTTCAGGGGCCACACCATGGAAGACCTGAGTGTCCACATGTCCCAACATCTGCAGGACTATCTGGGGGACAAGGATGCAGCAGAAGAGCTTGGTGAGCACCCTTAACAGTGCTTATACAGTATGTTTTATGTTCTTAATTTCTGTGTGAATAATATCCTTTCGTTCAGATGAGTACGCTTGTTTGTGGGACAGTTGTGAGTTTCTGTCCATGGGTAGCCCACGAGAATTGGAGATCCATGCTTTGTTTCACAACTACCACAGTAAACTCAAATATGCTGGTTCACAACTGCTAAAGCAACGCCAGGACCTGCCCAGCTGCACACTGGGCGCTCATAGCAACAACCTTGTCCCAGAAGGATCGGAAGGATTTGTTTGCCAATGGGAACACTGTGATGTAAGTAAATGTACTTGCCTGCATAACTGTCAGGGTAACGGTTAATTAAACACGATCTATCATTTTGCCGAACAGAGCTCTTTTAACAATCCTGAGTGGTTTTATCGTCACGTGGACAATCACGTTGAAAGCTCTGAACCTCAGTCTCTAAACGAACCTCAGCAGCAACAAGCTCTGTTCTGCCACTGGACAGGTGAATTGAGCCTTATCTTTCTTGTTTAATTGTATAGACATTATTTGTGTATTTGCACTCTTGTTGCTACAGTGGCTTGTAATAGTATCCGTACCCCTGGAACTTTTCTACATTTTGTCACATCATGACCACAAACTTGAATACATTTTATTGGCATTTTTTGTGAAGGAGCAATACAAAGTGGCACATTATTGTGAAGTGGAAGGAAAATTATTCATGATTTACATATTTAAAGAGTTCTTTTGCAAGCCACTGTATTTACATCTCAACTTGAAATGTTGTTGTTCTATTTAGGCTGTGATGCGTTTTTCAAGATACGCTACCGTCTGAGGGAGCATGTGCGCACTCACACTCAGGAGAAGCTTGTGGCTTGTCCCACCTGCGGCAGCATGTTCTCCAGCAACACCAAGTTGTTTGACCACCTCCACAGACAAGCTGAGCCAATTGGTAGGAATCTCACATTTAAAACACATTTAATTTGATTTGAAAATGAAACATGTATAACACAAATCTTTGCTTTTGTTCTCAGAGGCACTTGTGTGTGAACATTGTGGGAAAGCTTTTTCTAGTGAGAGGCTTTTAAGGGACCACGTCCGCCAACATGGTAAATACTACTTCTCTTTAACATGTTGACAATTCGATCCATTGATCTAAATGAATTTAAACATTTTCTTCTGGTTTAATGTGAAGTTAATCAGGTGAAATGTCCCCTGTGTGACATGACGTGCACCACTCTTGCGGCCCTGAAAATTCACATCAGATTTCGTCACTGTGATGAGCGACCATTTCCATGTGATTTCTGTGACAAAAGGTACAATCTCCCAATAAATAGTGGCATCACACAGATAGAGTACAAATAAGTATATTGCGCAAGATTTAGTCTCAACTTATAAGTGCAGTTGTTTGTTACTTAATTAATTTCCAGTATTTGTTCATTTTGTAATTTCAATTTACAGATTTAAAAACCAGCGTGACCTGCAGAAGCACACAGAGATCCACAATGAGGGCTCAGTGTATCAGTGCACTGTCGAAGGCTGTGATTATGCCTGCCACACTTTTCAGACCATGAACCAACACTTCAAAAGAGTCCATGAGGTCTGTATCTGTAAAAGCTGCATATCTGATTTTCAAACTGCAAAAGGCAGAAGTATGTATTTAAATTAAACAAGTCCATAGCTTTCATAAACCCACATCATTATGATTTAATTTTCAGGTCCACGCAACAGCTTTTTTATTATTATTATAATTTTTGTGGGGGATTTAGTTCCTGTAGGCTTTATTGACAGGAAGGTAGTGTGAAATGGGGGACGAGAGAGAAGGGAGGACATGCAGTAAATGTCAGAGTCGGGATCCAAACTCACATCACTGCACTTGGAGCCTGGCATACGTGTGCTGTATCTCGACCACCGGGCAGCACGCAACAGCTTTTCCATACGGTGAAGTGAAACGGGTGGACCGTCAAAAGTGCTGTCTGTCAGAGACATTGTTTATTATAGATAAAATACTTTACCATAGATGCAGACAGCACACAGCAGTCTAATTTGGTCACAAAGTGCTGCTTTTAAAATATATTCTATGTGGGAGAAATTAAATGTACCAATTTACAAGATTAACGTTGGGTTTAACAGACTTTGATAATATACCATTTCAATACAATTTAAGATCTGAGTTTAGTAGATCTTGATTGGTAATTCCTTGTACATACATATTTTGACTGTGCCTTTGTGTTTCTGACTAGAACATTTCTGTTTCAGGCTGGGGGCATGTCCAAGTATAAATGCCATATTTGTGACAAGGTCTTTTCCTGGTGTTACACTCTCACACTGCACCTGCGGAAGAAACATGAACTCAAGTGGCCCTCTGGACATTCTCGCTTCAGGTACTTTTAATTATGATGTAATAGAGTATTTTAGCGTTAGTTTAGAGTGTAGAAAAAGATTCAGTTGTAGTCATCTGGACTCTGTTTTTAGATAAACGAAACGTTTTGACTCTCATCCAAGAGTCATGCTCAATCTGTGAAACAGATTAGTTTAGAGTATTATAAAATAATCGGTAGTGTGATATCAGGCAACACTATCAGCGTTGCAAGAAACTAACAAAAGAAAACCAATTTTTTTTCGTCAAAGACAAAATATTTTGGATAAAACTTGATTAAACCCCAGTTTATTTATTTATTTATTTGAATCCTTTTGATTATGATACAGTTTTGACTTGTAAATGCAGAAAATGTAATGCTTTTTATTGTTCTGTATATTGTACAGACACATTTTTCATATTTCTAAAATATTAAAAACTTTTTTTTTCCTCCTGCAGGTATAAAAAGGACGTTGATGGCTTTCTCAAAGTGAACATGGTGCGCTTTGAGACTGTGGAAGTGACTAAAGAGATTATGAAGAACATGGCCAAAAAGCCTCAGAACACACGCAAAAGTGCGAAAGCCAGCACCAGCCGTAACAGGAAGTCCTCTCTTCCACCTGAAAGCTCTCCCGTAGGATCGTCCTCTCCTTCGTCCTGTTCCTCCTCTTACTCCTCACAGCTGTCAGGGGAAGAGGACATGTCCTCTCAGGCCAGTCCTCGCGACTCCCCCTTGTACTGCGTCATGAACACTGTCCCGCACCTGGAAGAGGAGCATTTGTCCCAGGACGACTGCAACAATAGTGGGACGTCCGGAGCTGTGCAGGCCCTGACAGAGGTGGCCAGAGGTTTGGGGATGGATGTGGTGTAGTAGCATCTGATTTTAATGGTTTCAAATTCTACTTTAAAGGTCCTATTTTTTTTTTTTTTAAAGTGCTATAACCGACATTTTTAATATCGATATATGGTTTTAGCTAAATCTTTAATTTTTGCACTTTGATGTACTTATTCCTGAAGATAAATGTCATAACTCCTGTACTGAAACATTTGGAACATCCTTTTATTTTATGAACTGATTTTATTTGCTTTTTATACTCTGTGGTCAAAAGATTAATATTTGGATTTCCACCGATCTTGGGTATTTTATAGTTGTTGTTCAAAGTTTTAAATAGTTTTGATACAGAGAAACATTGTCATTAGTTTTTGAATGTATTCCAGTACTAACTGATCAAGTGTTTGCAATATATCATCAAAAGCATAAAAACGTTTTACATATTTGAAATAGTTAACTACCAAAGCATTTATAACATATTAGAGAAATAGTCATTCACATGTTGGCTGATCTCATCAATCCAATAGGCACCCTTTATGTTTATTAATAAAATATCAATATTTATACAACTTTCTCACATACATATTTACTGGGGTGCTGGCTGCGCAGACAGGGCTGTGAACCCAAACCTGCTGTTGTCATAAGCCCATAATGAGGCGGGTGGAAGTGGCAAATATAAGTTTTGCTCTGGTGCTTGAATTAAACAATTGTCTCTGAAATCTTGTGTAAAAACTGGAGGGCAGTAAAAAGGTGTTCCTGAATTTGGCATTTGGTGTCTGTACATCTGATTTGCACTTGAGTGAATGGGAAGTAGAGTTTTCCAATTGGAGTAAAAGTTCAAATCTGGTGTTGGTTGTGACGTGACGACCGCACTGGAAGATTTCTCCATCTCATCTGGTCTTTCCTGCTTTTGCCTCTTTGCGTTAAAGGCGCCGGGATACTCTTTTCGTCGCTTCTTGTAATGCAGATTCTTGTAGCTACGGCAGGTTTTAGGTTTCAAATCCCTCTCAGATTTTGCTTCGTTTTCTTCTTTGTCATCGCAGAGCTGGTTAGGAGCCAGTTTGACCCTGTGGCTCTCATTGTTTGGATGATGTGATGGGAAAGGGTAAACGTGAAGTGAGTTTGTGTACACTGGCCTGGAACTTGAAGCGTCTAAAAATGCAAAAGAAAATAACAATTAGTAATAATCATATTGTCCTGTCCAACATTGTCACTCACCGAAATCACATAGTAGAGATGGGTGCTTCAGAGTTGCATTACATTTAATTTGAAATTTCTACACAGAAAAAAGTAATTTGTAATACGTTATTTATTTATAGAATGTATTTCAATTACAGGAAGTAAAGAATGTGGTCTAATCAAAAGAATACATAATTCTTACCATTTGTTGTTCCTTGTAATAAATCTGCCGAGCAATATAAACATGCATGGGTCCCCATTTGCTCCGCTGCTGCAAGGATCAGAGGATATTATTTTTCCCAATAATTATATACATGTTTTGTAAATTACATTTATAGGTTACTTACTGGGGATTTGAATGACTTTGCATGGCTTGTTTTGTGAAATGCAGTGAATGAATGCATTCCTGATAACGACAGCACTTGATTATCTGCAGAGGAATGATAATATTAAGAAACGCAGAAGAGAGACTTTCTGATCCTTAAAATTGGAAGATGTTACACAATTTTCAATTGCACTTTGTGATCATTTGGTACATGGCTTTCTTTACAGATAGTACAGATTCAAATAACGTGGTCAGATTACCTAAATCAGATCCTATCAGTGTGTCAATACTTATAATTCATTTCAGCTCCATCTACTCCAAAACTGAAGTTTTGAAACCAAACAGGAAATAATGGCAAATATGTTGTCAATGGCCTTAAGTCTCTTCTCTACAATGCATTGGCAAATCCAGTGGTCTCTCATAAAGACAAGATTAATTCAGTGTTCCAGAGGAATCTCTTAATCTGTTAACAAAGCTGTCTGTTGGGAGCTCAAACAAGAGTGACCCAAGAGAAACCTGAGGCCAGACAAAGGACCAACCCATTTGCATTATGTACTTCTATAATGAATAAGACTGGGTCACGAACAAAGCTCTATGACATATTAGTTAGGCCTACTCATATTAGTATAAAGTTTTACCTCAAGTTCTTCAATATTCAATCTGTCTATCATGTTTTGTCCTTTTCAAACCACAAGTGGTAATATAGCTCATAAATTGGTACATTTTAAAGCTATTTTAAATAATGAATACTAATCACAACAAATGCATATCAATTGTAAATATCTGCGCAAGGGCAAGGCAATGAAATGTTGCAATGAATCCAACATGTCTACTCACCTTTTTAGCTGCCAAACTTTTCCCCAATGAACAAAATGCAGGTTCCTTGTAAAGTCGTGTGCTGCTGTGGTCCTACACACCACACAGCCGAATGTCCAGTGCGACGTGCCTCTTGTCCATCGCCTGGTCCACAACCAAATCGGTCTGTTACTTACCAGCACAGACAAAGACTATTAACTACTCCTGAAACCTGAATGTAATCCCATCAACTCACTGAACCTGTGTGATTCACTTTGAGGAAAAGTGGATTATGGGCCATCAAGGCTTTTCTAATAGAGAAGGGATGATAATAAATGATCCCAAACAAGTACCGGTAAATATTATACGACTAAAATGAATTGAACTGTAGAAGAAAATGTAACTTCAACAAACAGTGAAAGTTGTGTCCAACACTGCGCAGATAAACCGATACTCCATAGGCCGCGATGGAACCGTTCTAAATCCTGAATTCTTTGAAAGGCTGGATGTGGCACCATTGGACTGTCCTGAATAGCCCCAGATGAGCTGAGCTAACCTTTAAGTGGATCCATTAAGTACAACATACGATGCCGATTGGATTTGGCTTTGTGATGACATGTTCTCCTTGATGGGTCAATGCCAGTCTCACTCACAAATCCTGTTAAGACTCAAAAGTGTTTCGAGCATTGACCCAAATACACATTTGTGAGCGGGTCAACTGGTGAAAAGGCAGACTTTTTCAAACTACTGCCATAATACGGCTATGAAAGCGTAGCTCTTTATGTTAGACTTTTCTAATTTGATATGTTTATAATCAACCATCGAGGATAGAAAGTGTAAGTTTTTAGATTTTATGGCAAATTACAAAGTGCAAAAACAGTTTAACCCAGACAATAAGGTAGACGCACTTTATTCCTAAAACAGAAGCTGCACCATCAGTAGCGGCACACAATTATATGTACACATATACACACACACACAATTACCTAAATCTGTTATATAAAATATATCATCTGACAATGTACCTTTGAATTATTCTTCAGAGCTCATCAAGTAACTGTGCAGGAGCTGAAGCAGACAGAGGTAAGTCTCATCCACTCGCTGGGTGGGACGTCAATGCCCAAACCACCGTACTTCATTTTTTTTACAGCATGGCAATAAAAAGGTCAGCACCCTTTTGAAAAAATAAGATTCTAAAAGCAATCTACAGCAAGTTCACTTTCAACAAGTTTTTCCATGATGTTACTGAGAAAATTACACTTTTCAAACCAATTCCTTTACAGTGAGATGTACACACCCTCTAGGATTTGTAATATATATTTATATATAAAAGATATTAAGCATTAAAAATTCCACATTTAAAAACTTAAAATAAATAATATATGCAGGCATTTCATAAGATAAAATTTCATAGATTGCAATATACAGTCGATAAAAATTTATTCTCCTTTATGAAACGTCCCTTGATCATCCAAATAGTTCAAATGGATCCTTGGCATCTGATTGGTGAAGGTGGAGTTCTCCTCGAGTTTGGAGAGCAGTGCTTTCTGCACATTCCCCTCCGCAGAGTGTTTCAGCATCATTAGTTTCCACTGAGTGCATCCAATCAGACATTACACGCCAGATGCCGTGGCGCTTCAGAGCATGTTCATGATAAAGTTGTACATTTGTGTGAGCACCACGAAGTGAACAGGCAGACAGGAGCGGCGGTCTTGAGTGGCAGGGTCACATGTCAGCCATGAGAGGGCGTTGTAATGCTCCAGAACAAATCTGTCATCAAAAGCAAAGTGAAATCAATTAGTCTTCTTTAAATGCTACAGGTTATTTTTTAGTCTGGAGTTTTACCTGAGCACGTCCGAGGTATGATTTGAATCCAGAGGATGGGAGTGTTTACTGTGCAGCAGCTCATCTGACTGGACAGACGACACATGCAGGTGCAAAGAGGCCTGACAAAACGAGGGTCCCATTAGAGTGACAGGTTTTAACTGTTTACAGTACATGTTTTTATTTTATACCTACAAATAAGTCATTTGAAATAAACATTAACCTTAAAATAAAATGGAACCCAATTTTGAACCCTTTGGAGTAGAAATAAAAGACTGGGCTCCAGTTATTGCAGTTAGATTTATTCCAATAGTAAGAAAAGATTAAAATTTTATTGTGCTCTTGCTTTAAATACGCAATGACTTACACATAGTTCTAGCATGTACATCTTTAAAGGATGTTTCACTGTAGAACTGTACCTTGAGAAAGAGCGGACACTGGTCCTTGGCTTCAGGACAGGCAGCCCAGAACCAATCTGGCAGAGGTCCAGCTTTGGCTGTAGAAACAAAGTAGCCCAGAGCCATAGGCTGCTGCAGGATGTTCAGAGCCTCTTCGTGAGACTCCATTCGGTCAGCACTTTGACCCTAAAGAACCAAAATATAACAAATAAGAAACCCACATGACCAATAACTATATCTATTGAAAAAGAACTAAAATGTCTTTTAAATGACATTTAGTTTGGCAGAAAACATAAAAACAATGTCAAATCAGCACTTTATGCAGACAGTTTAATCAATTGCAGTCTGATACGTTTCCATGTTACATATGAGATTGACCAGATGGGGTATGCTACGGCTGCTTTGTCGTCTGAAAAGCTGTTCTATAGCTGTGAACACACCAGAAAAATTAATGCATGTGAACTCTAATATAGATTATTTTAGTAATCGAGTAATCTATCGATTCTTTTCTTCGATTAAATCAAGTAAACTGTTATTTTTGTACATTCCGTAAACCATTTAAAAACATATATACATGTGATACACGTGTGTGTGTGTGTGTGTTGTATATATACACACACACATACATATACACACATGTATGTGTACACACACACAAAATATTATATAATATGTTTTTTAAATCAATGTTATCGTTCATAATAATAAACGTAAGAAATGGAGTTTCTGCATAAAATAAAATTGTATTCTTAATTTCACCAGTATGTCCCTAAAACAGCAACATTTCACTTCACCAGTCCAAGCTGTTCCCTTTGGATTTAAAAAGGAATAATTAACTTTGGAGGGGTGGGACCAGTGATCCTGGTGTTTTGAGCTGTGGCGGCCGGAGCTAGATACAGTTGCAGCTCGGGACACCGTGCTCTTTCACAACAAAACTCACAACTAAAATCACGCCCCTCTCTCTCTGCTGTGCACTGCAGGTCCAGAACAAGCTCCACGTTAAACAAACGCACCACAAGTCGTTCCGTGCGCCAAAGATTCACGTATAGTAAATTAAACGAATCATCGAGGCAATAAAATAATAATAATTGAAGATTTTTTGTAATCTAATTACTCAATTTACTTGAGTAATGGTTGCAGCCCTAATGTGAACACTTGCAAAGTGACAAGGTTTATAGCCAACCCTCGAGTATCCTAAAAACAAAGCGTGAGAGCCAAGAACACGTTAGTGACAACAGTTTAAACAACAGACTGCCTTCCTTTCACGGTTTGAGAACCAGCGACCCCAGCTTTAAGAGAAGATCTAGCCTGTCAAAACTCTAATTTTTGCTAGAAATTTATTTTGATATTTATTGGGAAATGTGTCGGAAAAAAGGGATGTTTTAAGAAGATGCAAATAAGTTCTAAAAGCTTTAAAACTTAAATGATGTTTTTGCCTTGTGACTGCAGTTGGATATCTATGATCTCAGTGAAGAAAGTAAAAAGGTATAGAATACAATGAGAAAGGTTAGATGGCCAGCCCGGATCCATCGCCAACCCTGTCAAGCTGCATAAGGAAGCGAAGAATTTGAGCCTGGTATGGTTTAATCATTACCTGGCTCATGTCAGACTTATATGCGAAGCCCTCTGGATTTAGTTCTACATAATAATCAATCTGGAAGAAAGTGGGACGGAACAAGCAACGAAATAATTCTTTTGTTAAATCAAGATGAGAGAAAAGCACAAACATCTTTCCCATTCACAAATGTTGGACAAACTAGTCGGCGCCGCTATGTTAGTTTGCTACCTTCATTTGACACTACACTTTGGCTTTTGCCCCGTGATCGGTCCAGTCCCCAACACAAACGAAACAGCGGGAACCTAATAAGATGAATACAAGCGTGTGTGAAGTCGCACATATTGCCAGAATTTGTCTCGCTGGCCAGGTTAGCGATTGGTTATGAATAAACCAATGCCATTCAGATGGGCTTTGATATAATGGCACTGACTCATTCACAAGAATAATACAGTAGCCATTTGCAAATCTGAAGTACAATGAGACATAATTGTTGATGGCTTAAAGCGCCGACCTTGCTGCCGTCGCCCCCGTGATGGTAGTGCGAGCCCGGAGAGTGGACAGGAGACGTGGTGGGAGAGTTTGGAAGGATGTTGATGAGGTCTGGATCCACCATGTCATTGTCAAACAGGTCAAAGAAACCCATTCCATCTGATCCATCTGCATTGGCACAACACAATACATTTTGAAAAGAGCTGGTAAAAAAGAATCATCAATGTTCTAATGTATTTCAAAGCAAACCGTTTATGGGGTTAAAGTTGATGTCGATGGGCTCAGTGGTGTTCGTGTTGACCTGAACCATGGCAGAAGTTGGGAACACCAGGATGTGTGTACAGGAAGTATCCTGAGGAGTGCTCAGCTGTGACGTCTGCATGTTGAGTGTGGTGCTGCGGCCAAATACAGAACCTGTCGAAACTGAATCTAAAAAGGACAAAACAGACCTAGGTTTATAAACGGGATTTACAATAAAATACAATTAAAATCATAATGCACGCTTAAAGTGTTACCTGGCATAATTACAAAGGAACCCTGTGGCTCCATAGCAACCAAACAGGCACTAAGGATGCTGGGAGTGTCTGAGGCAGAGATGCCACACATTCGACATGTTTCTTTCAGACGTTTACTTAGGGACTGCAGATTTCTTCTACTAAGCAGAATACTCCAGTCTTCAAGACAAGACAAAAACAGATTAGTTCAGCTTGAAAGTGACAGCTCAATATTGAACAGTATTTGGCCACTATACCTCTCAGTTCGCCATGACCCATTCTGCCAAGCCGTCCAATCACCACCCTCCAAGGCAATGACGTCACCTGCACAAGACCCAGACACCAGTCCCAGAGCTTCTGCAAGCCCAGTCGCCGGGCGGAGCCCTTTTTCCGACGAGCCCTGAGAACAAAAATTAAATGTCATTACAAAGTAAAAACCCTTGCGAAATGCATTCGTCTGCGTGTCTACATGCCTGTTGGGAACATCGATGCTAATGACACAGGTCTCCAGCAGTTCTCCATGTTGGTCAGTACAGGAGGCCAGCAGCCAGCGCTGGTCATGGGACAAACAGTAACCAACAAACAGGACATTGTATTTCTGAGAGGCCTCTCCAAACGTTTCCCCCAATTCAGTTTGCTTGTCTTTTATTGGAGCCAGAATAAATGGTGGCGTGTACAAGCGTTGACACTCTGGTCTCTGTTCAAGGAAAATGTTTTTTGATGAGAAGCGAACACACTAAACATGAGTACGCGTACCTAGAAGTATCTGAAGTTACCTCTGGATTCTTTAGAGCCATGTCAATGGCAAGCCCAGGACCAAACCCTGTGAGGGTTTTGAAGTTTGTAGAGTTTGGCAGAGGCCTGCGACACTGTGTGAATACTGAGAAAGCCAAAGATTTGAGGTGCTGGCTATAGAGATGACGCTCCCCACTGCGCACAGGCTGAAGCATATACTGACATGGGACAATCTGTAAAAACACACCATACATTAAGAATATAACTAAATTCACATGCATGTTATGGTGACTAGAGCCATCAGACTAGAGTCTACACATCATGAGGTCATTTGTATCAGCATCACACCTGGTGTTTTAGGCAACCCGTTTATTTTATGGCAAGATTACACCAATATGTCAAAAAAGTAGAGAAAACATTTAACTCTTCAAATAGTTCACTGGGCTATTTTCACCTCCCACGGTGCTCGTCGTTAACTTGTTCTGCTGCAGTCTTAGTTAGGTGGTGGGTTCAACACTGCATCTTGGCTAAACAAATAATTAAATGTAGCTCAATATAATTAGTGAAAAAGTACCTGAACTGAGACTGCATTTCTGATGTGAGAAGGCAGTAACTGAAGCATCTCCATGTAGCAGCACAGCAGGCCTAGAGTGTACGTGCAGGAGTGGAGCTCTCTGTCTGAATCCTCGTAGCTGAAGGGGTCTACAATATATACCACGATGGCAGGTGGGTAAGATACAGCATGGGATTCCCCATCTGTTGGTTTTCCCACTTTATCTCTCTCCATTGTGCTGGTGAGAAATAGATGCAATTATGATAACTGATATTTTAGACACAATGACAAGTTACAATGATGAAGAAATGCTCCTTATAAGATTATATGAACTCCCTTTGACCTACCTCTCTGGAGCCTCCGTAATCCCTGGAGTTTGGTTAGTGGATGACCCGATGTCTGTCCCAGAGTTTTGCTGATTGGACTGCGGTCCATTCTGTGATATGCCACTCTGCGATATGCCACTCTGCAGGCTAGCTCCAAATGCGGAGTAAGAGCTTGGTTTGGCAGATGCCATTGACCCAATTGTCTGTGAGCCAGCAGAGGAGGGGGCAGTACTGTTGACTGGATTGGGCTGGGCAGAGCTGCTGCTGGAAGTGCTTGTGTTGGTGCCCTGGGATCCTGAGGTGGTGCTGGCAGAGTTGCTCTGAGGAGGGAGAGGAGCCACTGGGGGACTGCGCTGGGTCAACAGAGAGCCATCCAAAGACTGTTGTGACAAGTAAGGTGCTAAAAGCAAAAGAAAAAGTCAGACAAATTTCTCACATGTTGATTACAAAGCATGGGCTTCAGGTTTAATGAAAGTACCTAAATCATAGCGGCACACTTGTGCAAAGAGCTTAAGCCTATTAAAAGCTTCATTGTTCCCATCTCTTGCACCCATCTTGAGAAACCAGTCGCTGAGAGCCTGCTCCGTCATGCTTCTGTCTTCTGTGGGACCGACTTTCAAAATGCCCTCTGGGTGACTCTTGCAGATGGGCCTGTGTTGCCCAAGTTGACATGCCTGAAAAGAGAATATGCCAAAAAGTTTGAATCATTTCTATCAGTTATATTTCTAGGAGACATGTTCAAACAAAGATTTCATCAGACACATGCTTACCTCATATATCGCACTTAGATCTTTAAAGAAGGTCTTTGCGCCTCTAAGCAGCGCCTCATTTTCAGGGCAGATGACAACGTAGCCTACATCTCTCTGGGAGCCAAAGGGATCAAGCATAAGCTTTTCCCAGTAGGGTAACCCAAAAGGAGACAGTACCACAAAGTCATACTCATAACCCACCAAAAAGGTGGGAATGGGCAAAGGCTCAGGGGACTCATCGGTACCTGTCCAAGGAAAATGTTAAACACAAAGCACATAAAGATATTTTACCAATTAAATTAATTCATGCACTTACCGTATGAGCCTCTCCCAGCCATTTTGTGGAACTGTTGCCAGGTAAGTGGGCCCTGCACACCCCATGAGCGTACACTTCTTTTCTTCTGGATTGCATCTTGAAGCACAGGCTGCAGAGACAACAACACCCGCAGGACATCCTGAGAGAAAAGCTGGTTCATCGTTGCTGCTTTAGAGGGAAACAAACCTCCAATTAACATTGATATTTAGATATATTAAATGTGTTAAACTTGAACTCATTCACTGTACTTACATTTGCATTTTTGCCATTGATGAAGACAGCTGCTTTTTACTAGAGTTTCGTCTACTTTGCCTCCCGACATATTGTCCATAAACTGCCGACCATGTTCCAAAGCCATGTAGCAATCATTATAACAGTCTCTTTCCTCCACCCTTAGGAAAGATGCTGTGATGGAGCTTGGCCTGGAGTAATTTACCCCAGCCAAAGGAGCAAAGGGATTGGTGCATTGGTCCTGTAGCAGCAAAATTAACTCATCTGGGGGCTTCTCCTTCAGACTGCCGGCTGTGTGTATGGAGGACACCCGTAGCTCCTCAAAATGCCTCTCTGTGTCCCGACCAGCATCTGAACCTCGGCCCACTACGTCCAACTCATCTTCAAGAAACAGGCCCGCTGATTGGCCAAAACGCCGATTGGAGACGGCACTAAAGCCACACGTGCAGGGATATTGGGCTTCCCCATTATCTTTGAGGTACACACCCACATCAGCTCCACGAATGTTCATGTTGCAGACACAAACGCAACAGCTTTCGAAGTTACAGTCTTTAAAGAGGTTCATGACAGACTCCGACAAGATGAGTGTGACATAGAGACTGTGCGCCTCAGGGATAGAAGGTACAGTGGCGGGCTCCACAGAGCTCAGAGGGCGACAGGTGGATGGGGTGGAGGCGGGAGAGTATAGGTCCGAGTTGTCATATTTCAGCGAGCCCTGGACGCTGGCTGGACCACCACGGGGTGTGCGCGGGGTCCTGGGCGTACGGGGAGTGGGCACAGAGAAGCGAGGTGTGGCCGGGGAGGGAAGGATGCCCGGGTTACTGTTGCTAGGAGGTGCACTACTGGACACAAAGGGTGTTTGAGTTTGAGGTGTGTAGGTCTGGATGTAGTCCGTCTCCGGACTGAAACCACAAAATGTGTAAAAAGAGCAAATTAGGGTTACATCTAGTGATTGTTTTGAAAGAGCTGCATGTCATCATAAATCATTACCCGTCTTTAGTGACAGTGACACTTGAAGACATCAGATCAATTTTCCCCATGGTCCAACTGGGCGTGTACACACATTCTTCTGGCAGTTTGATAGGTAACAGACACTGGCTAGGTAACGTCTTAAGTGGAGCGTACATGGAACAGCCAATAAATGGCTGAAATGTTTCTGATTTGTAGACAAAGGAAAAGTCCTGCACAACAGAGTACAACACTTTGTAGAATGATACATTTACTGTATGGGAGGCAGGTGGCATGAAGTCTTACCTTAATTTCAGATGGCTTCGGGCTGCAGAAACCTTCCTCTATCTCCATCTTGAAATGGCTGTTAAGTTGACTTCCATCCAACAAAGTCAGACCAGCCCCAACTTCCAGGCTATCTTTGCTCCCAGAGTTCATGGGAGAGTACCCTTGTTGCTCTAAGGAAGGCGGCGTGGGGAACATCTGGTGTAGATCAACTGAGCCTGAACAAGAAAAGTTATTACTGTACACCTCTTCAGAAACCATATTCTGTAGCACCCATCTCAGAATATGCTTACTTATGGACGACAGGGGGTCAGAGGCAGGTGCTTTAGTGTCTTTACAGCCAAACTTGTCATCTGCAATGATGCCAGCACGTTTTGACCCAGGCTGTTAAAAAAGACACATTTCAATCAAGATTGTGTTGCAATTGGATTCTTTATTACATCACACTGAATGTACATACTGTTAACTCATCATCTGAGTTGAAGATTTTGTCCAGGTCACTGTAGGACACAGCCAGGTCATTTTCATGAATGAGGCTGGTCGTGACAGAGGGTTTACTGCCTGACGCACACTGACCATCTGCCAAAAACAAAACAAAAAACAAATATAAAAGGATAACTAAATGTAATTCATGATGCAACTCAAGCATTTTTTAGAAATGACTTGCCCTCAGTTGTTCCGTTTCCTTCATCATTCTAAAAAAACAAAACAAAGTTTTAGAATTTACAAAGTTCAAAGTAAAAAAGTCAACATGCCTCTCTGGTACATTCAAACATCATGACTATGCTGACTAAACTCACCTTGTGTTTCTTGCCGCCATCTCTCTCAGGTCCAGACTTGTCTTTTTTCTCGCTGAAGACAAACTCCTCGTCTCCTTCCACAAAGGCGTACGGGTCTGGTTCATCCCCTTGCTCCTCATCTCCAGTGACAGGCACAAGATGGCTGTTCCGCCGTTGAGCGTATGTCTTCACCAGCTCCTGGGAAACCTTCAGGCGATGTGTGGATGTCGACATCAACCTGCATTTGACATGCATTTATTAGTAAAATCAACTAGCATAGAAACTGTACCTAAGTGCTCTGTAAGTGTTGAAATTGGTACTTACTCTGTAACTGAAACTACACTTTCTGTTCCTCCATTTCCACTACCATCATCCCGCATTTTGTCCAAAGGTAGCTGAGGGGTTGGAATGTTGGTACCCTTCTTCCGGGGAAAGTTGAAATATTTCCAAGGATTGTGTGAGGAATCCTCGTTTGGATTTATGGCAGAGCCGACAAAAACAGTGGGTTCTAGTGTTTCATTGTAGGGGGCAGGAAACGAGAAAGGCATTGACATGTTTTGCAGAGTAGGCTCGTCTGATGAACACTTCTGGGGCACCAGACATGGCTCTACGGATGGTGGGTAAAAGGGTTGGTGAATGGGTGTTGAGTTTTTCATATCACCAGGAGTCATGTCACCTTCAACAGGATCGCATGGATGTGGGCTGAGAGGGGGAGGAGGTGGGGACCCTACCATGTCTCCAGGAGGGCCGTGAGCATGAAGCGTGGGGGCTTTTGGGGGCACATTGTCCACATGGTGTAGGCTGGGGTATGTGCCCTCCACCTGTGCTCTGAGGCACAACCTCTGCGCCTGTGGCTCCATGGACTCATCACACACAGAGCTACGGTGATGAAAAGGGGTTTGTGGTCGCTTTGTCTGCTTCTCTCCTTTCTCCAACTTGTCACCCAGTTTGTGTTTTGGGGCAGACTGGTTGGACTGAATGGCTGAAGATGGGTGTCCTGAGGTGCTGCTGGACCGCTGTTTCTGACCTTTGTGTCTGATTATTTTTTTTAAATTAAAAAAAAGGGGGAGAACATTTATTATAAAGTAATTTTGCTTTTCAAAAAAGTAGTTTGCGCTTTCTTTCTTTCTTTGAAATCTGTCAAACTAACCTTGAGCAATTGCAGTGTGGCTTGCGTGTGGGCTCAACAAAATCCCAGACTGCAGTTTTATCAGATTCCTCATCACAGGTTCCATTGATCAATGTTGGAAACTTTCTCCTTGTTATTTAATAAAAAAAAATCATTCAGTTTACACATAGTTTGATTGAACATGTGAAAACAATTTGACAAAAACAAAACTTACTTGCTCCCTGGACGAGTAATGTTGTACTCCTGCCAAACAGACTCCACCATCTGGCTGGCAAGTCTTCGTGGTATTCTACCGCCATGAAGGCTTTGGTTGGAGTTATAGCAATCAGATGAAGACGAGAGTTTTAGCCACCTCTGTGCTGGTGGGTGATCTGTAAAGAAAAATACATACAATATTAGAATACATTTATAATAAATGGCTATAATCTTGAACTTACTAGTATGTGCCTCCTCTGGTGAAGTTGGGGGTGTCAGAGTAACTGAGGACATAGAGGGGTCTCTGTGCACAGCGTGGCCACCACACATGGGTGAAGAGTTGGACGAGGCCTGAGGAACTACCACGGGAAGGTCTGAGATGGGCAGGTGCACCAGACAAGCAGGATAGACCATGCGTACGCCGGCTGTAAAAGGAAATTAGTCATTACACATAAACCTGAAAAAAACACAACCAGCAGTAAAAGTTCTACAAGCAATGCAGAAACAGACACTTATCCTCATAGGTCTCATACTTTGTTTAATTGGGGTGTGTGGTACTACTTACCAACCAGGACTTCAACAGCAGCCAGAGAGTCATCCTCCCAGTCAGTGTCTTCCATCTTCTCCTCTTGAAGATCCTTGGGATTGGGACTGATGGGATAAAACTGCCTCCACTCTTCAATGAGCTTTTGAGTGGGATGGTCTGACATCTTGAATGCTTGGCCAGTAAGGGTCCCATTTAAACCATAAGGACTTAAGATGACTGCAACACAAAGCAAGAGTCACGATGCAAATTTGTGTCAACAAGAAAATACCAAGGGGAGGATTAAACACCGCTCTAACCTTGCATTGAACTGGAGCTTTGCTGTGCAAGGCTGAGGTGCTCCTCACTCAGTTGCTGAAGTGGCTGATGTTGAGCAATTTCCACACTTGTGCATACATTGCTGTCACCATGCACGAAGAAGGTGAATGCGCAGGACAGGTGCTCACTGAAGAAGAAAAATATATTCTTTTGACTGGCTACTGGATAGTGAATACTGTATTTTTCTGACTTAAAGCCAATACTTTTTCCACCCACCCCCACCCACATGCTTTGAACCCTGCGGCCCATATAACGGCCACCGGGGAACCCTCTAGCATGAAGTGCAAGTGTTTGACGCACTGTAGAAGACGCCGATGGACAGTGGAAGCCCTATCCAGGGGACACGTCGTGTTCTCTGCATTTTAAAACAATGTGTGTTTTATTCCAAGCAGACTCATTCACAGAGAAATTAGTCTAATGAGGAAGTAAATATAGACCTGGCGAAACGCAAAGACACACGCGAAGCATGGACACGCGATATATGGCGGTCTGCAGTTTGGAACCTGCCGCATTGAAATTAGACTTTCTTGGCCCGACCTGACCCCTGCATCACTACCGTGGAACAATCTGTGTAAATATCTCATGTTACAATGCAACACTCGCTAAGCACAAGCTCAGAAGCAGATGAACCAGATGTGAAGACAGACAGGTAAATGTCTGACTGTAGGGGCAGCTGTGATGCGTCTTCCGTTTAAGCTGTTTGTTAAGTAAATGCTGTGTTTTATTACAATCCAACTCATATTCAATGAGAAATTAGTCTAATTAGACCAGCGGCGCAGCGGACCACGGGTGTGCCGCGAGACCCCAGTTCAAAAAGACAACCAGATCGCTACCGTGCACTATATTTACAGTATGTGTAAATATCTCATATTACAACGTGGGCACCTATGGCTTATTGACAGGTACGGCCTTTATATGTACAATTTCTTTTTTCTTTGTAAATTTCGTTGGCGCAGCTTCTATTCAGGAGTGCTCTATAGCCCGAAAAGTACGGTAGTTGTGCATTCAAGGGAGAAGACTCAAATTAATCATGTTATACAAGGGGAAGATAGACTATTACGTGTAGATTTAAAAAACAGCTTCATGCAACAGTAAGTTACCACATTGAAAATACCTATAGTATAGAAACTTAGATAAAATTGTCAATGTACTTTTGGAGATATGCAAAACTTGACTAAAGAGTATATTGTTAATAGTTCAAAATGCTACAAAAAGAGCTGATTAAAATGTTGTAACCTTAAAAAGGTGCCCTTTTATAATTCATTTCAAATTTGTGATAATTAAACCGCAACTACCGGTACTTTGGATTGACATAATATTATCTATTGTAATTGGGATATTAGATATTCCCTTTTGTCAATATCGCACCCCCAATTGGCAACCGTGCGTCCGGCAGTTTATCCCGGGGCATCTGGGGCAACAGTGGCTAACTACCTAGTATGGACTGAATGAATAATGCATTGTAAAATTATTATGGTATCTTGAATTGGCGCTATATAAAATCCAAGGCAGCATTTTTTGCTAACAACATCAACTACAATGGGCCAGTATGAATTATAAGTTTAAAGTAAAGAAAAACAACAACATCTTCACTACATCTGTAATAGTGGGCTACTAAATGTACTAAAATAGTACTTGTTGACATGGTTGCTGTAAAACCACAATGATGCAAACTCAGGATTTATCAAGAGACTACAATGTTTACCAGCCAAATAGAGAGATGAGCCAACTCCACTCCACTGCTTCTTTAAAAACATGCTAGAATTTTGGGGTGGCATATTACAGTCTACATGGTCTTTAAACGTGCACCATGTAAACGTGCATCTATATAAATTAATGTTTTACAGTATGACTTTAAATTTAGCTCCATGAAACAAGCAGGTGACTGCACCAGGCCAAGTATTTCTGGAGATGCAAGCCCACTCACAGCAAGAATGCGTGTTTTAAAAGATATTTTTGAGCAATAAATATATTTGTAATTGAATAAATGAAAGATTGGCATGTTAAATGCTATACTATGGAATAAAGCAAAGCAATAAACATCTCCATAGAGACAAGCAGGTAGCAGACCCCCCAGCAGTTAAGTTACATAGTGCACCTTTAATAGCAATTGGGACAAAAATTAAAACATGCCATAATGATTCTGAACAACAAATTTGTCAGCTACAACAACAAAGTCCTGATGTACAGTTGCTTTGATTGAATCTTGGTTGAGTAGTCGTTAAGGCCAGGTTTAGCTATGGGTTCATGTTGAGCGGTTTGTGTGGGAGATTTTTCTGAGGGTGGAGCTTGTGCATTTTGTCAGATGCTGATAAAACACCCTCTGTAAACTTTTATGACTCCCTGTTTTGGATTTTTAATTTTCTATAAATATTTTTTTTTAAAACAACAACAACAACAACAACAACATTGCAGTAATATCTGCGGCTTCACAAGTAAATGTTAAAATGCATTAAAATTGCCAACCAATGAAATCACAATTTAAGAAAACAGCTTTCTGCAGCGTTCATGTGCCACTTCCATTTGGAAAGTCCTATGTTTTTACCCGCCACCACAAACGCGGCATGACTTCCAGTACTGTGAAATATTTAATTTCTGCATAGAAATAGTAATACTACAACTTTATGATTCGGAAGGTGGTCATTGTCAACACAGCAAAAGGAACTCCTCTCATCATCACAACAGCAAATGCTGCACCATAACCCACACTAGACTCACATTTGAATATTCTGAGACTGAAATCAGTGCCGCATTGCATTTTATCAGAGAATAATTTATTGCAACAGCCTCTGTCATTATTTAACCTATTTCTGTGACACAGAACTGAGGGAGTACAGGGGTTCAGGTATATAGAGCAACAAGACAGGCCAAGTAACCTCTGAAAATACACATAAGATCCCATTTTTGGTATGATTAAAAATATTACATGGATTTTAAAATCTGGACTAAAGCATAGATATGCATTAATGAATACAAACTTCTGAACAAACATGGTGATTTTATAATCAGTATGACGTACCTTTTATTGAGCGTCTTCTCGTCTTTCTGATATGGCTTTACAAACCACTTGCCTATGCGCACGAAACCCCGATTCATGAGACAGCGCTCCAACAGGTTGTGGATGGCTTTAAACAGGAGTGTACGACACTCATAGGACAGGCCACTCTCCCACTCGCCATCCTCTTCACCTAGAGCCGAATAACAGGCAATTTATTACACATTAAGATATTTCATACAGCAAAAAAGTGGAAAATTGTGATTCATTTTTATTTTAATTGCCCATTCCTACTTTTTCATTTCTCAACAGAGCTTGCATTAGTCAAAATCCACACCGTTTAGGTAGCTTGCACTTACTTGAGAGCTCATTGTGAATAAGTTCAGCAAAACTGGGATCATCCCCCCACCAGAACAGCCAGAGCTCTCTGCGACCAGGGGTGTGATGTCTTCTCCACACACTTAGGACATCTGCTGCCAGGCAGCGGCTGAAGCTGCACAGGATGGGATCCTCTTCAGTCACAGGGAATACAATCGGTGAAGATGTGGGTCCTTGCCACACAAAGCGTCTCCATTTTATTCCGGTCAAATCAGCCTTTAGACAGAAAAGAAATATTGTAAGAGTGGGAATAAATAAAAGGTAATGCAAGTAGTTGTTGTATAACTGCACTGACATGTGTTTATTTTAATCAAATATGATAGTATACTCAATACTGCAACATCTAAGACAACACAGACATTGTAATGAAATAGATCAATTAATTGTCAAGATATTGCTGTAGCTTGGGTCGTGAACAACAATCACAAGGGCCTATGGGACTATTAAACACAGGCTGACACAGATTTAGCTAAATCCATCATAATGGATAGCTTATTACTATACTACAGTGTCTTGTATCATTAGAAAATAGATGGACAAGCTGTCATTTTGTGCTTCACATAAAAACAGCACTAGTATGTTCCTTAATGGTTTCAAAAGTTGTGTAGGTCACTAACGTTATTTACAAGTTGCAGGCCCAATGCCTTTAAGCCAGTTTGCACTGACGTTATAAAGCTTGTTGCCTGATTAGCCAAAATGGCTTTCTGGCCTGAGAGCTAACGCTAGCAGAGACTTACCAGGCAGAAGAGGTTGGAGTGGCAATCCTCCAAACTGGCCCCGTTTGGTACAAAGCACGAAGTCATCCTTTCACTGCGTGGCTGGATTCTTTAAGTCCATCGTTTCAATCACCATTGAAGGCAATGACTGGTCCCGTTATTTTGCGTTAAAGCACTGTTTAGTGCGAGTTTCCAGTTCAAGCGCTGGCCCAACTTCGGTGCTAAAGCTAGCGCTGTTTATATAGACAACTTCTAGCCGGTGCTAGCCAATGCTAGCCTTGTGGCTAAGCTAGCAGGCTCCGATAGCGTCAACTATGAGCTTCTAGCTGTTCATCAATCCTGTCTGAAATGTATTGTCTGATCTGGATAGCCACAAGCCTGTCGCTATTGCTACATACCGTCAAATCAGAAATCCAATTATCACTGGTTCAGTACAATCTAATAATTAATTACAATATAAGATATGGTAACCACGATAAAATATAACCCCCAAAACTAAAAACTTTACCCCCAAATCGTGTGCCCCTCTTGTGCTAATGCTATTGCAAGCTAGCTGGTCTGAAACAATTTCAAAGCAGAGGAACTCTCCCCTCCCCCTGAGCTCTAGCCAGTTAGCACAGAAGCTAACATACCAGAGCTCCAGCGCTAGCTGCTAGCTAAATAAAACAATTAGCTACACCGCCCTCCTTCCCACTAAAATCATCACAGTGCCCAGACATAGTAAAACAACCCATAAAACAGCGGATGTTCTGTATTTGCCGGGGTACTCATCGTTCACGCTTCTTTCAGTGATCCATAGCTCCTGCAGATTTCCATTATTTCAGTTCATGGATTGAATTCTTTAATGGCGGCCAGGAGGACAACTCTGCCTCTCAACTCCTATTGGCCAATTTGTGGTAATGGGGGCGTCATCCGGCGTCAAGTAGCTCCATGACTTCACAGTTTACAAGATGAAAGCTCCACTGCATCTGTCATCTTTCAGTGCTCAATGATTCATGTCGGTTTCTAAACATGTTCGTGTGACCTAAATCTCACTATGGCTTTCTACGCCACACAAACATTGTAACACATTACCATACATTAAATTCCACTCAGACAGAAGCATTGATTTTTATGTATGTATGTTTTTGTTTTTACGATTATTTAACATATATGTGACTGACAGAGTTGTGTTGCTTAGCAAGTATATTTGATACTTACGTCATTAATACAACAATATTCCAGATTGGTTTTACTATGATGCCATATCCATAGTGAGCCACTGGGCGGAGACTTTACGCACAAGAGTCTCGTAGGCCGTCCCATTGGGGGCGGGCCACGGATGCACCTAGATTGTCAACAACATGCCGCCACCGACAGAGACTTTAGCACGAAAAGATACTGTACACAGACAACAAAGACATGAAGCTAAACTGTCATCCCGCAACATCGTCTCCGTATTTTCTCAATTTGCTGATGATCATTTAACTCTTGTACGGGTATGTTTCACGCACACATATTTTAATTTAGTACCATTTATTAATGGCTAGCTCTTTTGACACCTGTCATTTCCACAGTTCAAATTTCCTAACTGTTCTGTTGTGTTTTATAAAAGCATGCTCACTTGGCCTTAAGTCCAATAGGCTTTCACTGTCCTGTTGGTAATACTGACATCAACCTTCTTCTCTCCACAGAATCTAAGCACTGGGTTAGCTGTGACTGGTGTGATTATAATTGCTAGAAGTATTAAACTGGTAAGAGCTAATCCCCAGATCAACATTGATATGTTAGCCTCGACACTTTTACCAATATTAGTGCAGTCAGTCCTTTTGAAAAGCAATGAACTTTAAACTTAACTGTAAACTTGTGTACATAGAAATGCCTATTTTTATTTTTATTTTATACTATAGTAATTTTAAATTGTCCCTTAAATGCATGCCCTTTTGTTTGACTGAATATATGTTGTTTTATTATTGCTCAGTGTTTTGTGTTGCACCTTCATGCCGAGACAAGTTCCTATGTCTGTGAAGTTTGTTCATTGACAATGTCAATAATCCCCTTTCTGATTCTGATTCCGAACATATTCTTTCTAATTGAGATTTGCAGACATTTACACTAGATTAATTTTTATGACAAAAAGGACACACCAGGTTACACACATTCTCATAAGGTTGTGTTTTTACCTCCTCAGATGACAAAGTTCCATGCAGCTTCTCAGATCCCCCTGCATTTTGTGGAGAGGAACATCACTCTTTATGGGAAGGTCCATGCAGTTACAGAGAATGGCCTTACCGTGGAGCATGTCCCTGTCTATTTACCTGTCATATCTTCGTTGCTTCACAAAAAGCCTAGTAAGAGGAATATATTTGTGTTGCCTCTATTCTAAAAATGTCAAACTCAAGCTTGATACCAAGGCTTGTTACCAATTTCAATATCAATACCAATACCAAAAACACAATTTTATTAGACAGTGTGCATGTAATTTCCAACACAAAATAATTGTAATTTCTTTGTGGTCTGTGTTCAAATTTGCACTAATACTACAGTCAAATTGGGACTAAACTAGGACTACGTCCGTGAAAAAATCAAGTCTACATTCGAATTAAAATGGGCTCAAACCAGGACCAAACATGTACAAGTGTGAACATACCCTAAGACTAGTTCTTAGGGTATGAGATTCAGACCTATCCAGTAATATTTATGTGAAATTTTCAGTCTCCAAATTAGTATCTAGTTTCAATACTAGTTTTAATATCGTGATACATCTGGATATATATATATATACATATATATATATATATATATATATATATATATATATATATATATAATATATATATTTAATTGTATTCATATATATTTAATGTTATATACAAATTAATAAATATATATTATATATATATATATATATTATAAATATAGATCATATATAATTAGATCTATATTTTTAATTATGTTTTAATTGCTTGATGTAACTATGTTATAAGTCCCAATCAACAGTGATGGAATAGATTGTTGTTATCTATTAACATTTAACTTTAGCTCACCAAATAGTCTATTAATAAAGGCTAAAATAAGTAATCATAGTAATAGCAGTTTTTTGAACAACTTTGCACGTGCATGTTTATTCTTGTATTCAAACCATGATACATACATTCTCGAGGTTTTGGACCAGAAATGAATTGCCTAATCTCTGGTGGTCTTCTATTACAGATATGTCTCCAAGTCCACTGCAAGTACATCTTGCTGGAGTAGAGCTCACCCCAGAAGGCAGGCAATGGCTACAAGAAAACTTGCTCCCTACTAAAATGGTTGGGATAAAATTAATCAGCCGGCAGGACGACATACTTTATTGCCTTGTGTCCCAAAACAAGGTACATTATAGCAGTTGCATATTCAGTTTTATATCTTAAAAAGTATTTGTCACTGGAATCCAAGTTAATCTTGCACGTGAATTGTATTTTTCTCTGTCCACCAGGGGGTGTTGTGGACCTATTGTGTCAATGAGGAGCTCCTCAGGCAGGGTTTGGCTCGCACTGCTCCCATCACCGGGCTTCTTCCTGAGTCCCGGCTTTACTGGCGACTGCACAGGCGACTGCACAGGGCAGAGGTCAAAGCTGAGAGAAAGAGTCTGGGCCTGTGGAAGGAGGACAGTCTCTGGGAACGAGCAAAGAAAGCCTTGACAGATAACAAAATCCTCAGTCTGATCAGGAGAGTTTTATCCAAGACGTGAGAAGACTAATCAAGTTATAATGAAGTATGCAAAGACGTTTTCTCTGCCTTGAACACTATGTCGTTATACATTCCACCAAAAATAGTTCCATCAATCACTCTTCTGACATTTTAAATAAATTGACCATTTACTAGTAAAATTCAAAATGTCAAGTCTGTTGACAGTGTTTTTCATTAGAATATTCAAATGAATACATTTCCTCGATCACTATATTACCAGATGTTATATGTATGATGTATATGTTCTGTTGGTGTTTTTGTTTGGGATACTCTCAAGTCAGTGAAGGGGGAAGGGAGTATAATTGTGTTCTAAATGGGGGGGAAGGTTCAGTGGTCATTTGATGACCATTGTTGTTATTAACAAAAAATCATAACAAAAAAGTATAGTTAGTGGCGTTTATGATATATGTTATATGCTGGTCACTTTGAGACCTTCAGGTGGCCTAAAGAGATGAGTCTGAGTCTGCTTTTAAAGAGGGTTTTATTTATACAATTGGAACTTTAAATCAGATGACTAAACCCTATAAGCATAGTGTATTTGTTGAATTAAATCATCTTTGTTCATGTAATTATTGTATCAGTCACATACAATATACAGCATTTAGAAAACGACAGTAATACATATGATCACAATTAGCACATGCACTGTCAAATTTCTTCTTGAACCCGGACCTAAGCCACGCCATTGTTTTATTGCAGTACATATCAGTATATCAAAGATGCAATTTGTTTGCATATGTTGTTGTCTTGGTCTTCACAGAGAAGTGAAGCAAGAGGTCCATGCTATCCTGCTCCTGATGAGTTCTGTGTGGGTGCAGGGTGAGCTTGTTCTCCAGTCCTACTAAAGGGTAAAGAGATTAGCGCAGGGGGAGGAGGGTCACCAGGGTAAGAAGGGGATTTTGGGTTCGGACACAAAGGGGGCAGAGGAGGAGTCACACTGGAAGGGAAAGGGAGAGGAGAGATGGGGGGGTGCGGGGGGGTTAATGAATCAGCTAGTCACCCTTTTGTTGTGCAAATGTTATAGTGACTGTTACGGCCTCTGCAGGGCTGTGATTGGTGGGCTGGTTTAAATTGTAAGGTGCATTTCATGAGGGTTGTTGCCAGACTTTGAACTGTCAGTGAGGGAGAAGTGGGAGCAAAGTCGTGGCTTGAGTAAATATCAAGACTGCAAATGTTTCACTATTTGACAAAATCCCTTGAATAAAATCTTTGTAATTTATTCAATTAATTACTATTCACCGTTAAAACAATATTTCGAGTTTACAAGTTTGCATATTTTTTACATTTTGCTGCCATGTTTACAATTGCTTAGTAGTGGATTATTACAAGATATCCACAAATATAGTAATTTTGATGTTTCTCTCCAAGTAATGAAATATTTAGCCACAAGGAGCCACAATCCAATGTACTTATTGTGCCCATCCTAAACCATTCTTCATTCAAATACTAACACATGACATTAAAATAATGACTCAGAATAAAGATCTCTTTCTGTGCTTCCAAGTAAGTAAAAGTGAACTTGAATTATGATCCATTCAGGCTCGACTTGTTCTTTGTCTGCTCCTCCGAAAGAGTCCGTTCCAGGTTTTCTGGTGAGCCTGGTGTCCCAGCAGAGGTGGTTATTTGAAAGAGGACCTTGCTGGATGCACTGCTTGCCCACACCAGTGAAGTTGTTGTTGGGACACTCTCTGACTGGAAGTAAACCTCTAGCACTTAGTTCTTGGTTGCTATGGACTTACTATGGGAGCACAATTTTGGAAAGAGTGACAACATTTTATGAGGACTGCACAAATCAAAAAGTCGCAAAAAGTAAGTTAGTAATGTTTCTTCCATGCTTGGTTATACATGCTATACAACTGACATTCATTTCAAGTATAGATTGTAGCTACAAATGTTTCTTGTTTTTGGATTTGGTCCTGATCTGTTAACAAACGACTGTCACTTCGATCGTGCTGTTGGTAGGACACTCTGCTGTTACTAGGCGTGATATGCACCTTGTGTGATGACCAAGCTGACTTCTAAAACATTTAAACTTCTAATTTAGCTTTCAACTTTCAACTTAGCACTTTAACTATTATTTTCAATGACGTGTCAGGCCAATAGAAAACAACCAAATGTACTTTGTTGCATTTAGATTTGCTAGGTAAATGCATGGAAAGATGGTAAGAACATTTTTTAATCTTTGTATTTTTTAGCTTTTCGGCATAGTCTTGTATCATGAGAGATCTGCACCAAGGCCGAACAACAAAGGCCTTTATTACACTCAGCCGGTAGCCATCCACGAAAGAAAGAGATGGGGCACTCCCCCATCCGACAGCATGGTCCTTGGGGATTTTTTGATTTAATTGAGTGGGTCTGTGAAGCTGGTTGAATGTGAGAGACAAAAGGATTTAAAGACATAGCAAGTTGCCATCAAACTGTGGGAAATGCATATCACTAAAATGTATTATCAACGTTTGTGGCATTATTGTAAGGCACAGCATACAATAAACATGCATGACAGGAAGTCTCGCGTTTGGGGTCAGCTTGTCTCTGTTCACTAAGATTTCCTCCAAACGGCTCACATATTTGCTTTCACCTACTGTCACTGTAAACAATCACTTGTGCGCATTTGTAACACAGGGGCGCGAACACACCCACTTGAGCTGTGTGTGTGTGTGTGCGTGTGTGCATGCTTTGGCTGAAAACTGACTCTCGTTGTCATGAGCCTGAAGTATTGTGAGCTGTATTGGCTTGCTGGTGTAGGGTTGTAGGAGTGGATACACGAGTCTTTGTGGGTGCTCTGATCCCTTGTGAATAATTAAAGTTTCTTGGTGGAAAAAGGAGCAGAGAACTTTAAATGAACTGCATTGTGGGTGCTATAAGGAAGTCAGTAATACAGTGGGAAAATAATATAATGTCAATGGATGAAGAGGAAAATGCAATTAGAACAATTTATTTAATTTAATATTTTGTGGAAATATCCTAACTATTTTGTTTGTTGTTTTTTTTGTCTTTTACAATATAATGCATATTAATTAGTACAATGTATCAATGCCTACAATGAAAGTGATTCTCAGTATTAAGTGGTATTATAATTTAGCAGTATGGCTTATACTGTAACCGACCAAACTATGATTTATTTACTTAAATTTGACTCTAATGTTATCACTTTTGTTCAATGTATGTACATGCTGCCTATAATCACTGTAATCATTTCTGCTCAAACTGTCTAATGTTATTCCTAGTAAAAAGCCCGGTCATATCCAACTAGTTCCTTAGTAAATAAGGCCACACATGACCATGATTACGAGCAACTCCATAAACAAGCATGTCTTCAGCTCATCTGAATATTTTGCCATACTTTTGACCTGTGACCCATTAATAACAACTCTGGATACTATCTCTATGTGTCAAATAGCAAGAAATGACACAACCTGTACGTGTCTTGTTTTTTTTTTAGTTTAGCCAAATATGTGACCAGGAAGTTTAAACGTACTTGTCTAAAACCCATATATTTACCAGCCTTGATGTTTACGCAGACCAAGTTAGTGAGGACCCTTGTCTTCATGTGAAAGCATGTGTCTAGCCACCAGCACACTCAATCTGTTTGCTGTCTGTGTTATAATTGTCCAACAAACCCTTTGAAAGCTACTCATTGACTCCGTGGAAAGAGCAATTGGTTTACGGCAAAGAACGGCATTTATACTTGAATGATGAGTAGGTCAGGGGTAGACAGGGAAGACCTTTGTCTGAAAGGATGCAGATGATGGCAAAGGAACAACATTTAACTGATCTACATCTGTGCTCTGCTTCTTAATCTAATAGAGTTTGTACCACATTTGAAAGATTTGAATCGGTCACCGCAGGCCACAAAACCCCCACATAAACATTTTTGGAGATGCTCTTTGTATCTGATCCAGTTGTCCAGATTCTATATTTGGCCCTAAATCAAAATTTCCATTTCCATTTTCAATCTGATTGAAACTGATTGGACGAGTGAGGGATTATATTGACTTCCACTTGCTAAAAGGTGCTGCCTTGAATGCAATGCAACAGTTTATTGCCTTTGGTCATTATGCCATGCCCGGGTTGGTCTTTTGCTGTCCATATGACCATTAAAATGGTCTTTGAGCACAAAGCCAGCCTGTCAATATAATGATCAAGAGAAGTGTGTTCATTTGCATTATGTCGATTCATGACAGATGCTACCCTTTTACAATATCTGTTTTAAGTCAATTCAAACAGGTTTATTGATGATCTTGTCAGGTGTTGTCTACCTATTTATTTTTAAGTTTGCCGAGTATTTTTCATTCTGTTGGTGCAGAGACATGTGGCAGATGAGTCCTCTACTTGTGTTACCAAGCATCAGAACAAGAAATAGTTTCACCCACTGTGTAGTGTGGCGCATGTCAGCCTGCACAAAATAAGATTAATGTAGCATGTGACTTCAGTGAGGTAGTAAGAAGATCTCACAATATCCCCATTGACTAACCTCTTTACATATCATATAATGGACATTGTAATGGACACAGTGATTTAGTAACAGTAGACCGTTATTTCTGATTGGAATAGGACAAAGATGTGCATTTCACACAAACACCAGAAATCTGTGATAATGTCTTTGCAATATTGATTCATTTCAGATATTAAGCCGGTCATGTTGTGTTGTGTATTTTCTTATTTAAACTTAAAAAACATAGTTATTACTATTTTATTTTTTAAAGGATTTTCTTTCTTTATTCGACAGGAGAGTGCAGCGTGAAATGGGAATACGACTGGGGAATGATGGAATGAGCCGGAACAAAGTACTCCTCCTGCTTTGACTCTTTACTTTGGCACTCGTAGGTGTGTTGTAGCAGTGTGGGTAGTAATGACTATGTTTACATTTACTTGGGCGATATGTCAAAACATGAATATATTTTTTCCCTCAGTTTGAACAATCAAAGTTTTTTATTTAATTTGATTTAAAATGGCTTTCAAGATTAATTTCCTGAAAATAACCAAGACAGTTAATACAACAAATAGTTGATCTTTTTTCTCCATAGTCTGTACCTTGCACCAGACCACATTTGGCTGTCGATTTAAAAGACTCAAGCAGATAATTGACAATTATAATTGTCTGAATCTCGATCTTGATTAAAATTCCGTTTATTTCACAGCCCTAAACAGTAGTAAGATGGCAACGATTCTCTTACATGACAATAATGTATGGCTGCACTTATCATGTCTATGTACGTTGTAGTTGAAAGAGGCGAATTATAATGTTGTGAGCATCATTTTTTTTCCCTGTTGTGGTCATTTGTTAAAAGTTCAGGAGTAGTGTTCTCTGTGCTTTATTGACACCGCCAGTAACTTCATAAAGGGCCTCTGAAAACACACAAGGATCAATCACTTCCGTCATAAACCGTGTAGGTGGTAGGGTCACAGAAAAGACACCTGAACCACAGACAGCCATTTCCCAAAACGCTAGGAAACTTACAGTCAAACCTGCGGGTGGTTTTAGGGCTGAGTTGTAAATCAGTGGACGATGGACAAGCAACAGGTGAGAACTGTGACAAATGATTTGGTGGAGTTAGAAGTGGAAAATTGGAAATCCGGTGTGAATGGAAATCATAAACCGAGGCAAGACAAATGGAAGTTAATGCCTGGAAAGGTGAGAGGGGGTCAAATGGGCGACCTGAAAAAGCTTAAGTTGCTAAGGAAGTGAGAAGTAGATGAACACGTTAGACAGTGGGAATGGAAAAAAATGAAAGATTTCACTGTTGTTTGGTAGTAAGTAATCATGAATAATTGTTAAATTGTTATGTTTTTTCTCACAATAATCACAAGTTTTCCTTTTTCCTGTGTTTCTTCACTTAAGTAGATGACTCAGACTCACAAAACATGAATGTGACAAAAACGTCTAAAATCACAGTTATCACGGTTATTTTGAGCTCTTATGATTATTATACTGTGTCCTGAATAATCACAATTATCAATAATTATAATAATTACAATTATTTGATTCATATGTTTTTCTTATTTTGCGCAGGAAATTTGCACCAAATCTGCCCTTGTCTCACCATGAGCTCACGAGTAATGAACAGGAAAGGAGAGCCCCAGTATCGCCGGCACTTTCTGACCAACAACAGCATCTTCCAAGGTAAACTTCTTCTAATAGTTCAAACTGTACATCAGGTGAATAGACAGCAGAGGGAGACTTTTCCTCAAAACAATGTGGACACTTTATAGCAACATTACTGACTTTTACTTTAAATCATAGCCATGAACATTAGGAGATTGGAATAACTCATTCCACACCACCATTGAGCCAGAATTTCATTTTTTTTAAAAGTTCACGCACTTTCCCATGGAGCACAAATGCAGGCATGTTTTAGCACTATCACTTTGATCTGAGAGTAATGAGATTTGGGGTGTTGAGGCTGCACCCGCATCCGTCTGACAAATGTTTGAAATGTCTCTCTGGCTGTCACACCGAAGGGAGACAGGACTGCAGCCTGTCCCTGTGAGCTCCTTCTCTTCTAATAAACTTGTCACTCTGTAGCATGAACTGTAGGACACTCAGTTTAGCAGCAGGAAGCGAGGCATGTAGGCACTTTGTTGATTTGGCTCTGGTTCTTTTTCAACGCTTGGGTGTTGTTGACAAGATTTTGCTCAAAAAACAATTCAAAGTTGTGCTACCCGGTGGTCGAGGGGTTAAGGTGGCAGCACTTATGCCAGGCTCCATGTGCAGTTGGCCGCATGTCCTCGCTTCTCTCGTCCCTGTTTCACGCTGATCTTTCCTGTGTAATAAAGCCTTTGGGCAAAAAAATAAAAAATAAAATGATTCAAAGTGATGGTCACATATTCAGAAGTAATGGTTCAGTGATGTCGTTAATTCTTTTCAAGGTTGTCACAAAATGCATCAGTCTCTTGGCATGTGAAGCCATTGATTTTGCATCTACAATCTGGCTTTGACTTTCCCCAAATGAGTTAATCCACACCACTATTGAGCCAGAATTTAATTTTTTTTAAATTAGTGATGCAAAATAAAGTGTGGCATGGCATGCTTGTACCTTTTTGTGAATTCACACTATCTAGGTCCATCAGGATTTAATTAGATCACTATTTGTGTTTCTAAAATGCTTACCTTTGGCTTAAGAAATAAAACAAAAATTAAATCCAAGTTTGAACACGTCCCTATTTTCTGATGCAAGGTGCTTGCTGACTTCTCATATGTCTCATTTAGCTTTTTGCATAATATATTTTTTCTGGTTTTGTGGCCCGATGGCTCCTTTTTTCTTAGTCCTTGTTGAATGTTTCCATCTTTGTGGGAGACTTAAGGGTCCTGGGATGTGTTTGAGCATGGTGCATAAATCACTTTGGTGTGTTTGAAGCGAGAGGGGGGCAGTTGATTGATCAGGCAGGTGTGGAAGAAGAGAGTTTTACATTTGAACTGCACCTCTGAGAGGATTTTAAATAGTTTCTTATGCAAATGAGTAAATGAACATTAGGAGATCACTGGTGAGATCTGTAAGGCATTTCACTGACGTCAACAAGACACGGCTAACTCAATGATCACACACATTTTGCTGGGTCCATTTTTGTAGTTTTTCAGAATTGAATTGACTTAAGATTTGTTAAGTTTGTATAATTCACAAAAGGAGGAGAAGATTGTATTGTATGTGATTTTGGCTAAATGTTTTGGCTACTTCAAAAAAACGATTGCGGGCAAACAGAGGAAAGTCGGCTAAAGGTCATCGCTACATACTTTTACTCATGTTTAAACGTCACCTTTTGATTGACATTGATGTTCAGACACACATCTTTAGTTCTAGACAGGACTAATCGATTTGGTAACCTCTGCCTCGTGTTTGAACACCGTCGTGAGTACGTGGTTCAGCCTCTAATTAATTGACTCCTGTAATCTCGATGTAACAGGCTTGAATGAGCACCAACGGACAAGAAACTCCCATAGGGCCAAAGTTCCACTGGACCAAATGACAAGTCGGGTGACATGCTTCTTCTAAGCCATGGTATTAATTAAGACGAAGTAGTCCTTTATACCGCCCTGGTTCTTCTGTGCGCATCACAGAGGACCTTTTATGTTTTGATGAAGCCTGTCTCCTGCTCCATGGAAGAATCCGCTTTGAGCTAGTGAGAGAGGGAGAGAACGTGTAAAGTGGGTCATCGCGTTGGTATATCTGCGCATTGGTTACTTTCCTCCGCTTAGATCAAACTGGAGGAGCTGCTGACTGTGAGAATCTATCATGCTTGTTTGGGGGGCAGTTTAATGGGAGCCAGGAAGCCCATGCAATATACGAGGGTTTGGGGGCTTTTCCTTCACCCTTTCCCGCGTGTAAGCTCTTGCATGCCAACGAGCACCCAGGGCGCGTAAAGGATCGGCGTATTTACCAATGCCCAATGCGTCTGGCGGATAGAGGGACAGTGCGCGCGCTGGAGACTGATGGGCTGTGGATCTTCTGTGACCAACGCACACAAACACCGGTGCACACGCGCATTTGCACTCGTATTTTTGTTTTGGCAAAGAAAAAGTGTCAACATGGCGCGCTTCAAATGAACATGGATTAAAGGCATGTACCCACACCAAGGCGAGAAAATGCTACCCAGAGCGCACGGACGGATAATATGAGACAGACTACCCCTGGAATAAATGGCTGAACTTGAAGTTTGCAGAAATCTAAATCTGGAAAAGGGTAAGATTCATAAATACCTTGATTATCTCATTTGGTGAGACATAATTAGATGCATGCATTCCTTCACTATGCGCATTTTCTATGGAAACATTGTGCGTTTTAAATTGTGACCTTTTTTTTGTTATTTTTTTTAAATAAGCAACGACCAAATGGGATTACAAAGTAGTATGCTTCCGTATTAGCGATTCATAAGGAGAATTGCCCTGTCGAAATGAAATATGTTGACAGAACATCAAGTGTGAGAATTGGGAAACTGTCCCTGATGTTAAAAATTCCCCTTGGATTTTGGCACTAGGGGGCAGAAAATCCTATACCATTTTCTGTACTTCAGCCTTTTGCATAAAAAACAAACAAACAACGTTGTTATTTAAAAAGCATGTGTGCTCTTGGGCTTGAGATGTTTGAGTCAATGGGAACATCCCTGCCGCCACAGTGAGAAGGCGTAGACCTTCAATACACCAACACCGACAGAGGCGGCGTGGATTTTAGTTGGTAGTGAATGATTCAAGAAGCACCCCTGAAGTGCCACACAACCAAAGTGACAGTGTATGGGTCAGTGATGCCACATTTGGAGCCTTGGTGGCCCCAGGGCTGTAAAGAAAAGCCTGCTTGCTGTAGTTCTGATCAGAATTCAGTTTCTTTGTTGTCACTTAGAAAGCAAAGATGTGCTTGTGATGTGAATTATCTGAAGCTCGCTGGCTTTCCTCTCCCAACTTTGTGTCTGTCTTTATTCATTTTGGTAACATTTGACACAGAGGGTGGTGTGATGAGCTCAAACAAAACAAAAAAAACAGGAAAATGACACAAGGAGAACTGCATACATGGGGCAGGCGTGCGTTCTACTCTCTACTCAACATGCTTTAATGTAAAAAAATGTGTGCTGCATTATGATGATATTCAGCATGTTGCTATCATTATTTTATCTCTTCCTTTCCTCTTTGGCTCCAGGGCAGAGCAGTAGGGGACTGCTCTTCAATTCATCATTTTCTGTCTTCTGCTCTTTAGGCAGAATTATATTGTACATTAGGTGGCAGCTCTAAAACTAAGCTAATTGCCACTTTGGTCATACTTTGTAGTTCTAGTCTTTATTGGGTCAATCTCTTAATGTTTAAGTGCTTATTTGATCTAGGCTTGGTCCTGGTTTAGACCTAGTGTATTCTTGATTTAGTCCTAGAAAAAAAACAAAAAACTGTAAATTCCTTTGAAAATTAAATGTTTTATAGTTCTTTAACTTGCTTTGTCAATATGATTCGGTCAGATACTGATAATTGCCACATTTTCCACTTCCAACATTGTTATAAAGTTATTTTTATCAGTCCTAGTCCAGACTAGTAGGTCTAACAGATTGATGTGCAAACTTTGTTGGCAAAAGGCAAAAGCAAATTTGGCGCTTCACTTAAAAAATACATAAAGTAAAGCTGCCTTGAGGACCTTATTTATCATAAAGCACCAGCTGGCCAAAGGGCATATAGCAAACTCCATACCTGTTTATTTGTGCATATGTGTGTGAGCGAGAGAGAGGGGAGGAAAAGCAAATTACCCATAACCACAGCTTTTATTTCCTCTCCTTGTGTCGTCTTGACAGCCTGGTCCTCTCACTGACGTAGCCCCTCTTTGGCGTGATTTGAATAAGCAGACAGACCATATAATTTAGCCCATGTGGAATGGTGGATGGTTATGCTGTGCTGCTGAAGATACTACAGTATCCTAGTTTACGTGCTTTGAACCCAGAGTAGCGGAAGCCGCCGGATGTGCACATACTGTTGTTTATCTCACATGCATAGCCTCCTTTGATGTGAGTATTGAACGCCACACAGAATCGCTGCTGTATACATTATACTTGCCATGTGTTTATTTTTTATTCAGATAGAGCTCTCACCCAGGGGAAACACTCACCTTTGGTGACTTGTTACTGTTATTAATTAAATCATTTTAGTAGCTCTGAGATTTCCTAGAGCTTTTTTCCTATCTGCATTTAGCCTTTTATTGTGACAGCATTTGAAGTTACTTAAAAAAATTAATCGGGAAGAAAAATATCTTTCCTTCCAAATGGCCTTCCCCACAGGAAGTGGTTGTCTTTCAGTAGCCTGTACAAGGACTTGATTCATGATTTGTGAAAGCGTTAATCCCTGGTGCACTTCCTGAAGTAACCTACAGTTATCCAAACGGTTCTGGGCTAAACTTTAGGAGAACATCATTGGTGGTGAGTAAAAGAAAAAAAATACTTTCTTCATCAATAGAGGGGCTAATTGAAGTATGTTGTATAGTTTCACCACATTTGTCCCATTGGGGAAAGGAATGATTTTCACTCACATTTTTCCAGATGTCATCATCCATCACTGCATCGCGCATCTGAATAATTTAATTGAAGATGTTTGAATGTCCTCAGAGAAACTGTAGGGAAAAGGTGGAAAGAAGATGATGTAACTGAAAATTTTGTAGAGGCTTTGATGGATAACATGAGGTGAAAAATGTTGTCTGTGTTTTTTCTGCTGTCTGGTTATGGCTTGTGCCATACATCTTGAAACATACAAGAGACATCATCTTAGAAATAATAATATAATAATAATATATATAATAATAATTATATATAATAATAATATATATAATATTATATATATATATATATATATATATATATATATATATATATATATATATATATATATATATATATATATATATATATATATATATATATATATATATATATATATCATATGATTATATGATTTGCTTTAGTTGTACAATGGATGGAATTACAACAAATGTACTGATTCACTCTTGGCCTGGAATAATATTTAGTCTGGTGTCAGAAGAACCTTAAAAACGATATAACACATGTACACCAATATTTAACATTTTGGTCATTGTAAACAGCTGTATAAATTTAGATGTGGGCTGATTACCGTATTTTGCGGGCTATAAGCCGCTACTTTTGTCAGATGTTTTGAGCCATAGCGGCTTATTTGAGGCTGCGGCTTTTCTGTGTTTTTTTTCTTTCACCGCTAGGGGACGAACTAACCGGAATTGGAATCAAAAACTACAGAAAAGTTAGCAAAGAAGCAGATGTTGCTTTTTATTCAGCTAGGCAATAGAACATGCACGGACGACAAATTACCAACTATAAATTATTTTCAAATTCTTGCCGCATCATTATGGAACCCAAAGAAAAGAAGTTCGTACGAAGCAAGTTTTAAGCTGAAGGCCATCGATCTAAGCTTAACATCAATGAATGTTACGGTGAGACGCTGGAGGGGAGAGCACGCTGGAGGGGGGGACAGCGGGAACGAGCTCAAGCGATAGCCAAAAGCTTCAAGCAAAGAGTTCTGGTTCTGCGGCCTATACAAAAGGTGCGGCCTATGTATTGTTTTATTATCGTTTTTTTAAAAATAGAGCAAATGCGGCTTATATAGGGGAGCGGCTAAAAGTCCGGAAAATACGGTATTTATGTATATTTTTTCAATTCACCTTTAGAGCTGAATAAAAATGTAAATGTAAGTGTTGTAAACTTCCAAATAAGAGTATAAAGTAATACTTCTTAAACCTAAATTATTTTTTTAAAGACATGTTTTAACACATTTCAGTTGGATTGACATCATCTGAATATCATTATTGGCATAATCAAAAATTGAGAGTCCCAAATATAATAACGTGCTTAAAAATTCATAAAAGTAAATTTTACATTATATGTCCCCTTAAAGCAAAACTGTAAATCACTGCATTTAAGCATCTTGTTGTGGCCCTGGAGCCAAAAGGCCCAAAGGAAAGTCAATCTTTATAGCAAATCCTACACAACACATAAAAATAAGGACATTTACGAGCAAGTTTATGACGACAAACATTGAAAAACTTCTTCTCTCCTTGTCTCATGCAGTGTTTGTGATGCTGCTTTTTGTGCTTGCAGTAATCATCATAATGAACTGTCAGTGGGAACAGTGGTGTGTGGGCGCGTGGAGGACTCTAGCCTGAGGGGGGAGTAAGAGGGGAGCGTTTAGTGCAAGATGGACAGATGTGCTGCCTGTGCGTTTCCCTGCGTCTCCCTTTGGCAACACACATGTCAATCCATGAAAGCTTACTTTTACTGCTGCCGTATTATCACGCTGCGTTATGTCATAGTTCTTATCCCCTGTATTCTCCCTGACAAACTACGCTGATATCCAGAGACTCACATCTGGCACTCTTTTTAATCACGGTACAATCATAATACTATGGTTGGAGTTTGCATAGCAGGTCTTTTAGGTGGATCGTGTTGAGGGATAAGCGCTGCACAAACATCAGAGAGGAGAGCAAGAGGAGGGGTATTTTAGACAGTCAGATTAGGCTCAGGTCAGGAGACAGCGCATGAGCCTGGTAAGCGGACGGATTTTGGAGATATTTTCTGTTTTTTGGGACTGAATCAGACACTGTGTAATCTGAGCCACAGGTGAGGCTGAAGGTTTGAGGTGGAGGTTTTTAAACCAAAATGGAAGATATTTGTTCTTCAGTCCTGGGTCCGAACGTTCTATCTGGCAATAGTAAGATGCGTTCACGTTTTGATGGCAAAGCAAATCCAGGAAAATCGACTGTTTTGACTGTAGCGACTTTTCTGGCGAGGAATATTTACCAGGTTGGTGGCATTGTGGCTGTACCACAAAAAAGTCGGCTTCCTCATTGTGGTAAGTTGACAAAACAATGTTATTAATATTTTTGAATGCTTAAACCTTTGTTATTACTACTCTTTTCATAACTATGTACATGATGCTTTTTGCTAAAACTGTAGTAATGTCATGTTAATGGACAAAACGGTACATCAAAATTCTAGTTTGTTTATTACCAAACTAACTGGATTACACAATTTCACTGCCATACCTTGAAAACAGGAGGGAAGCTTGTTTTAATGAGCCATTACTTTAATTACATGCACGAGCAGGTGGTATTATGATAATTTGAGCTTGTTGTTGAAAATCCTGCAAAAGGTTAGTGTGCATTAATGTGATTTATTTGGCCAGTCAAGCAGAAACATTAAATGTTAACAATTATCATAATATAAAAATAAATGTTAACAACAGTGGAGAACGCTGTGATTTTGTCCTGGTGTAACACAGTTATTATTTTCTATTAAAATGCTACGTATAACTTGAACTGGCTGCATGTGTTTGCCTTATGTCTCATGAATACTGCATGAAGAGTGGGCAGATGCTGCTGCATATGAATGTATGTGGTTATGAATACATTATAATGCATGCAGTCATCATCCTTAACAGAGATCTCAGAACTGGCCAAGGGTGAAATAGCCATTCAAACTCATTACAATAGAAATGAACCAGCCAAAGGAGCAATGGACTATTTGAGAAACAATGCAGAGTGGCAGATTCAATTGAAATGATCAATGGAGAAGTAATACAAGTCCAGGTGCTGCGTCATTGTCGCCGTGCCCTGGCCGGTATTATGCTGATCTAAGTGAGGAAAAGCTTTGTTCACAACGCCATCAGAGCATCGTCCCTGTCAGTAAACCTTATTAAAATCTGTTTGAATCGCAAGAGCCGCTGCGTCGGGACATAGCTTTGATGTGTCCTCTAAAGATGATAAGCTTATTGACACAGACAGACTAATAAGTATGGACAAGTAGGCTGCTATTTTAAGAAACTCTCAGACATCATATCACTGATGGAAATATAAAAGTGAGTGAACCATGACCAGATTTAATGTAACAACTAACTTGAGTTAATTTTGTGATTACATGGGATGCCTCATTACAATCCGTGTAGCTCTTTTTGGGATTGACATAACTACTCGACGTGAGGCCATGATTCGCATGGTGTAGTGGTCGGGAAATAATTTTAAACCAGATGCCCTTCCACACAACCATTTATCCATGCTTAGGACTGAGTTCCCTCTTTTTATTTATTATTTATTTATACAGGGGAAACCCAATGAGGAAAAACTCTCTTTTGTATGCGTGTCATGTTAAAAAAGTAAATACAGATTAAACAAACAAGATATCCAAATCAATAAAATTAACAAATACATAAAAACCATAGGAGATCAAATCACGAAAAACAAGAGCACTCCGGCACTTTGGAAAGACCTTAACCAATGCTTTAAAATAACTTTTAAAAATAACTTTAAATAGTCTCTGTGTTTTGTTCCACTGACGGGGAACAAAGTTGCTGAAGGCCTTTTTTCCTGTCTCTGGGTTGACTAGGTGCAGTTGTAAAATAAAAATGTCCTGAGATCTCACGCAGTGAATACTTGATCTGAAGTTTAGCAAACATGTTAAATAATCAGGCAAAATACCAACAAACAAACAACAAAGAAAAGGCAGTGCTTTTCTCTTCTTGCATCCAATGATTGCCTCCTACTTTGAGTATAATTCACAGTGGTGGGTTCTGTATCCTCCTGTAATAAACTTTAGTGCTGAATAATACATTTGAGTTCAGAGTTTATCATTCAGGAAAAACAACGCAACTATATAGCTCTTTGGAAAAACAAACTCTGCAAGATGATTTCTATTTTTCTACACATTGTATGTTGAAACAAAAACCACACCAACTCAAAAAATCTTTATGTACGGTAATACATCGTTTTAAAGTTTAGACTCTCTAGACCATTGTATCCCATTTACTGACAGATTAATGCTCCAATATTTAGTTCAGTGCCATTTTGCAGTAGTTTGGTTGTGTGTCTGAGAAAAATTAGTTCTCAAATTTGAATATTTTTCCTTTTTCCTCAAATTCCTTTTTCCTTAAATTTACTGCTAAAATGATAATGCCTGCCCGGTGGTTGAGTGGTCTGCACCCATGCCAAGCTCTGCGCCGGCCTCAGTGTTGTGAGATTGATTCCCAGCTTCAATAATTTGCAGAATAGCCTCCCTGCTCTTTGCCGCTCCATACCGTCATATCCAATGAAAAAATCCGAAAATGTATTTCTTTATCAAAGCTGCTATCAGCTAATTAATTATGTAAAAGAGTATTATATTATTCTTGTGTCTTTGTCCTTAAATATCCATTACTAACTTTAATGCAATGTCAACATTGATCCAACCCTTCTGCTGTTTATTTTCTCATCGCAGAATGGCTGTAAAAGAGATTTAAAACCTTCCAGGCAGTCACTGTTGTCCTTCTGATATGTTATTGCCTTGCAATTCTCCAAATGCTGCCTGGTTTTGGTGAGAGATTCCCATTAATGATACTTTTGAAGTCTTCACGCATAAATGAACAGTGCAGTGGATGCTCACAGATGAGAGTATGTTCAAATAGCTTAGCCAATATTGTATGAGAAATCAAATTTGAATTATTTGAGTCAAACCATTTCATTCCATTTGTAGTCAGAGATGATTGGATCATACAGACTCAGAACAGTGCTTGCATCTTAATGTAATGACTCCAAATATGTTTCCGGTCAACAGTTTAGCCAAAATTATTAGAACAGCATGTTGTATCTAAAATGTTTCAATCTGAATTGGCCATTAAACCCCATATAAAACCAAAAAATAGTCACAATTATACATACTGTTATACAAAACATGCATACTAGAGAAAAGGATTTGGCAATTTTTCCTTCAACAATTTGTACCCATCGTCACAGAATCTTGTTGTGTCACTAGATCGCAAGAATGCAAATCAATCAAGTAATTGATTTGAAGATGTGAGTAAGTGTACTGTTTTTCCTGTGATCATTACTATTATATATGTGTTAAAAAGGCAGCTATTAGGCATTCAGCATGATATTGCATTTCATATTTGTCATTTCATTTCATTTGATTTTCACAAAGAACAGATGGTTATTAGTGTTAATAATTGAATTTCTGGGCATCACAATAGGGTACTTGGAATGTGCTGATGGGCAAAACACCAATGCATAATGTTCTCATGAACACTAAACTTTTGGAGGAAATAATCCCCTCTTCCTGTCCACAGGCTGCCCCTCTGATGTGATTATATAAGACTTTTTGGTTTATTTCTGTGTAAATGCTCTGAACCAAACCTTCTGTATTAGTAGTATTAGAATTTACACATAACAGACTCATGCTGCTAATGAAGTAGTGATCCTCCTGGCTCTTTACTGTCATCTAAGGGTGCACCAGCTGTTAAGTTTGAGCTGTTTTAATGAGTGCTAAGCAATCAAACAACAACACAAATCTACCATAACTATGCAAAATATGTGACGTATTTTACCTTCCCTGTTCGGACAATCTGGGAGAATTTTTAATGGGTACTTTTTGCCCGGTTGAATCCCAGCTATAACAATTGAGAATAGAGGTGGTTCCAAATGGATCCAGCTGTGGTTTGGCTCTAGAAGTTCAATGTTTACCAGAGCCAATGTTATCAAAGGAGACAAAAACAAAGTCAGAATAACAGATTTCCTCACTGGATGGGGAAGAGATTTCATTTGCCAATAATACACTAATAATGTTTTGTTTAACAAGTCAAACATAACTGATTATCTCTTAGGCCAACCATGGCATTTGTGCAGTTTATTACAGTGTAACAGCATGTGATTTGAAGAAAACAGCAAAGAAGAGATTGTCCTGACCCTTATCCCGGTTGGGTCTGTCTCTCAGTAACAGATCAGTACAGACCCGTCCTGTGTCAGCTCACAGTGGTATCTCTGTCAGAACTTGGACCCACAGTCTCCTCAGCTGTGGCGATAGCTAATTGCACCACACTATTCCTGTTCCCACTGCTTCCTGAGTCGTCTCAGAGTGCGGCACCTGTTACCTTTGTCTTTATATAGTGACCCTCTGATCCCTGTTTGTCTCTGCAGTGGAGCGATGCATGAGTGTGATGCAATCTGGGACACAGATGGTGAAGCTGAAGGCTGGGTCCAAGGGGCTGGTGAGGCTCTTCTACCTGGACGACCACCGCTCGTGCATCCGCTGGAAGCCCTCACGCAAGAGTGAGAAGGCAAAGAGTGAGTACACCATGCATTCATCCGCATTTCATCTCCATATCTCTGCATATGTAGAAGCACACATTATTCACACAGAACGGAGTAGGCTGCCCTCTTTTGTTGTGTACAAAACTCTAGTTTTACTAGTTTTACTAGTCATACTAACTGCAAGACAATGTTTAGTAGCCTCCAGTACCATCATGTTCTATGCAATTCAATCAAGTTGACACCTCACACACTTCACTAAACTGCCTAAACTAACTCTTTTAATGCATTGAAGCTAACGGGTATCAACAATAGTTCCCGAATTTAAGTAAAGTAAGCTTCAATGCAAATGTGATGTTAAGTGTAGCTTTTCCCATTTTCATACTTTTCATTACAAACACAAAATATGATCGCATTCATTACTTTGGTTTCTGTAGTTCTATTGCTCTGTTGTTATGTCTTGAATTACAACCCGCTGCACAGAATAATAAGAGTACTGCATTTATTCTCCTCTAATGCACAAATGTCAAACCTTTTTTGGAAAATCTCATTTGTGCAGAAAATGGAAAACATTTCTGAGAATGGTTTAGCCTTGTGCTCTTGTGAGATTATATTTTTATACTGTTGACCCCCTCCCTGTCACCTTTGAGTCGAGTGGTTTTATGCATCAGCCCACCAGTGTCAAGTAGAATTGTTGAACCATGAATGTGCATGTGTGGGGAGGTTGTCAGCATACTGTAAGCCTCTTTGATACTCTGCTTTGACATGATTTAGAGAAACGGACAACAGATGCTCATTTCTAGTTTTGTTTGTTTGCTGAAGAGTGAGATTATGAAAAAGGAGTTGGGAACACTGATATTTGAGGGGGTCAACTTGAAATAAAAGATTCCTCAATCCATTCCAGTCCTCTTATTGATACTTCTACTAATTCTCAGTGCAGTGGTATTTAGAACAAAGTAAATATATGAACTGGTGAAAATATGCAACATTTTCTTTCAATAATTATTTATACAACAGCATTCTATAAAAAGCGCAAAAATTAAAACAGCATTTTTATAAAAGCCTAATTGTGTTCGCTACAGTTTATTTCAAAAGGTGATATATTTAGGCAGGTGGTGAGAAAAGAACATTCGAAATGTGTAAGAGCCAATGGTAAACAACTGGAGGTAAAATGGAGCGCAGGGTTGGTCCTTTGTAGAAATGCAGAACCGAATGTTATTAACCTGAAGCTGTAGCTAACATTATGCTCCAATCCTATTAGACCATGAGGAAGAACTCTACTAAAACGGCACATCTATTTTTAACAGAAGTTTATTGCATAAGCCATCCTTTCAGTCATAGATCCTGTATAGTGGAAAAGCTTTGACCTGTTTGGGCACTGACATAAAAATTAAGATGAATGGGTTTAAGAAGGCTATGACATAGGGCCGCACAGCTAATCACAGTTTAATACATTTTCATTCATATTATATCACAAAGGTTGCAGTTATTCCTGTATGTGAATGTCCTTTGCAGACAACAGAATGTATCTTTTTATAAGTCTGTAGTTTAGACCACAAACATATTCTGAAATGTATTGAGCCACATTGCAATACCATCATATTGAAGTGTCCAGGAGCATGTTTAAAACATATTATTTAAACAACATATATATTTTACAAGGTATTACAGACTATTTTTGACACCACCTTCCCACTCGATTTCTGGGCCTCAAAACCCCTGCCATGGATACAATACATTTATTTTTTTGGAATTGGACTTCTGGCAGCAGGGGAAAAGGCCATCACAAAAAAAGGGATGACACAAATTGCACAGACGATTAAGGACTGTACCGACACCATAACTGATATATGGAAAATTTCACCTGGTGTGCCTTAATTTTCTTTCCCTTGAATGCCCCATCTCCTTTGTTTTTATTTTAAGTTTTCACTCATTTTGTTCTCTCTGGTCTTGTTGGTGTCCCTGTTTCTGTTTTTGTTGTTGTTTAAAATGTTTAGTAAAACAAAAAACACAAAAACAACAACTTAGTCTATATTATAAAATAAATCATGTTTTTTCTTTTACATATAAAACATAGAACACCACACAGAGAGACAGAACAACAAAAAGAAAAGGGAACATAAAAACACCTAAATCTGTCAAAAAGGTCCATCTTCAAATCAAGTCCAAATTTAATTTCTTCTTGAGTCATCCATTTCTTCGTGATTGCCTTTTTCCCTGCTGCCAGACAATTTTACCCTGTCATGATTTTCTGTGGGCTGTATTTTTGTTTTCTCCGTTTTATAGTCACCATCGATTCACTGTACAAAGTGACAGAGGGAGTTCAGTCGGACATTTTTCACCGTCAGGCGGAGGGCAGTCTGGACCCTTCCTGCTGCTTCACCATCTATCATGGAAACCACATGGAGTCCCTGGATCTGGTCACATCCAACTCAGAGGAGGCTCGGACCTGGGTCACAGGCCTGCGTTACCTGATGGCCGGGATCAGTGATGAAGACTCTCTCGCCAGACGCCAGCGAACACACGACCAATATCCTTTTCAAAAACACGACATTTTGACGTTCATATGATACAACATTTTTATCCTCTCTATAATTTAAAACAGGGGTAAAGGTTTTTTTCCCTTAATGATTTGCAACGTGGATGAAGCAGACATTTGAGGAGGCAGATAAAAATGGAGATGGCTTTTTGAACATTGATGAAATTTATCAACTTCTCCACAAGCTCAATGTCAATCTGCCACGGAGGAAAGTCAAGCAGATGTTCCAGGTAAATCCAACAGTTACCAGCTGGGAAAAGAAAACATTTACAACCATCTTTGATAACAACAATATTACAAATTGAGTGAATATAGGAATGGTTTATGCAATATCATATTACTTATTTGTTACACCCCCCCTTCTTATTGCTATTGTGTTTATAAATAGGCAACCTTTATTACAATGGTTAGCAACAAGGTGATATCGACTTTCCCATGGGCTTTTCCACGATATACAATCTCCCTTAAGCATGGAGTCGCATTACATAATATATCTTATTTACATCTTCAACCAGATTTAATTCTATAGATTTTTTGAAATAAGGGACTGTGCAATCTCATGACACAAAAAAAATGGTGTCATTTTACTTGCATGAAAAGTATTACTTGGTTTAAGATTACATTGCAAAAGAACCTTTTTTGATCCAAGTTTAATAGTTAGACATTGAGCAGCGGTTGGCATTGCGGCCCGAACTGGGAACGAGTTAAATTCCAAATATAGTGATTTATCCTGGCCCCTGTTTGTAGACCTGTGTATGTGGTTTGTGGGTTTTTAGAGCCCACTGCCAGCTCATTACTGGAGTGTGATGGAGGCATTAGCTGGTATTATTAGATTTAGTATGGATACAAATAGACCCCAGTGAAATTCTGGCAATATGAGTTTCTGTATCCTAAAGAAATGTGACAAGACTAGAATGAGCATCCTTTACCTTCACCTTGCTAAAGGTGAAGGTAAAGGATGCTCATAAGGAAGGAGAACAGGTGGAAGTAATACAGCAGCATCATTTGTGCTGTTTTGCTAGATGTGTTTCTAAAGCTTAAGATGGAAGGAAAAGGTGTCAGTTGGCACATGTGGACATCTGCTCCCTCCTGCCTGTGCATGCTTCTGCAGCGGATGTCATTTAGGTGCACTGACCTGGCAGCAAAGATGCTCTCATACTATATATCTCATAATATGACCTGTCAATGAGGGTGCAAAGTAAAGTATAATTTTACATGGAGAATTAAGTACATATTAAGGCATAGGTTCCAAGCATGTTCTATTAATAAATAAATATGGTCACATTTATTTAGTTTTTCTACCTTCAAGGCACTCAAAGCACTTTACATCAAGTTACCACCCATTCTCACACAGATTGTCAAATAGTTCCTTGTGAGCATTTTTTCGGTGGGGTTGTGCAATTAATACATTTTCCAATAACAATTTGGATTATTGCTCTATTTGTGTGCAAAAAAGTGTAATCGAGTAATTGAGATTATTAAACCGATCTGACCTACTTGGTCAGGCTACTTGGCCTGGTGGCGCCTGCTGCTTGTCTTCATGGAGTAAACATTGCCTAGTGTGAATGTGGTGTGTGCGTGTTGGTGGTGGTTGGCGGGGCAGATGGCGAAGACTGACAGCCTTGATTCCGTCAGGCAGCCGAGTGTGAAGTATAGGGCATTATTATGATTATTATGATTATGATGGTGATGATGATGATGATGATGATGATGATTATTATTATTATTATTATTATTATTATTATTATTATTATTATTATTATTGTAGAAAAAGATTCAGTTATAATAATCTAGACTGTTTTAGAAAAACAAAACGTTTTGACTCTCATCCAAGAGTCATTCTCAATCTGTGAATCGAGTCTGGGAACTCGGGAAGTTTAATATCCTCCTCTGTGTAAGCCCTGCCCAAAGGGCGGGACCTCCTGATAAAGGGGGAGTTTTTTGGTTTCACGTGAGAGCAATCCCTTTTAAAAAAAAAAAAAGAGAATCCTTCCTTAAATTGTAATGTAGGTTTAAGATTCAATCTTCTGGTTGTTTATAATGGTTTGCTGAAACCCTGGAGACGACCGAGGCATTATGATGCTAATCAGGTACTCAATGAGGAGGGAGCGAAAGTCAGTGTACAATAGGCTCTAGATGGGCCATCTCGGGGCTGTTAGTTAAACAAAGGGATTTGTCTCAAGTGAAACCAAAAACTCCCCCTTTATCAGGATGTCCCGCCCAGTGGGCAGGGCGTACACAGAGGACGATATAAAACCTTAGTTCCCAGACTCGATTCACAGATTGAGAATGACTCTTGGATGAGAGTCGAAAAGTTTTGTTTTTCTAAAACAGAGTCCAGATGACTACAACTGAATCTTTTTCTACAATGGAAAACTCCTGGACGAATGAGGGATTACACCAACATTATTATTATTATTATTATTATTATTATTATTATTATTATTATTATTATTATTATTATTATTATTATTATTATTATTATTATTATTATTATTATTATTATTATAAACAGGTTTAATTCTCTCTTTCTCATCCCCCATTTCACACCACTATCCTATCAATAAAGCCTATGGGCACAAAATCTAAAAAAATAATAATAAACATTTAAAAATATATTTTCTCCCATACTTGAGCAGCCCTGGTTTTAGACTTACGTTTTACGGGATGTTTTTTTGGTGCCATATGACAAACCAGTAGTTAACTTTGTCTGGACATTTCCAAACTCAATATTAAATCAGAAGGTCATGTATGGATATTGTGGCTATGTGAATGATGTAGCTACCATGAAACAAGTCTGTCAAATCCCTCATCATCTGGACACTGTTTTAGAAAAACAAGACTCTCATCCAATAGTCATTCCCAATCTACAGATTTGGTCTGCGAACTCAAGTATTTATCCTATTCTGAGTAAGCCCTGTTCACTGGGCGGAACCTCCTGATAATAGCCTGTCCTATTGACAGTTTCACCTGAAACTAATCCACTTTGTTTACCAAACAGCCCCGTAATGGACATAGAAATTCTATTTTTAGCTGGCTGCCGCCCCCTTATCAGTGGTGAGGGAGCGGCAGTTCACTGGTATAGGTTTCCCTCCTTAATGGACATTTCTGAATGAATAATCACTCTGGCTCATATTGCTCATTATAAATCTCAAGATGTCTAATCTTCTTACTATCTTTGTAGTGCCAAAAAGTGCTGACTTCCTGTTGGTAAAATTGCTTTATATCCCAGTGCAACCTTCATACCCCAATATTAAAATAGCATTTTATTGTCTTTGCACTACACATATTACTTGTTGTTCAGCACACATTCAATCACCAATATAGTCATTAATTTCATTGTGTGACTGTTTAAATTGTCACAGGAAGCGGACACTGACGACCAGCAGGGCACTTTGACGTACGAGGAGTTCTCTGTCTTCTACAAAATGATGTCAATGAGGCGAGACCTATTCCTGCTCATGATGGCTTACAGTGAGAGGAAGGACCACCTGAATACAGAGGAGCTTGCCACTTTCCTCCGCAACGAGCAGAAGGTGAGGCTAGAAGAACTAATGTCACAAGCATCACGCCTTAGTTGGAATATTTTTATTAGTCAAGTAGACAGCCACGACACCTTAATCATGAGTCATTCGGAGGGCCAATCTCTTCGTCCGCAATGTATTAGTCCAGTGTCACACTCTCTGTCCAGCCTGTTCCATTTAGATAATCTCTCAAGCCTAAAACAACTGTCTTAGAGGGGCCCTTGTCTTCTCCTCTACAGCAATTTTTTTTTCCCCCAAGCAGTTTTCCCCCCTCATGTTCTGATCTGGTATGGAATTTATGATGGTTTATCTTACATGAACACAATTATTTTAACATAATCAGATTGCGTCTATACTACGTTAATTTATTGGGCATAATTAATATCAATAAAACATGTTTATGTGTTTGCAGATGACAAATGTGACGCCAGAGTATGCAGCAGAAATCATTGAGAAGTTCGAGGAGTCTATTGAGAACAAACAAAGAGGAATCTTGGGAATTGAAGGTAAACGAATGTGTTTAGATACTCAAATCATTACACAGTCAATTTATATACCTTTTTAAATTTCAAAATGAATAGTGGTATTTGTATCCTTGATGATTTGTTCATTTAAGTGAATAGAAATTCATTTATTTTGGTTCATCACACAGAAATCTTATTATTTATTATTGACCTTTATTTAACCAGGAAAGTCCCCCTGAGATGTAGCATATCCCAAGAGACAAAGAGTGTATTGAATGTATTCACAGTGTAAGCAATGTGTAGAGGCACATGTGACAGGGTGTTATGGAGGAGACACTTTACATGGAGCTGAGATGAAGGGTGAGACTAACTCTGGGCTTTCTGGGGTCACTTTGCTAGTGTCATGTCCCCACAGGCTACGATCTGACAACCTCATACAAAAGGATATCCAGGAACGTCTTAAATATTTTTTTTACATGTATTCTGACCCTAGATTTTCCATATAATATGTCAGAATGTCACAATAATTGATTTCCCTTTTGTGCTTCCTTGGCTCTTTATAATCATAAATAGCTTCAGTCTTCTCAACCTCCTGCTCATGCTGTTCCTCCTCAAAACCTGATTTTCCCAAATGCACAGTGGCCTCCAAACACACAGCCCAGCAGCTGGGTATTGTGAATACTGCATGTTGCTCAAAAACTTTGTTGTATTTTTCAGGATTCACAAGTTTCATGCGCAGTCCAGCATGTGACATTTTCAATCCGTTACATAATGAGGTGAACCAGGATATGGAGCAGCCTCTCTGTAACTATTTCATCGCCTCCTCCCACAACACGTACCTGACTGGAGACCAGCTCCTTTCTCATTCAAAGACAGACATGTATGCATGGGTCCTACAGTCTGGTTGTCGCTGTGTAGAAGGTACCCACTTATATAAAAATCATTGTTGTTTTTGTGGTTGAGGAGATGTTTATTGATGTATGTTTTGTATAGTGGACTGTTGGGATGGTCCTGAAGGAGAACCAATGGTCCAGCATGGCTACACTCTGACGTCAAAGATCCCCTTCAAGTCTGTCATTGAAACCATCAATAAGCATGCCTTTGTGAACAACCAGTAAGTGAAGCATTTACATGGCTGGAAATCAGATCTTATGCGGACACTTCATCTTGTTAGTTATTATGAGTAACTATTATTGTCCTGGGTTAAGTTAAAGGTATGCTTTATTAATCCAATTCATTCTCTGAAACTGACTCATCCTTCATTGCCACTGGAGCAACCTGTCAGGAGCAGTGAAGTACCTGCGGAACCATCTCCAGCTCTTGTGCTAGACTTATCTTAGCTTGCGGATTTGACCTCCAGTGCAGTGATTGGGAAAACGTAGGGAACCCTTTCAGACATGGAGGGGAGAAATGTGCGTACTCGAGTGCAGCCTAGCTCTTACAATTTGTTGATAACATTATGCCCACTGCCCAACAACTTTTCATCATGTAAGTGTATGGACTTCTGTGAGTTTGTGAGAACAAAATTGTGATGGCCAAAACGGGTCAGGGCTAAAACTGCTCCTCATGTGAGGTGTTGCGGGTTTGTCTAAATCAGGGGTGTATAGCCGGGGGGCCAAATGCGACCCTCAGACCAATTTTTGTTGGCCCACAGGCTTCCTGCTAAATTCGCCCAAACAACAAAAAGTAGTACTTTTAACTGTACAATTGGAAACATTCTGCTATAATAACCTAAATAACACATATTTTTCTGAGAAACAGACCGAATATTAATGTTCCAAGCCCTATTAAAGGTGCGGAAGCTCATCAAAACTACATCAAATGCAAAATTTCCAATGATTCACTTCACTGTCATGTGGTCTGTGGCCCTCCGCTCCAACAGTGGCCCTCAGGGAAAGACGTTTGGACACCTCTGGTCTAAATTAAGTGGTCTAAAGAAGGGTCAGTGGTTTAGGCAGGGATTCAGAACTGTACATTTTTTAAAACCATGTCTGTATCACTTGCCTATAGTTGTTATCCTTTTTTTCTCTCTCCCATGAATAAGTGCGTCCCATGTTTTAACACTGTGAATCCTGGCAGTAATTAGTGTCCCATCTGCTTCCTGTGTTTCCCCAAGGAGCCCCTGTTTGTCTCTGCTGAGGCCAACAATACCCAAACAAACTATTCTGCTGCCACATTGGCTTAATTTAGCATCTATCTTATGACTGTGGCTTAAACATTCACCACACATTATACTGATGGAGGAAACCATTCTGTGAATCTTTTTAACAAATCCTAAAGTGGTGACGCTGTAATTTCCCAGATATATATACCAAAAAGAATCTTGTAATTGTATCTAGGCCTTCATTAGTATACCATACAAACAGACTTGATTTGGGATTTTGGAAATGGAAAATAAATAACCATAAAACATATTTAGATTTAATTATGGTTAAACGAAAGAATTTAGGATTGACATTGTATTATTTAAATGCTCTAATAAAATGGCAGTATTATAATAATAATTTACAATTTAGTAAGTTATCTAAGTAAGACATACCTCTGTATTCCCAGCAGCAATTTGATGAGCCATTTAAAAAAAAGGGTGTGCGTTGAATAAGAGATAACAACACCCTACTCCTGCTGCTTCATATTTTATCAGCTTGATGTGATTAATAACCTTAGGATGGTATTGAATAGACAGGACACACACGTCACCAGTCTCACCTCACAAGGATCACTGCTCTCTCCTGGTGCCTGCTACTCTCTGATTTTGGACATGGCAAAAGCAAAAAAGACTTTCCACTTGAGATTTTATGTGTGCGCGGCTCAGAGGCTGCGTCCCCCGAGGCAGAGCTGTCAGTCTGACAAACCTGACATTTGAGCTGCGTTTCAGTGTGGCCACAAGTCATTTTGCTGTTTCTGAATACAAGCTCTCACACACAATTGTGGTTACACACTTGACCTAAACATACACTAGTGCAAGTCATACTATTTGTGTGATAATTTACCATGCTCTACTCAATATAAAGGTTAAAAGTGATATTTTGACTGTTGTGTCCTATAGTATTTTCTCCATCTAAAATAAATATGAAGTGGAATGTAATGCAATGTAAACGGGTAAAGTATTTTAAAAAGTACTCATGTGGTGGTCTTTAATTCTTCAAATATGAAGAATGAAGTGCTTGAGTACAGCCTCCCAGTGGTTCTGCTCGTATCTTAGGTCAACTGCACTATATGCAGTGTGGATGAAAAACATTTTTGTATCATTGAATAAAAACTAAAACACATTTTTAGTTTGGTAGCCAAACCGTCCTGGCTAAAAACACTGACAGTGTTATTGGGCCACTTGCTAAAATAATAACAATATCATTATTAATAACATAATAATAATGTCATTCACAATGCCAGGACTAGGTTCGAGCAGGAATCAAACCACGTCGGTGGACAGTTGCTCTAACCACTGAGTCACTGTTGCTCATGAGAAAGATCTTGGCATGACTTTTGAGTCTATGTTTGAATTTGATAAGAAAATTGGATCTGTTGTGAAGAGTAGCTATTTCCAACTCGGATCTAAAATCAAAGCTTACACAATTTGATCTATCCATGCATTCATCACGCTCTGATTGGATGACTGCAACTCTACAATATAGACCTGGATCCAAACTCTCTTCAGGGTCCAAAATGCTGCTGCTCGCTTATTGACATGCACAAGAAAAGGCTTTAGTCACACTTTCTTCCCAGTTATTTTAATATACATATATTTTCAAATTTTGATAGACTTTAAATGTTTGAATTTTCTAACTCCAGAGCCACTGCATGTCCCTTTCCTGCTTGCTCTGCAAAGTCTGAAGAGGAGGTTAAAAAGAAGCTAAAAATGCTTTGCTTTGGTTTTTAACAAAGGTTAGGCCAGGGGTTTCAGTATTTTAGTGTCTCATTTTTGATCACACCATAAGATTGTCATTTTCTTGTCTATAGCTTACTTTTTCTTTCTTTCTAATTTTATATTCAGCTTTATTTTGTATATGTATGTGTTCTTTACGATTGTTGTATATATAACTCATGACTCATGACTCATGAACACTTCTTAAACACCTGCCACTTTAACTACACTATTCATACACTCACTGCACTGTCACTTTCTGCACTCCAACTTTAAACTTAACTGTAAACTTGTGTACATAGCAATGCCTATTTTTATTTTTATTTTTATTTTATACTATAGTAATTTTAAATTGTCCCTTAAATGCATGCCCTTTTGTTTGACTGAATATATGTTGTTTTATTATTGCTCAGTGTTTTGTGTTGCACCTTCATGCCGAGACAAGTTCCTATGCCTGTGAAGTTTGTTCATTGACAATGGCAATAAATCCCTTTCTGATTCTGATTCTGATATAAAGCAATATTTTCTCTATTTTAAGGTTTCCAGTAATCCTGTCCATTGAGAACCACTGCAATATCCAACAACAGAAGAAAATTGCCCAGTACCTGCGAGAAATCTTTGGAGATAAATTGAACATTGGACATGCGTTGACGGGAGACTCCAGAACCTTACCCAGTCCTCAAAATCTTCTGGGCAAGATACTCATTAAAGTAAGTCGTGAGCTTGTGCGACAGATGGAAGCTGGCTTTTGTTTTAAGTCCATCCATGAATTCCTATTTGAACACTCTTAAATACGCCATTTTGCACACACGCCTACCACTTCTGTTTGTCAGAAGAGACAAAAGAAGTGCTCATTATCTTTGTACTTATTTTTACATTACAAGCGTTGCTGCACTGAGAGTGCAGCAGGCAGCTAATTATTTTCCATAAACAGAGAAGATAAGAGAGAGGAATGAGGGAGGCGTACTGGTCCATCACAATTATATAGGTGAAAGGTGGACACATGACAGGTAAGTAATAATTCAATTCTAGCCTACAGTTGCTGACTATGCCTAATAACTTGCAAAATTACAACATGGAATCTCATTAAAGATCTGTTTATATTATGCAATTGAATATAACAATGTGTCTCTAGTGGTGACATCTTAAACTACAAGTAACTGCCAGGCCCTATATTTTAAGTGATGGATTTACGGTAAAAGAATTTATAACAGAATTACAAATGTAATATTGTAAACCTGGCAGACCCTTAAGAATTAATTAAATCTGGTATCTACGGTAATCCTTTTCTAATGGCACTCATTTAAATATGTTGCAACTTTCAGAAAAGCACCTTGCACTGATAAGAAATAATAATGCAGCATGTATATAAGACCTCATATACTCAAGGAGCACAGAGATTTTGGGTTCACACCATTACAATTGCTCTAGAAACATGTTCTCCCTGTGTTACCATTAGTTCTCTGTCAGTACTTAAGCTTCCCAAAAAATGCATGGGTTATGTTTTATAATGCGGGACATGAATCCATGCAGTATCTTTTATCTTTTGCAAGCAGAATTCTGACTCATGATCTTCATGTATGACTTTTAAAAATCATGATGAATGAATCCTATTTGTTCAAAGGTGCTCGAAACTGGAGAATGTTTTGTATTAACAGTGGGTTTAAAGATCACATTGAACTAACAAGATGTCCATGTTAGAAATGGAAATCACATGGAATCAGTGCAATCACATATAAATCACAGTAAACTAATTCATTAATACATCATGAATTCATGCATGAATATATCAGTAGTTCAAGTATGATAATGCGTGAATTCATGTCCGTTTATTATAAAATGTTAACCGCATATGTGTTATTTTGTTGCCTTACTATATTTTCATATAATTTAGTTTGCTTTATTTATGTCTCTGTGTGAACCTGACAGACTGGACATCCAGGCCCAAAGTTACTGTAATTATGTTTAAGAAAAAACAGGTACATTTAATTTGTTCTCTAGACATCTAATGTTGTCAGTCATAAATCTCCACATGGTCAGAATTGAGTTACAGAGGATCTATGACATCATGCATTTACTGTGTCAACTCAATACACTTAAGACCTGTGTCTAGACTCACCGGAGAATCTATTCATCTAACAAGCCAAGGATGGAGAGATGGACACTGCAGACTATCAATATGTCCAAGAGCGCAATGAAATGTTTTGTATCAGAAGAAATCGTTCCTGGCTTGGTGTCTGTAAAAGTAAAAGAGCAATATTGATTTTCTATAAAGCCCCTTTTCTCCTAACTTCCCTCCCCCTGCCCTCATCTTTTCACCTCTCTCCATCCCCCAGCGGCGTCACAGACCAAAGAGTCACAATACCATAAAGAAAAACGCATAAAGCTTTGTGGCGCTTGCTGACAGACAGAGGATAAGACTGGGCTGACTCTGGCAGTGCCAAATGTTGTTTTTTTTTGGAGGGACTAGTGAAGAATATCTCTACTTCCACCCACCCACACAGTAGCTTAGTGAAGGAGTCCCCGAGATGTCTGTTTGTGTGTATAAGTGCTCATTAATACAATAAAAAGCACCAGGGAGGAAAGTGAGGGATGATTTCTTTATGCATATGTCTGCAGTTTTACGTTGCCTCCTAAACTGTTCCTTTTGAATCCTTTGCGGTGTAAAGACACATCAGTAAATCTGATTGTCCTTGCTCTTTTTTACCAGGGGAAGAGGCTGCCTGCGTATTTGTCTGCAGACGTTGAGGAGGGGGAAGTGTCCGACGACGACAGCGCAGACGAAATTGAGGACGACTTCAAGCTGAAGAGCACAAATGTGAGAGAAAGTGGCATAGCACCACAGACTATTTATTGAACATAAATCTCAAATCTGACGTGTATCTTGAGGTAGAGTTTGTCTGGAAATGATCCACAAACAATTATTCTGACAGAGAAGGAAAAAAGCCTCCTTTCCCAAGCATGGACCTTCAGAATAAATACAAACTTATGCTCACAGATGGGTAGTGTGGAGCAATGCAGCATAAACACAGCCCATTCTTGCAAAATAGATTCCAAGCATGATTTTGAAAAACGAATGAAACCTCCTAAATTCCTGTTGTTGTTCCTGGCCCCATTGTCATTTAATGACGATGAACAATGCAAAGAATACATCACATTAGAAATCATTGTCTGATGAGAACATTTACCACATTTGATTCTTCACAAGCCTTTGCTGGAGGGTTTCAGTTGGAGCGAGCACAGCGGTTTGTTCCCAGATGGTGCACAGTGCATAGTTTCATTCTTGAATATTCGGTTGAGGGCGTGAGACTGCAGATGCTGTTTGGTCTAATCAGTGCCATTTAAATGGCTGAATGGCAGGGTTCCGCTGAGGTTGTTGCAGTCTATTGAATCAGTCACAGCTTCAGTCCTGTGTGTACAGCGTTCACAGCAGTAGACATGGACAGATGCATAACACAATGTCAGTGGTAGCACTGGGATGGCTGATCCAGCAGGGATATGTGGGTGTAGGTGGTTTTATATGTAACAGGAGTAATGCGTCCGGAAAATACGTAACTTTGCATGATAAAATATTTGACAGAGGTTTTCTAAGCTGCATTCCTAAAACTAGATGAGCTATAAATATACTATGTATACAGTATAGTCAATAATGTTGGCTGAAGATTTAGCTTTGGAGCTTTTTTTATATTTTCAAAGAGGGTTAACAAAGTGAAAAATCCTTGTTATCAAAAAGAAGCAGAATATCACCTTTTTAGTTCATTCTCTTATAATAGTATAATTCACATTATACAGAAACCATCTGCCACAGTTGCATTAGAGTGTGATTGGAAGTAACACTTCCACACTAATTGATTCAGTTTGTTAAACTCAGACCTATTTTTACTGCATTTTGGATCTTGTGAATGGTCTTTCCATTTTGTTTAAATGACTTCATTAAGTCTAGCTGTTTATTCATTATGTTAGATGTAATTAATAGTGTGCAATTTTTCTAACTTACTTTTAAGTTATCTGTTTTTATTATTATACTTCTGCTCCTTATGTATTGCAACAGTGGAATTTCCCCTTTGTGGGACAAATAAAGCTTATCTTATCTTATCTTATGTATACATATTTTTGACAGGGCAATGGTCATCACCAGGTAGAGTCCCACATCAGGAAGAAGCTGGACTCTCTGCTCAAAGAGTCCAAGATCGGAGATAAGGAAGACTCGGACAGCTTCAGCATCAGAGCTTTACTGAGAGCCACGCACCAGGGTCTGCAGAAGAATCTGCGCCAGGTACACTGCAGGCATTCACTGCAGCGCAACATAAGTAAAACAAACCGCAAATGTATATATTTTGACACATATCTTTTGAATTCAGTTAAATATACAATCTAAAAGCAAGATGTTTTACCTAAGGGGGTGTGAGGGCGGAGGAGTCACCTTGGGTGTCCATGCCAAAATGCAAGACGAGGAACCATACTTAATACTTAATACTTTACTATCCCACTTGCTTCTTGTTCTAATTTTAGTGACTTCCTGACAGCCATTTTTAAGCATTGGGGCTTGTGCATTGGGGTTTCCTTTTCTGTTTGCTGTCTCTTGCCTTCTTGGTGGTTCCATTTACCTCATTCTGTCTCAACCGATTCTCCTTGCACACATCTTCCTACAGTATTTCTTCCTCACATTCTTGTTTCTCTTGCACCCATTGATGTTTTTATTTTTATTGGCTGCACACTGATGCAGTTTCTTCAGTGAGTTTCTATGAGGTTTAAGTCTGCTGTTTATTTACACAAAATCATTCTTAGACTGACAAACACAAATTGCCTCTTTCTGTCTACAGGGATCAAAGGGGGTTTTGAAGAAATCTCAGAGCAGGTCTCTCATCACTACGCTTAAACAAAAGGTGCGTCAGGAATATGTATGTTGTGGAATAATTTGTGTTGACAATTGTAACATTTCCAGTAGGAGTTGTAGTACTGTTCCTGTATTGTTCTTTTTATCCAGCATCTCTGTACAAACAAACAAACAAATGTACCTTTAATATGAGGTAATAATATAATACAAACACATGAATTATATTTTGCTGGCAAACATTGGCTTAATTGATAGATGATGCATTTTTATTGATTTGAAATTCAGAATATTGTTTCTGTTTTCCCCCAGTGATTAAATGTGAGAATGATAACCACCTAAATCCCTTGTTAGCCATTGTTATATTTTTTATGTTTTCATTTTGTTGTTGTTTTATTATGGACATATCAAATAAAAAATGCTTCATAGAGGGTGCCATTGCCACCATAATCAAAACAATAGACACAGACTAAATTTGATCCTGGTGACAGCGTGTAGTATAATCATAATTAAAAGCCTTCCTTATCTCACTGTGCCACCTGCCTGATCAGTGCAGCAGAAGCAGTAGCACCGGGCCTATCTCACAATTTCATATGCAGATGTGAACGAGTGAGGTCTTTATCAAGCCCCTCTGATGCATAGATCTGTCCTTCTGAGTGCTACAGATAATAGTGTAGGCCTCGGAGGGACACCATCTTCAAATCTATTAAACATTTGTTGTCTCTCAGCCAGCCAACTTCCTGTTAGTGTATTCAACCAAGATTTCCCTCTCAAATATACAGCTATATTAAATCAGAACCAACATTAAGGTCTTCAAATTGTCTTAATTTTCCTGTCTCTATTTTTTCAATGGGCATTTTTTCAAACTTAATTCGCATTCATATTCAACCGTGCTCTTGTATTGTTCACTTCAGTCCCCGTTTTCTTAATTTTTATTCCTCCTCTCTGCATGTCATACTACCTCCTGTAAATGCGAGTATGCAGGGGTGCATGTAATCTGCTGGCAAGTAGCCTAAACCATGTAATTACTGCAACCCGCATACTACTCTTACACTTTTCCACCAAACCACTACTGCACAGCATTTGTTCAAAATACCACGTTTAAACACACACATCCCTTAAGAGGTTCCATCAGCAGCAGTGCCCACCATTGAAAGGTTCTGTGTGGGCAGCTTCAGCCATACTGAACACGCTTTGCACTAAATTATATATTTTTCTAGCTTTGCCATTAATAATACAATTATATCTCCTACTTTGCATATCTAATGAAACTTTTCAAAATAGAAATCACCAGGAGCCTGTAGTACATCACTGTTTGTCTTAACTTGAATGTCTGTACTCCATCCAGAGGCACTCCAAATCCAGGCTGACCTGCCAAAGTGTGGACAAGGAGGACGAGTGTCAGGAGCCGTCTGGGAGGGAAGCCGGAGGCCAATTCAACAGGTGACGTTTGACCCTTTCTGCACAACTGTCGCTTTGACATTGAATGTTAAAAAATACTTTATTGATTCCTGTGTGGAAATCCTTCCGTTGCATTTGACCCATCCTTCAGTGCTGCTGGAATAACCTGTCAGGAGCAGTGTAGCGCCAGAGGACACGTGTCCAGATCTTGCTTGTTCAGGACGACCAAGACTGGATTTTGCTTATTTTGTAATTGTTGCTTTTTAGAATCAATTAATCATAATAGTCAAACAACTGAACTACAACTTCGAATGGAGAAAGTGTTTAACGCCATGAACAAAGTTTCTTCTAAACAAAGAATTTATTTAGTTACAGAATACTGAATACCTGCATTAAAATGTATTTTGTAACATATTTTGTTACATCGTATAAAAAAGTTTCGGTTGTAGTCATCTAGACACTGTTTTTGAAAAGTGAGAATGACTTTTGGATGAAAGTCAAAACGTCTTGTTTCCCCAGAGTGATGTTTTTCTACAATGGAACACTCCTGGGGGAATGAGGGAATAAATATTATATTATGTTATGTCATACTGAAGGGGCACGAATTTATTTTAATCTTATATTCCATCTTTTTTAATTGAACAAATAATAATGTGGAATCCAATTTTTTACCTACTTACAATATGGGCATTTTTTCCTATTACATTGCATAGTTCAGCCTTAAATGCTTTTCATGTAGTGCTTATACTCACTAACTCACGTCAGACTGATATGTCTAGCACTCTGAATTGAGTTCTACACAATATTAATTTGGAGAGGCTCTCATCGAAAACAGTCGGGAAAGGGCTCAGGGTCATGACGAATATTTGAATCTGACAGGGAAAGGCCGAAAAATCAAACTGTTGTTTAATCAAAAGCACAAACTTCTTACCCGTCCTCAAATACACAAAACTTTTCTTGTGCAAGTTTTTCACAAACAAAATAGTCCTTAAATCTGCTAAAATAGTCCAACGTACGTCTGTCGGCGTTGCAATGTTTGTTTAGGATCATCCTTTTGACTTCTGCCCAAACTACAATCCTGCATTGTGATTGGGCCGTCACACAAGCTCAAACCTGTGTGTTTATGAAATAAATATTGAGAGAATTCATCTGGCTGGCACGGTTATGGTTATACTGTTCTGGAAAACAAAGACAATCATCGCACACTAAAATACATACTCATGTTGTGTAGACTACAGATCATTATGCAAAATAACGCATCACCATGATATGTAAATGAGCATTTTGCAGTAACTCTATGTTTATAAATATGTCCATGTTCTTTCTGGTCCCTGATACCATATTCAATCATATGTAGTATGCATGGCTAAAGTATTTGTTCCAGGCATCTAACATCTCATTGTCTCTGTAACTCTTGATAACACTCTGCATTTGCAGGATGCATATTTAGTTTACATCCACTCCTCTGCATGCACATTGGCGCCTGTTAAGCTTTTTTCTTTGATGCTCTTTCCTGTGGTTTTTCAAGCTGTCTTGTTGATGGACAGTGTCCCCTGTCGCTTGCTGCTACTCTAAGCACTTAAGAGATATGTGTGTACATCCATCTTTCTTTCCATAGTAACATGATCTCTGTCTCTCTCATTGCCTCTGGGACTTAGGTATGGAAGAAAGAGGAAGACCATGAAACTCAGCCGAGATCTCTCCAACCTTGTGGTGTTTACCAACTCTGTAGCATCTCAAGAGTGTCTAAATGAAGGTCTGACACAAGCACGTTCTTATTTTTGAACACAGTATTTCTATGGTAATTTTGGATATAATCCAAGAAATGTTTCACTACAGGTACGCCAGGTGATGTGCTCTCATTCAGTGAGACGAGAGCTCAGTCTTTAGTAAACCACAAAGCAGAACAGTTTCTGGCCTTTAACCAGAGGCAGCTGTCCCGGATTTACCCATCGGCCTATCGAATCGACTCCTCTAACTTCAACCCTCAGTTCTACTGGAATGTTGGCTGTCAGCTGGGTAACGCCTCGTCTTTTACGCCATACACCTTTCATGAAACACAGCCATATCCTTTATTAGTTTGTATAATATAACCCTTTTATTGTTCAAATATATTTTATGAATTCTCCCCCACAGTGGCCTTGAACTACCAGACAGAGGGCAGAATGATGCAACTCAATCGAGCCAAATTTATGGTCAATGGAGGCAGTGGTTATGTTCTTAAGCCCCCACCTATGTGCAAAGGTAAACGTATTAAACAATACTTAATGTAGTATCCTTTCTGAATTGAACATTACTTTTTTTCTGGAACACATGAAACAAATTTTGCCTTTCTTTTTTCTTCTTTTTTTTGTACGTTCAGGCTCTTTTAACCCGTTCAGTGAAGATCCTTTGCCAGCGTGCCCCAAAAAGCAGCTCATACTGAAGGTCATAAGTGGACAGCAGTTGCCTAAACCCCCGGACTCCATGCTGGGGGACAGAGGAGAGGTACATAGATACAGTAAATAATTTAAATGGACAAGTGTCGGACAAGTGTTCTCTCAAACGTAATTTTTTGTTTTCCTAGATTATTGATCCATTCGTTGAAGTGGAAATTATTGGTCTTCCAGTAGATTGCTGCAAGGAACAAACACGTGTTGTGGATGACAATGGTAAGATGATGCAATGAACTGTGAGGGTGAGAAAAGTTGTTCAATGTTGATTATTATTCAAGTCTCATCTTCTTTATATGGGATTTAGTCAAACAAACATCATTCTTAATCACATGGAAGTCTTGCATATTTCTATTTGTTTGATCAAACAATAACCATTTCTAGATTGTCAAGTGATATTTAGCTTTTTAAACTAAGTGTCATGTGTTTACATCGACGATGGCCATTGACAAAATATTCTTGTGACAATAGATGTTGTTGGGAATAAAACGTTACAAAGCTTTTCTTTAATTTTATCACGTGTAATTAATAATTTTATTCAAGCAGTAACAGCTAGTAGCTATTTGATATTATTATTATTATTATTATTATTATTTATTTATTGAGTTATTGGTTAAAGCAGCAGATAAGTGGTGTGTGACATGTGTCTGATGAGGATAATTCGGGTGTGTGGGATAAGACTCCCTCTGTAAAAGGTTATTAAGCCCTCCAAGCTCCATGTTATTATTAGAGAGTAATGTGCAGTGTAATTAGAAAAATACTTCCTGTTTGTACCCTGAGGAAGGCCACGCAATTTTTTCGTAAATTAACAGAGTGCTTTGGGAATACTCAACATATATTTCTACATATATTTTGCTACAATTTTATATCCAACTAGACAACTGTTTTTCGTAGAAAATACTTCACTTGTCTTTTCACTTAGGCCCATTTTCAGACCCAATGCCTTTTCATTTGAACAGAAATCTAATGATATCTCTGCGTCAGGTTTTAACCCCGTATGGGAGGAGACACTGTCCTTCACGCTTCACATGCCTGAGATGGTTCTAGTGCGTTTCCTGGTCTGGGATCATGACCCTATTGGCCGGGACTTCATTGGACAACGGACCGTGGCTTTTAGTAGCTTAATGCCAGGTTTGAAACGTTTTACCGTATGTATTTTTTCCTTATATTTAAAATGTATCTTTTTGGAATACTCTACTAACAAAATGATTACAAAGTTCTCTGATTTTTGGATACTGTTGGAATATACTGTGTTGCCCTACTTTTGTCAGAAATTCACTCGCAGTCATCCTTGTCCATCACATCACTCTCCTTCTGCCTTGGAACTGCTAAAAGGGCGCACGGTGTAGTATTCAGTAGCTCGTGATGTGTTTGATTTGCATAGCCCATATGACCTGTGGCTTTACAGGTTATTTTTGTTGTCTTCATCTTCCACAGTTGGCCATGAACTTCTAATGCCCTCTCTTTGGGCAAATTCTGTGACAGCTGGGATCGTTCTATGACAGCTCACACTCTTTGTTCTGCCCTCAACAGGTTACCGGCACGTTTACTTAGAGGGTCTGACGGAGGCATCCATCTTTGTGCACGTGTCGGTGCATGATGTTTACGGGAAGGTAAGAACTGTTTGTGTAGTATTTATTATTCAACACATACAGTCATACAATTTGGACTGAAATAATGTAACACACCAGTTCAGTTATTGAAGGTGCACCAAATCCTTTTTTCTTTTTAGTGGAGCCCCCTAATCCTGAATCCAAGCTTTACCATAATGCACTTTCTAGGAACACACAAGGTATCCACGAGGGTCTCTGTGCCGATGCATGAGGCATAATGCATGTGTATGGAGGCGTGCCATGGGGCTGTTTTAATGATGCTATACTTGTGTATGACATTTAATCACCAATGTGTTTATCATTGTTTGTTTGAATTTGTTTGGGTCTTTTTATTGCTGTTATAATCTTTAAATGCAGTCATGCTTACATTTCCAAATTGCAATCTTTGTTTTTGCCATCTTGAGAAACAACAGTGCCATCTACTGTTGATACATGTTAAAGCATGGAATTGCTTTTTTTTTGACAAAAAAACCTTTAAAAAACAAATATGTGCATGCCAATAAATTGTTATTCAGTAAATGTTATTTTAGTAGTTCACTTCAAAGATAAAACCAAGTTTTACACAGTACAATATAATGCTTTTATTTAATTCTATAGTGTCTACTAAAGATGTACATTTCACTTTGAACTACTGAAATAATTTTTCTGCAACTTTTATGTTTACATTACACAGTCATACTAGAACACTAGAAAATAACTTTGTTGTTTCTACCCCATAAGGGAAACCAACTGCGTGGCATTCGGGGTTTGTTCAACCGTTCTTCCAAGTCCTCCGTGGACACAAACACCGGTGGCCTTCGGAAGCGCTCCATCAGTGACCACCTCCTGCGACGCACGGCCAGTGCTCCAGCCAAGGGCCGCAAGAAGACCAAGATGCCCCCGTCCGAGTCTGTGGCCTCGATCTCTGATCAGAAGAATGGGATAGGGGCGGCAGCAGCAGCAGCAGGAGAAGGGGAGCAGAGCACTTCAGGACAGGAAACAGGAACTGAGAGGCGCTTCCAGCCTCGATCCCCTCTCATCCACAGACCTATGTCCATGCCCTTGGACAGACTTTTACAAGGACAGTTATCTCTGTGTTCACCTGATCCAGAGCAGCAGGAGACTGGGTCAGATTCTGGAATTGGTAAGGATTCAGCACCCCTTAAATTTACAAGCATCATTCATGATACTGCATGTTATTTATGGCTAATTCTAGAGTTATGCCAAATGTAAATAAAAGGTTGAAACGTGATCAAACTAAAAGTATTCTTATATTCATCATTATTCATGTTACTCTTAATCTTAATTCGTAATAGGAATGTATTGTTCTAAAGTATTACAATTTTCTGTTTTTCTTTCTCTTTCTGAAACACACATGACTAATCTTCATGAAATCTTAATCTGCCTTTTCTGTCCCATCTCCATTTTCTTTGTAGTAGAACACTGATTAGGATTGTCCTTCAGGTAATCTTGAAATTGCCTTACTGTAAAGACCATATTGATATTTCGTCCAGTCAGTGTATTCTGTGCAGATTTCATTGGAAAGGATATTGCTATCCCTTGATCCCATTCATTTCAACTGGTGTTTGCAAAAAAAGAATTCTCTACATCCCAGCTTCCCTTTCACAGTACATGGAAATCCATCTGTCTTTGTATTGCTGCCGTCTTGTTTGTGGCATAATTTGTCATTTCTAATGTCAGGATTTGGTTATTAATATTCTTTTCTGTCCATAGGAGGAGCCCTTTTTAGGCGCCCCAGGTCTTCTTCACTGGACATTCCCATTACACCAACCTCTGAACTCGCCTCTGAACTCGCCATCCCTACACCCTCCAAAGCAAGTGTCAACCAAATTGACCAACCAGTGGAAACTTCATATCTCGTGATTGGTCGGGAGGAGGGTCAGAAAGAAGCAGACTATGTTAATTATCAAGCAAATGACATTTCCCAAAACAAATCCAAAATAGCAACAAGAACTGAGGAGTACAGATTTTTGTCTAAACCTGAAACATCGGCACACAACACTACATTCACAGTTGTTCCCTCAGTCCCCTCAACTTCAATAGTGTCATCTATTCTTACTGCCAACATGGAGGCAAAATGCCAGAGATCTCTGCATGATAGCACCATCTCCAGACTCATTGATGCCGTGTCCCTGGACGATGACACGTGCGGTTCTATCTCTGCTCTGATTGGCCAGTTTGACAGCACGGCAGACCAAAAGAATCTCTCACCATCCCCTAATTGCACCTTTTCCATTCATCACCAAACAACCTCCTCTTTCAAGTCGCCTTTCAAGACCACATCAACTCCAAATAATTCCCACAGGCCAAATCATTTAAACCATCCTACCCCTTTACCATCCAACAATACTAACCCGCTTCACCAGAAGGCTCTATCCAGTCCAGAAACTGCAGATCTTGAAGAGGTATACACCATTCTGGATGAGGAGGTTCTGCTGCCTGTCTCTTCATACAACCTTAACCAACAGATTTCAAGCAGGAATACTCCAGTGCAGCGCTTGGGTCCCTCACCAACTAAAACTCTAAATACCTGGAATAGTGGCAAATACACCGAGGAGGCAGAGGAAAGCATCTATGAGGAAGTTGTTGACCCTCCTGAAAGAATACCACAAATGAACACACTCAGGTCAAATCCTCCTTTGAGTCCATCTTTGCAGGACTGTTATACATTCCCAGCTCAAAATGGCTACAATGAAGTGGAGATAAATGTTGATGAGGATCCACTGGATAGGATTATGACTACGCCGCAATACGGCAGCCCCTGGAAAGACCTCACAAGCCCCACCAAACGGCACGCTATTTACCAAAACAATGAGTCACCTTCTAAGTGCTATGACCCTGTCAAATCATACTGTGAGCACCAGCAACCACTGATAAATAAATCTCAATTGTCATCTTCACAGTGTCCATCGCCAGTTAATAAATTGCCCTTTAGAGAACCTGTGCGCCAGTATATTCAAAACACCTCAAGGACTAACATGTCTATTCCAGTACATCAAAATGGCCATCAAATCCATTCAGATAGCTACTGCAGAGACTTAAACAGAAATTACACACAAAAGGAAATTAACTATAATGTTAACAAGATCCGAAATATGACTAAACCCGAAGAGGCATGGCAAAAAGACGGAGAGAAAAGCTCATTAAGCTTTCAGTATACAATTAATTCTTCTGAAAATCTTAGGCACTTAGCAGCGTCTCCAAATAATTGCAGAGATAGTGTTTCATCTCCTAATCTTGTCAGTACACCACAGAACCTCCTGCGGTACAACTGCATGTCACCCCTTCCTCAGTCGCCTCTTGTTCACAACCCCTATCTTCCATCAAGTAGGACCAATCAAAGTTCACCATGTAGAAGCAAGCAATTTCCGGACGCCAGATTTTCCCTGCAAACAAGCTTAGGACTTCCTATTACACAAACTAGCCACAAAGAGTCCACTCCTCCTGGACAAGCAAAGTCAAAATCTTTAGGCGACTTGACTTCTGAGGACATATCCTGCAACTTCAAGGGGAAATACCACATCATCAGCCGTAGTTTTATTTCTCCAAAACAAAATCGGACTGGCGTCACAAATGTTGACCATTTTCAAACGCAGTCATGTGACCCACTAACGGAACAACTTCGCAAACTGGTAACTCTTGAAGGAGATGACAGTGGTAGGAAAGGACTAGAGTCACCACACCAGCAGCAGATAAATTCGCCATCGGTCCATCGTGAAACAAGTCCAATGAACGTTGATGAATCTCCACCATTACTAACCCGTCGCCTGTCTTCTCGTAGCCAAAGCCGGGTGCGTAATATCAACAACCGCGCCCGTGAAAGGCAACAGGAGGCTTCAAGGGCGCGGGGATGTGAACTTCAGAACAATGCCGCATCTAGTATAGGTGGTGTAGTTTTAAGAAATAAAGGGTCCATGTTGAACCCACCAGCCAACCGACACTCCACCGGGTCATACATTGCGGGTTACCTCAGTGAGATGGAGGACAGAGGGCTTCCTGAAGGTGCTTGTACGTCTTTGCGTTATGGGAATGATCACTATAGAGATCGGTACTACACCGATGATACTCTGGTACCACCCAACACTGCACAGTCTGTGTCTGAGCCGGAGGTGTACTTTCTCCTCCGGCTATAGGTTTAATGGAGTAAATGTCTTCAATCAGTGTAAGCTTTCTTCTTGGCCAAGCCGGAAGACAAAAAAATCAGTATAAACCAAGCATCTCCAATTTTTGACTGTTTGAAATTGAGCTGTTTGTCTGTTTAGTAAAAATGGTAAATTGAAGTCTGATCGTTTGTTGTTAATATTACTGCTAAATGTACGTATAAATGTGCTCGGCACTCCCAAATTGATTGTATAGATCTGTCTTTGTGGTTTACTGTCCAACATGTGTATATTGATGATGGGAACAGGAAGAACAGGATTTTCTGAAGCAGAGAAAGAATGTCTTTCTTTGTGTCATATGAATGTGTAGAATAAAAGGAATAACACTTTTATTTGTCCCCCTATCATGAAATCAAATGTTAGGGATCAGAAACCCCTGTGCAGTGCTAGACTTCTGTAAAATGAAGCTGGGGAAATATAAGGTAACAAATGAAAGGTTTATGACCATGTAATTAAACACTTCCAGTCTTCCTTCTCTTCCAGTGTTGTCAGGGTGTGGTTTTTGATAAGTCCCTGTCATTGTTTAATTCAACAAGGCTTTTGTTTCGTGTAGCTGTACATTTACATGTATGTTTGTGCATGTTACATGTGAACATGTCAAGCATGACTATGCACCACTTTTTACAGTAGATGTTGCATCTCTGAAGTACATTTGCACAATATCATTTGCATTGAATAAGAAAGACGACTCTGGTGTAATACAGTGCACACAGATGTAGAAGATGTGAAGTTTAAAGGTTTTTTTATTTTTATAATTGCTTTGATACAGACTGCAAACTAATTTCCTGTTGGTTATGGTCATTTCCTTTTCTAAATAAAAGGAGTAAATGTAAGAACAGCAGTTAAACTGTATTGTTTCAGTGTTTCACTATACTTTATTCTTGGTATTGCTGCTCATCAGAGGAGTGTGAGCATTTTCCTACCAATGCAATAAAACTTGAGTATTTGATTTCATTAAGTGTTTGTGTGATCTTTTGCACAATATAAGATCAAAGGTTATTGCACCTCATTGAAAGTGGCCTTCGGGCCCTTTATGGCTAATACTGTGTTCTAGAGAATACTTATTATCAATCACTACATCCTTAAAAGAGTTCTAGTGCTTTCCTGCACACCAGATTAATTTATTTCCCCCCAAAAATCATTTTTGTTTATTTGTATTTATTATTTATACAACTTTTATTTCACCTGACAAAATATTCAGAACTTATTTACATTAATAATTTTATAATAGCTCCTTGAGCTTACTTTTACTAAGTACTTTTCTGGTAAGGAAGTGGACAGTTTGAGCTGGAGTGGTGCAAAAACACATGGCCATCATGTCCCTCTTGGAATCAGATGGATAATGGGGTGTAATTGCTTGTGAAATTACTTTAATAGAGACAGCACATGACACACCTGTTGCTCAGGGCCTATATTCCCCACACCGCTCATGGGTAGATACTAAACCTTATGTCGCATATATTGTTTTTATATGATCACGACTACCATATATATATATATATATATATATATATATATATATATATATGTATATATATATATATACCATATATATATATATATATATATATATATATATATATATATATATATATATATATATATATCACATAATTCCAATAAACAAAATGGATAAGATTTTGTCATTGATTAGACAAGATTTAATCAGTTTTTAAAAAAACTTTTTTTAATAACTTTTTCAACCTCTACAAGGCATCTGTAATGCATTATATGTTTTCACAAAGGAAAATAACTAGAACGTTTTATTATTTTTTAAGATATTTGTCTCTGAAAGACCAACATCCCAATAACAGACACTCAAGCTTGTTTACTGCTTATACAACTCTGGGGAGGAGTAATTTTGATGTTTGTGTCATCTGATGTTCGTGACAATTTTCCCGTTATAAAAACTTCAGTCCAGTCTGGATTAGTGTATATTGCCAGAACTCTGTTCAGCTGGTGTGTGAACCAAATGCCTTTGTTAGTTCACTGTGTTAAAAGCTATTTTTGAGCTATCTACAAGGAGATTTCTTTTTTACCCGGCGAGGTACGATTGCGCTTGCTTGCTTTCTTGCATGTAACTGACCATTTAAGACAGTCGTATTAAATGTATGGATTTATTTTTGGTCAGATATCAAGAAGAGATATGCCTATATTTTGGATCCATGGGCCAAGCTTGAACAAGCCTTTATCCATTCTGCTGCTACTGTGTGCAGCCTGTGGACAGAGCCTTGCAATGCTGTGCTCCCGTTTTAACAATGAGAACCAAAGGGGGATCTCTCTAAATGGGGATGTCCTTATTGGTGGGCTTTTTAACCCATTTTACATCCCATCTTATCCTGAAACTCTGAATTTTACAACACAGCCGTACAATGGACCTTGTAAGGGGTATGTAACTATTATGTATTGATGCGTGTATTGATCCGGTGACTTAAGGATTTGTCACACCTCAAATTCCATACTGTTTTTTGATAATACTATTTGTGTAATAATTATTGTGTTTGTTAATCAATTTGTACCTTTAATCTGCTTCTGTTTCTTTACTGTAATGCCAGTTTTGACTCTGACACATTGAAAGCTATGTATGCAATGGCGTTTGCGGTGGAGGAAATAAATCGTAACAGCAGACTTCTCCAGGGAGTGAAGCTTGGATATCGAATACTGGACAGTTGTGGCCGACACCCCTGGGCTCTGAAAGCTGCACTTACATTGATTAGTGGCAGCTCTCCAAAATGTCAATCAGAAAGCCCTGCAAAATGGATAACTACTGGGAATGAAGGTATTGTTTCATTTGATTCGAGAAAATAATCTTCAATTGCAAAATAATTGTGTATTTATTTTTAAATTTTTAGAAGCTCAAGTTGCTCCTGTGATAATTGGTGCAGCTTCTTCAACAACAGCAATCATTTTGTCTAACTTTTTGGCTCCTCTTTCAACACCAATTGTATAAATTATTATTAATCATAAACAATTGTCAAATTATTATTATTATATGTATTTATATTTGTTCACACTTAATATGTGTTTTAACAGATTAGCTACCTTGCAAGCTGCCCTTGTCTTAGCGAGAGAGCAAAATACCCAAACTTTTTCAGAACAATCCCAAGCGATGTTTTTCAAAGTTGGGCAATGGCACAATTGGCCATACGCTTCAAATGGTCCTGGGTTGGGGCAGTGATAGTAGACAATGATTATGGGCATCTGGCATTGCAGGTGATTGTTACAACAAAGTGCCTGAACATTGCATTTTTTATACAACTATTGCTGTATGTTCGCTCTCTTTATTCCAGGTGTTTCAGAAAGAGATTAAAGGAAATGGCATTTTGTGTTGATTTTATTAGTCTAGTCTCAAGGGAAACTATTCAGAGTGACGCTAAAGCAGCAGCATTAACAATACAAGCTTCCACAGCCCGAGTGATATTGATATTCTGTTGGTATACAGATGCAAAGGAAGTGTTTGTACAGCTAGCAAAGAGAAATGTGAGTACAGTACGCAGTAGTCCTATAATTTCTTTTGACCAGAAAAATCATGTTTCTTTTCTTCAGATTACGGGCCAGACAGTTTCTTGCCAGTGAAGCTTGGAGCACAAGTGAGGATATTATTGGAAATGTAGATCTTTTAAAAGTGGCTAATGGTGTCCTTGGTGTGGCCATCCGCAGTGCAGAGATTCCTGGTTTTGAAAATTATGTCCGTAGATTACACCCATCTCAACGACCACACGATGAGTTCTTAAGAGAATATTGGGAAAGAGAGTTTGGCTGTACCCCTCTGCCTTCTTCCTCTTCCCCTCTCCCTCCCTGCAGTGGGACAGAGTCACTGCATGGGGTGCACAGTCACTTCACTGATATGTCCCAGTTAAGGGTCACATATAATGTATATCTGGCAGTTTATGCAGCAGCTCATGCCATCCACAGCCTTCTGTCCTGCCCCAACACAGAAGCCTCTGTAACCACATCCAACTGCTCCTCCCCTCAGAACATCACACCTGCACAGGTAATGTCTCTTGTACGTGATTTGTGGAGTTTTTTTGTTAGTTCTTGACTAAAGTATGTACATGAAGCTTTTGCAGTACTTGAAACAAAGTGAACATCTCTACACCGCATGGAGAATGGTTTGGCTTCCAAGGGGCTGACATTCAACACCGAAATTTGATCTGGTCAACTGGCAGAAGACTCCTGAAGGGTCACTCAGACTTGTTCTAATCGGACGAGTAGATGGCTTTGACATTGATCTGAATGAAACAGCGATTCAGTGGAGCACTGGATCAAGTCAGGTAAATCAGTGTACATTGAAATGCACTTAAAGTTTAACTAATGGTTTACAAAAACTCATTGACTTCATTCCTAAGGTCCCTGTGTCTGTGTGCACAATGAGCTGTGAGCCTGGAACTCGAAAGGCCATACGTAAAGGTGAACCTGTCTGCTGTTTTGACTGTATTCCCTGTGGGGATGGGGAAGTAAGCAACAAAACAGGTGACATGTTATAAATTGTGTTCAAATATTGATAATATCATTGACCAAGTGCATCTACCATGATGATAACACATTTCTTCTGTGTGCTCTCAGACTCTCTCCAGTGCGACCATTGTCCACTTGAGTTTTGGTCCAATCCTGCCCGAACGTCCTGCATCCCTCGACAGCTGGACTACCTGTCCTTTAATGAAACTCTGGGCATCACTCTGACTACAGTGGCTGTGTCTGGAGCTGTAGTGACAACTGCAATCTTTGTGGTGTTCTTTATTACCGACAAACACCTGTGGTACTAAAATATATTTATCTATATGAGTTTGTACCAAGAAAGATAAATTAGCTATGTTTGTTTCAGGTTCGAGCCAACAACTCTGAGCTGAGTTTCTTACTCCTTGTGTCCCTGAAGTTGTGTTTCTTGTGCTCGCTGGTTTTCATCGGTCAACCATCGGTCTGGTCCTGTCGTTTCCAGCAGGCCGCCTTTGGCATCAGCTTTGTATTGTCTGTGTCCTGTCTCCTGGTTAAAACAATGGTCGTTTTGGCAGCTTTCCGCTCAGCTCGACCAGGTTCAGAGACTTTGATGAAGTGGTTTGGTCCTCACCAGCAGAAAGGGAGTGTAGGCTTCTTCACCACTATACAGGTGAGATATGATGGGTCTATTTGTGCATTATTGAATTGTCTCTATATTTTTTCTTTTTCTAGATCATCATCTGTATTGTGTGGCTGTGCGTCAGTCCTCCAGAACCTCATGTGGATTTGAGTGTCCAGGGGTCAAAGGTGACTCTGGAGTGTGCCATGGCGTCTGTGCTGGGCTTCTCTCTGGTCCTGGGATACATCGGGCTGCTGGCCTGCACTTGCCTCCTCTTGGCTTTTCTTGCTCGAAAACTGCCAGACAACTTCAATGAGGCCAAAGTCATCACTTTCAGCATGTTGATCTTCTGTGCTGTTTGGGTGGCCTTTGTCCCGGCCTACGTCAGCTCTCCTGGAAAATATGTGGTTGCTGTGGAGATTTTTGCTATTTTGGCCTCAACTTATGGTTTACTCTTTTGCATTTTTGCACCAAAATGCTATATAATTCTTTTGAGACCTGAGAAAAACACAAAGAAACACATAATTGGAAGATAAGATGCATATAAGAATTGCAATATAAAACTAATAGGGATGTGTGTTTTTGTATATCTTGTCATAAGTGATTCAATGTACCTTTTTGCTAAATATATGAATAAAACTGTTTGCCATTACTTGTTGTAATGCTCAAGTCAACCACTAGATAGCAACCACACATCATGAATGAGGTCCACATAGCACCAGATCTTATTTCACTTAAATAAGTGTTCTACTATTTTCAGTGCCCTTCTTAATTCACTTTGAACATGCAACATTTTTGCATGTAAACAAATTGTTTGGCAAAAACGTCTCTTGCATTAATTTCATGCCAATGTGTAACCCAAAATGTGCAATACAGGGCAACAGATTAAATAATTGAACAAATAAACAAAAACAATAAAACATTATTGTTTCCTTACCTTTATTCAGGCTATGGGTGCCTTATCATGGGTTGGTTGGTCTAGTTTTGTCCCAAACTAAATTCAGGAATATGCAAACATATTTTCCCTCAAGTACTCCCCGTTTCCCAAAAAAAAAGAAGGGAAATTTACACTGTTATTTACATGTCGGTGTAATCCCTCATTCGTCCAGGAGTGTTCCATTGTAGAAAAAGATTCAGTTGTAAATCATCTGGACTCGGTTTTAGAAAAAATAAATCTTTTTCTACACTGTTATTTACAGTTATATAAACTCAACTGGGCATAATCTAAAACACAATAGCAACCATTTGTATGCAGAGGATGCTCTTCTGTATGCTAATTCACCTTCTTGTGCACAAGTGATTCAAAATATTCAAGAGGATTTTCACTCCATCTCACAAAACTGTGTTAATTTAAAGTTTATTACAGAATTCAAATAAAACAAAATATATGCTGTTCTCCAAAAGACACTCTGGTGCGCCAAAAAATATACTGTATCTATTCTTTCTCTTGATGGTAACATGATTGAACAAGTACCCCATTACAAATACTTGGGCATCTGGATCGATGATAAACTCTCCTTCAACAAACACGTACAAGAGCTGACCAATAATCTTAAAGCCATTCTTCTTTAGAATTAAAACATGTTTTCCTCTTAATTGTAGAAAACAGTTAATCCAGGCTCCATTTCTCTCAATTCTAGAATATGGTGACATTATATATTTGCATTCTACAGCAACAGTGTGTTAAAACCTCTGAACTCAATGTATCATTCAGCTCTAAGGTTCATTACAGGAGAAGGATAAAGAACTTACCAATTATATTCTAAAGTAGAATGGCGATCAGTGTATGCAAGAAGAGAGCTGCAGTGCTTTTTGTTTGTATATAAGATTGTAGTTGGCATTTTGCTAGATTATTTATAAAATGTGTTACACCTCAGGTCAAGTTGTCACCATTTGAGGTCTCAGGACATTTTTGTCTTACAGACCCATCGTGTTAACATAGAGACAGGAGAAAAGGCTTTCGGCAACTTTGCTCCCTTCCAATGGAACAAAACACAGAGACTTTTTAAATTAAATAATTTTATGCCTTTTAATGATTTTAAAGCACTGGTCAAGGACTACGCGCAGTGTCGGTACATATTGTATGTGTAAATGTGTTTTTATGTATTGGTTCATTTTATTGAATGTTTCATTGGTGTTTTAGTATCCTGTGTTTGTTTCTTTGTTGTTTATTTTGTGTTGTGTTTTGAAAAAGATACATTTTCTCATTGGGTTTTCCCTGTATGAATACATAAAATGAATGAAAAGTTAATCATAAAGAAATAAGCAATATAAGAGGAAATGAGCAAAAAACGATTTTCTACCATATTCATTGGTATCTCCGTGTTCTCCTACTTTTCCCCATCAAAATTAGCTCATTATTATTGTTCAATAGCTTTAACACTTTATGGTACAGTTTTTCCATAAACCGCTGAAAAACATCTAAATTGTAATCATTTCACAAAATAGTGCTCCCTCTACACTTCACAAAGACAAGTCACACTCCCAGGTAAAGCCTCCAGAGGGCGCAGGGGAAGCTGTGCCCAATGGGGCAGCTAAGTCATATGCTAATTAGCCTATTTTATATTTTAGTGCCTGGAGGGGATAAGGTGGTCCTATTTCATAATTTTTGGTTAGAATTAGTTGAAACTTTTTCACGCCATTTGACCTGTTTAAAGAAATGTGTTTGTCTTGGGTACATTAGTGCACTGTTCCACATTCATAAGCACAAATATGTTATTTTGTGCACCATTTCTACTTAAACCCAGAGCACTGATATTTAACACAGTTTTTGTTGACCAGTAGGGCATTAAACGTAATGAATTGTTGTCTACTATGAAGTATGTCTTTGCCAGAGCCAAAAACGAATGGCAAAAGAGTATACTTTGTTATACACCATTTGAAAGGTAACAAATTCTAGTTTCTGGTGAAACGTATGGAAGTAGTGTAAGTGGTGTACTGCGTTTCATAAAGTATATAAAATATTGATTTATTTGACATAAAAACAATGATTGTAAAATACAAGCTACTTGCTGTGTGTGTGAATGTCTGTGTTTGTGTCCCTGCTCTGTCATATAGACCCCTCATCTTCTGTGTGTATCAGACACGTCACTAGACCTTCAGCTACTTTTTTGACGATTGTATTATTTCAGTTCAAATGAAGTATACCAAGACAAGACAATCGTAACAATTTTACATTTCACAACCAAAGCCATCAATAATGTTTGCAGGGACCTTCCATTTTCTGTAAAAAAAAACCTATATTGTACAGTGTTCCTTCAGTGTCTAAACCTTTTTAAAGGATGTTCAGATTTTTACACAGCCTTGACAAAGCAAAACAATTTTAAAATTGAAATGTTCTCATTCAAAACACATCGTCAAATTACAGTTCACAAAAGGGTCACTCAAAGAGAACATACACTACACATTATAACCCAAAAAACTATGAATACAGTAAGTCTTTAAAGGAGTTGGAAATCTTCTACAAATTAATTACTTGTTCTCTCTTTCCTTCCACTAAATCCATGAATACATGATCTTTAAAAATATTCATAACACATTTCATCAACAACATTTCTGGCATTTCATGGTTTTTAAAAGTCAATACATTCCTTGATTTCCAGATAGCTTCTTTCACACAATTAACTATAATCCACCACCTCTCCTTATTTTGCATTTTTGCAGTGATCCCACAGGCAATATCATTATAATTTGATGGAATTTTCCAACATTTTTCAGCCATGGTGATACTGTTGTTCAGGCTTTTACAGCAAAAGGGCATGTCCAAAAAACATGTAAATGAGTTTCCTCACTGCCACAAAAGGGTCTCGGGCATCTTGGGCTTGGTGTAAAATGTCTTTTAAAGAGGAATTCTCGAGTCGGCAAACATTTATGGCCAATTTGCCAGGCGAAATCTCTGTGTCTGTTTGTCAATTTATGAAAATGTATGTTTTTCCATGCTCTTTTGCTCTCCTCCGCTGATAAAAGATCAACCGGGGTAGGTTTAATAATAATAATAATAATAGTAGAAAAAGATTCAGTTGTAGTCATCTGGACTCTGTTTTAGAAAAAACAAAACGTTTCAACTCTCATCCAAGAGTCATTCTCAATCAGAGAAACAAGTCTGAGATACTCTTGTTTATATCCTACTCTGTGAGAGCCCTGCCCACAGGGCGGGACCTCCTGCTAATGGCCCCATTGAAACTGGGATGGGGCCTATTGTTCTAATTGTTTCCTGCCTCACCTTGAGTGCCTATTTAGCATCCCGAATGCCCAGGGCATCTCCAGGGTTTCAGCAGACCATTATTAAACAACGGGAAGGTTGAATCTTAAACCTCCATTCTGATTTAATGAAGGATTCTCTTTTTTAACAAAGATTGCCTCCTTAACTCCTCTTTCAACACATCTTTTTTCCCTGCTCAGAATCTCCACCTCGCTGTCCTTAAATAGAGTGGTTTGTGGCTTTAAGATGAAGATGCACAGCGCTCTGGGGTCTCCGAACTTGCGTGTCTTCTGTGCTGATAAAGCTCTTGTGAAGTGGCTGTTTAGTCTCCCCTATGTACCGCTCTTTACAACTTTCTTCAACTGCATTGGATACGAATAATCACCTACATTGCTCTGTTTTTGTGTCGGCATCTTGTCCTTAGGGTGAACCAGTTTTTGTCTTAACGTGTTGCCTGGTTTGAAATAAACAGGGATTCGTGTTGGTCTAAAATTCGTTGCAGTTTTTCTGACAGTCCTGAGACATAAGGGATAGAGACACCCCTTCTTCTTGGGTTCTGTTTCCCTTTGTCCCTTTTGTCCTGCTTCTTGGTTCTCTTCACTCTTGTTCAGAGCCCAAGTCGGGTATCCACAGCTGAGAGAGCATTCCGGACGTGTGTTTCCTCTTTCTCTTGCCTCTGAGCTGGTGGGCACCGCTTGTGCTGCTGGTGTTGTAGTGTGTTCTGATCACTCCCAGCTTGTGCTGTACGTGGGTGGTTAGGCCAAAGAGCAGGTACTGGTCCAGTGTGTGTGGGTTTCCTATATACTTCTATCTGGAGCTTCCCGTGCTTCATCCTCTGATAGTGGAACAAATCAAGAAAGGCCAAGCGGTTCTCCTTTTGGCATCTTCTCTTGTAAACCTGAATATGCGGGTCCACTGCATTGATGTGCTCTGAGAAGCGATCCAGCTCTTGTTTCTTAATTCGCTTACGAGCAACTAGATTGCCAAAACACGCAGTGTCATCGCCCCCAGATCAATCAGAGAGAACCTTTCAGATGCCTCCTAAGGTTGATAAATAATCGCAATTGGAAGTGGCAGAGTCTTTGAGACAAGTAAACGTGAGGTGCTCCAGCCTGCCTTCTTCTCAAAAATGCTCGCATATACAAGTTGGCCACTATGGGGAGAGACGGGCGAGCCTTGTATGCGTGATACAGACCGTGGAGAGGATGCTTACGTGTAGTGATGTTGCAGCCCCGGCAAGTGCAAAGAAGATATGAGTTGGTTGTCTGATTGCAAGATAACCACGACCATCGTCTTTAGTAGTTTGCCCAGTATGTATAGTTCAGCAGCTATGCACTACTTAGATTCAGTTTTTGGATGCATTCCCTTGTATAGGTAGCTCGTGTTTACCCTCAGTTCTGGGTTCTCGATATTATCAGCTTGCTTACATTGTTTCATGGCAGGACTGTCCTTGAAACACTACTTTATTGACCAATACACTGAATTTTATGACAACTCACTGGAGCTTCCCATAGCCTTAGTATATAAATCCATCAGGGACCCTCACGCTATACACGTATATAAGAGAGTGCTCATTTGCACTTTGCTACATATAAGACGTGTGTGGTTCGACTCTTCTATGAAGCGGTACGAAGTACACTGCCTAGAAAGATACAACAAGATAATCAGAAAGATGTACGTGATATTTTGTAAGTCCAATTGTTCAGTCGTAGAGAGAAAGTAGTAACTATTATTGCAAGACGCTCACCTAAATATAAAGGAGGTAGTACTAGAGGCAGTCTATAATTCTATGCAGTTGTGCTTTATTATAGTGGTGTTTCTTTCGCAAGAGTAATAACTCAGCAAGAGGTCCGTTCAGAGACCACCAGAGCCGCTCAGTGCATCTTCATCTTAAGCTACAAACACTCATATTTGAAGACAGCGAAGGATGCGAGCGCACGTCTGTGACGTCGCAGGTGTGGGACATAAAAAGATGAGTTTGAGAAGACGACCGAGAGGGCGAGGTCAGTAGCACCGCTGGGTGTAACGAGAACATCGTGCACGTGATCTTAAGTCGGAGCACGACCACCAGAGCGCCGCGCTCCGCTCACGACTCGTGTTCAAACATAATCAACGGAAAGCTCGCGAACAACTGAGCGAGACTGTGGCCATCGCGACCATATGTCGCTGGCGTGGCGCATAATACTCGCGAAGGACTCAGCGAGGTTATCGTCATTCAGTTTTAATTGCTTAGTGCTCTTCAATACCACCGCATGACATAACTCTTTATACCACTTCGGGAATTTTTAATAGATGACCTTGCGCATTTCTCTCGTGCCATGAGGTTGCCTAGTCAATGGATGTTCTCACAGTGTCTTGCGCCTCCCGTCCTTGGTTTTGTGGTGAAAAGCTCTGCACGACTATATAAGTTCGGAAAGCGCAAGACATTTGATACGGAGCGGAAGGGCCAATTTTGGCAGTGCGAGCAAATAAATAGCAAGAGTGCTGTCGACCCTAGTGACACCCTGGCCTATGTTCCCATGGTCGCAATTGCTCGCCCTTTAAAGTATTCAAACGTTCTTACGAGTGTTGCCACTCGTAGTCTATTGTTGAAAATATGATGTATTCAGGTGTGGATAGTTACAGTTGGTTATTGGTCTTTGCGTTTTGTGACAACTGTGAAAGCGAAGCAATGCAAGACCACGCAGTGTCTCCGGGAGAAATGGTCACCCTTCTCGAGCGGCTAAAGCCCAAAGTCAATCATAGAGATAGGCCTCACAGGTCAACTGGCGCGCGACCCCCGCATACTCCCTAGGTTTTTTGGGAACAAGCGGAATAAGTAAAAAATGAATGGAAATTTGGTTTGTTATGAGATGAGTAGAACTGTGCCATTGTGTTCCCTGACTTGCTTATGTCACAAGTAGAGTCCAGTATGAGCAAAAGGAGAACCGCTTGGCCTTTCTTGATTGTTCCACTATCAGAGGAGAAGACGGGAAGCTCCAGATAGAAGTATATAGGAAACCATCACACACTGACCAGTACTGCTCTTTGGCTCTAACCACCCACTACAGCACAAGCTGGGAGTGATCAGAACACTACAAACAAGCAGGAGCACAAGCGGTGCCCACAGCTCAGAGGGCAAGAGGAAAGGGAAACACACGTCCGGAATGCTCTCTCAGCCTGTGGATACCCGACTTGGGCTCTGAACAAAGTGAAAGAGAACCAAGAAGCAGGACAAAAAGGGCAAAAGGCGAAAACAGAACCAAGAAGAAGGGGTGTCTCTATCCCTTATGTCTCAGGACTGTCAGAAAAACTGCAACGAATTTTTAGAACAACACGAAGTCCCTGTTTATTTCAAACCAGGCAACACGTTAAGACAAAAACTGGTTCACCCTAAGGACAAGATGCCGACACAAAAGCAGAGCAATGTAGTGTATTCTATCCAATGCAGTGAAGAAGTTGTAAAGAGCGGTACATAGGGGAGACTAAACAGCCACTTCACAAGAGGCTTTATCAGCACAGAAGACACGCAAGTTCAGGACCCCAGAGCGCTGTGCATCTTCATCTTAAAGCCACAAACCACTCTATTGAAGACAGCGAGGTGGAGATTCTGAGCAGGGAAAAAGATGGTTTGAAAGAGGAGTTAAGGAGGCAATCTTTGTTAAAAAAGAGAATCCTTCATTAAATCGGAATGGAGGTTTAAGATTCAACCTTCCGTTGTTTTATAATGGTCTGCTGAAACCTGGAGATGCCCTGGGCATTCGGATGCTAAATAGGCACTCAAGGTGAGGCAGGGAACAATAGAACAATAGGCCCATCCCAGTTTCAATGGGCCATTAGCAGGAGGTCCCGCCCTGTGGCAGGGCTCTCACAGAGTAGGATATAAACAAGAGTTCTCAGACTTGTTTCTCTGATTGAGAATGACTCTTGGATGAGAGTTGAAACGTTTTGGTTTTTTCTAAAACAGAGTCCAGATGACTACAACTGAATCTTTTTCTACAATGGAACACTCCTGGACGAATGAGGGATTACACCGACAATAATAATAATACATTTTATTTAAAAGCGCTTTCAGAACACCCAAGGACACTGTACAAGAGAATAAAACAACAGAATAAACAACAGAATAAAACCCACAGTACAGAACTGGATGATGGTGTTGGAGTGACTGAGTTGTGTGGTGTAGGATTGTCTGAACAGGTGAGTTTTGAGTCTGGATTTGAAAAGTGGAAGGGTGTCTATGTTGCGGAGGTCAGGAGGGGGAGAGTTCCAGAGCTGAGGAGCAGAGCGCTGAAGGCTCTGCCCCCTATCATTGAAATAAGACGGAAAGAGGGACAGAGAGCTGGAGAGAGGAGGAGGACCTGAGGGAGCGAGAGGGAGTGGAGATGTGGAGGAGGTCAGAGATGTACGGTGGAGCCAGGTTATGGATAGCTTTGAAAGTTTTTAGGATCATTTTGAAGTGAATCCGTTGTTTTTATGGGGAGCCAGTGAAGTTGTTGAAGGATGGGGGTGATGTGATGGCGGGAGGGGTCTGGTGATAATGCGGGCTGCAGAGTTTGGAGAAGCTGCAGTTTTCTGGAGGGATTTATGGGGAGACCAAAGAGGAGAGAAGTTACAATAATCGATCCGGGAGGTGACTAGACTGTGGACAAGTATGGCTGTGGTGTGAGGAGTGAGAGAAGGAGGGAGACGAGAGATGTCTTGCGAGATGTTGCGAAGGTGGAAGTAGGCAGAACGAGTGATGTTGTTGATGTGGGAGTGGAAAGAAAGGGTGCTGTCGAGGATGACACCCAGACTCTTGACTTGAGGGGAGGGGAGGACAGTGGATTTCTCCAAATCTACGGATAGTTTTTGTTCCATTTTTTTCCTTGTCAATTCTTCCGGTGGTATCTGGCTAAGTGCTTTGGATAGGTTCTTAAGCACGTGTTTATAAGACCTGATGGGCAAATCTCGGCGTGGGGGACATCCATTGAGGGTCTTTTTTCCCATGTGATTAAAACTTTTCTTCCCATCCACAAATATGTGAAAAAGTGCCACAAAGTTTTCCTTTCTGGTTTAAGAACTGCCTTTAGTATTGGGGCCAAGAACATTGCTTCGAATTTAGCTTCGATTAATGGAACCCCCATACCCCCGTACAGTGGGGGGCGATGCATTACAGTTCGTTTGAGTCGCTCTAATTTCCCCCCCCCCCAAATAAACTGGAACATCATCTTCTTCAAAGTCTTAAGTATTCGATAGGGGGCAGGACACACAGTCGCCAGGTTATTCACTGAAACCAACAGTACTGAGGTCACAATTAAGACGTTCCCAGTAAATGTGAGCTCCCTCCCCTGCCATGCTCTTAAAGTGGCTGTCTTTCCCTATCTGAATTCCAAAGACTTTAATTGTGTCTTTATTTTTAACCAGGTCCATATTCTCATATTTCTATTTCCAATTCAAATAAAGTATTTCGATTTTTTTCTTATTAACCCTCGTACTTGCAGCCAGTGTAAAATTTTCACAGACCTTCAAGGCTCTGAAAGTAACAATGTGATATCATCCATATAAACTGATATTTTTGCCTGTCTATTTTCACTTCCTGGCACAAAAATTCCCGTTATGTCTTTGTTCCTTCTAAGGGCACAAACTAAGGGTTCTATTACTAAAGATAAATAATGTGGGTGACAGGGGGCACCCTTGTCTGACCCCAGCCTGGATATCTATAGCATTTGTTTGTTGTCCATTGACTACTAGCACACTACAGCACTCAGTGTATAACAGATTTCACCCACTGTCTAAAATTTTCTCGAAAGCTTTTTCCAGGTCCAAACTTAGTAGACATAAGGGGGGTGTTATGTTCTTTACAAAGGAGATACGTATCTCTCACTAGGGCTGGGCTATCTGTCATTGTGCGTCCTTGTACTCCACATGTTTGTTCTCTCTCCACAAGGTCACCAACGATGGATTGGGTTCATAAAAATAAAACCTTGGCCAGTATTTTTACATCAACACCTAGTAGAGTCAGTGGTCTCCAGTTCTGTAGATTCTGTTTTTGTCCTTTTTTGTGTAGGAGGGAGATTGCCCCCTTTTTTAATGATAATGGTAATTCCCCTTTACCAAAACTCTCGTTGTACATCTCTAAAAGGGGTAGTTTCAGCTGCTCCCAAAAGGTAATATAAAACTCTTTGGAGAGACCATCCAAGGCCGGAGTATTATTGTCTTTAATACTTGTAATGGCTTTTGTCAGTTCTCCCAATGTTATATTTTTTTCTAAAAAATATTTCCGTGAAGTACTAAGTTTTCCTGTTGTTTGGGGGGAAAAAAGTGTCCATCATTTTGCTAGACACCCGTGTGTCCTGATAGAGATTGGCAAAAAATAATCTTATAACGTCAATGACTTTTTCCATGTCTTTCTCTTCTTATCCTTCTTGATCAAAGACAGATGTTATATGGTGCTTTGCCTTTGCTATTTTTTTAAAGAAATATCAGGAATTTCTCGTTTTCCTCTAGATGTTGGATCCTGCTTCTCAGAAGGATACTTTTACTCTTTTCCTTCATTAGTTCACATAATTTTGCTTTGAGTGCGACAATCTCTTGTTGCATGTCAAGGGCCGTTTGATGCCAATTTATAAGTAGTTTTGAATTTTCCTTGGAGTCTAGAATAAAAAGGTTCTCTTTCTAGCAGCCAGTGTTTTACTCTCTGACATTAAGAAGGATTTTGTCCTTGATTTCAATATCTTCCCACCAGTCTCCACAGGAGTTATGGAGGTCTCGTAGGGTTTTCCATTGTTCCAATTTTCCTTTGAGTTTTTCTACTATGTATTTGTTCTGTAATAAGGCAATATTTAATTTCCACGGGCCAGTATGACGCCTCAACCCTCCTTTAATATCGATCACAGTGGTAAGCTTAAGATGATCTGAAAAGACAACTGGTGTTATCCAACATTTAAGGGGTAGAAGCCCCCGGGACACCAAAGTTTTTAGTCTTCCTTGGACGGTGGATGGGACAATAGACACTAATAATTCTCAGTTGTTTTCCATTTTTGGTTTAAGTCTACAGAGAGTATTCTTCCATCACTTATTCTTTGGACTCTGTTTATATTAAAATGGTGACCTCGGAGCAAGATGGCTACCCCAGAGTTCTTGGTTTCGTTATCTCCAGACCAAAAGGATTGTCCGTGAGGTCCATCTACTTTCATAATCTCTATAGTTATCTTTAAAAAGTATGTTACATTCTTGAAGGCAGAAAATATCTCCAATTCCATTATGCAAATCATTGAAAATTGTCTGGCATTTTAACAAATCGTTCAAACCTCTAGTATTAATTGTGACCACTGATAGAGACGTCATATTAATAAAGGAATGGATTTTGTATTAATTCTGCTTTTACCAGTGATATTTATTTTTAGCTTTTTTTTTCTTTTTCTTTTTGTGTCCATTTTTCTTCAGAGACTCGGGGCGTCCCCCTCAGGATCTCGCATTTTGGTAACAGATGAAAAATTGCTCAAAACTTCCTGATCGAGAAAGGGAGGAAAGGGAGCTAACCATACCTACTGGGGCTGAAATCTTTCCCAAAAATTGGCTGTTAGCTTTTCTATTCTCAAACTCTGCTAAAGCTGATTCGACGTGTTTGAACGTAGTAAACACCACTTCAAAAACTTGCTTGCAGGGCAAAGACAAAATCGAGCCGCTCCATCTCCAAACCATGCAGAAGTTGGAAGCGCACAGCATTGCGGCGTTGGGCCGGTGCCGGAGCTGCCATATCTAGTGCCTTCAAATGATGTTGTGCTCCATACACCGCACAGCCCCAACACCAAACCTTCAGTTACTTCAATTATTCCTTTGTTGGGTAAATGTATGATGTAATGCACCTCTTTAATTAATGCGCGTCTTGGGTTCCTCCCCCAGGAAGTCTGTCATGGTGAGGGGGGCTTGGGGGTTGTGACTCCAGGTTGTCACCACTGCACTAGGACACCAGCTGGTCCACATCCCTCTTGTAGACAGACTCATCCCAGTCCGAGATGAGCCCAATGAGGGTGGTGTCGTCCACAAACTTGATCAGTTTTACGGGGTCGGTGCTGGAGGTGCAGCAGTTTGTGGCAGAGGTGGCCACTGTGGGGGAAGGGGTGGTCCCATCAAACCTGGAGTAGAAGGTGTTAAGTTGCTCTACCAGTTTTCGATTGTCTGCAGCAGGGGGGACTCTGGGCTTATAATTGGTGAGAAGGAGCCCTCTCCACAAGGTTGTTGTCAGAGAACTGCTGCTTCAAACGCGTATTGTAGTGCGATCTAGCTCTCAACACCTCTTTGCTAACTTCGCATCTTTGTAGTGCTCTCCGTTACCAGCCCTGTGCGCTGCCTCCTTCTGCTGCCTTAACTGCCTCAGTTTAGGTGTGGTAACCATGGTTTGTCCTTATTGAAAGTGACTTTAGTTTGTGTTGGTATGATGCTGTCCTCACAGAATCGAATGTATGATGTCACAGTGTCCTTGTACTCATCCAAACTATTTGTGGCAGCTCTGAAAACCTCCCAGTCTGTAATGTCCAAACACGCACGTAGCTCCTCCACTGCCTTTATGGTCTACTTCTTAGAGGTCCTCACTACAGGTTTGGAGAGCTTCAGCCTCTGTCTTTACTTGGGGATCAGGTGAACCATGATGCGATCTAAAAAGCCCAGAGCAGAAAAATGCTCTCTGGTCGGGACTTTAATAAACTGTCTGCACTTTTGTAGTTCGTGGTTGAGATTCCCCTTGTTAAAATCACCCAGGATAATACACAGTCCGGGAAGGTCCGTTTCACACTCAGAATCTGGTCCGTGAGCGCGCACAGTGCCTAATGCACGTTTGCGCTCGGTGGGATGTTAACAGCGGTCAGAAGAATGAGGCGAACTCACGTGGTGAGTAGAATGGTTTGCAGTTAATGAAAATATATTCCAGATCAGGAGAACAGTGCTTGGAGAGCACAGTCACATCTGAAGACCAGGCGTTGTTGATGTAGAAATAGACTCCTCCGCTGCGTGATTTTCCCGGAGAGATCCCTCTGACAATCAACTCGGAAAAGCTGAAATCCCTCCATTTGAATGGCGCAGTCCTGGACCAACTCGCTGAGCCACGTCTCCGTGAAGCACAAAACAGGAGATGAAGAAAACTCTCTGTTTCGTCTCATCAGCAGCGCAAGTTCGTCCAGTTTGTTTGAGAGCGAAAGTTAGAGAGGAAAATCCCAGGTAAGGGCCTCTGCGTTCCGCGTTTACGGAGTCGAACCAGTGCACCGGCATGTTTTCCTCGTCTGCCGCGTCACACTTTTAGCCAAAAGAAGATCTAATTCTGCAGCAGAAGCAAAAAAAAAAAAAACTGGAACTAGATCCGAAGGAGTTGTGGTTCAGCCTCTGAGTCCCTCAGAAATAGCGCTCTCATGGGTCACGTCAGTACCGGCATGTCCCAGCGCCTTTTATGCTCCGTAGTGATGCTCAGGTTCGCGTTTTAGGACCTGTTTGACATAAGAAACAGCACAGAAGCTAGAATTTTGGACTAAAGCAGCCTGGATAATTCAGGAGCCTGACGTGAATGTGCTCTGGACATCTCCAGTACAGCAGCGCAGAGATCCAATTGTGGCCAATGGTTTATGGTTAACCAGTCCTTTGGCCACCTTCACGATTTTGAAACAAGGGTGAGCAGAATAACAAAATTAATGGAGGTACCAAAAGGGGCCAAAACAGTTGCCAAACAGGGAAAACTGGCCAACCACGACTGTTTATATGGCTAGAAAAGTAGTAGTCAAACACTCATTATTTAATTTGTTTTATTGTATTAAGGACACATTTACAGACACATGATTCATAGTTATTAATAAAAAAAAGTAAGAATCTGAGTCAGTTTTCACCGTGTTAAGCCATATTGCAGAAGTGGTCTGCCACTTTAAAAAGCGTCCAAAATCATGTTTGGCCATCTTCTATACTGATCAGATGTTGTCGGCCACTTGACACGGTGAAAAGTGTCTCACGTAAATTTTGGCCGATCTAAATTGGCCAAATATAATTTCTGCCAATTTTTTAAGTTCATTCAGGACTATGATGATGATTATTATGATTGTGGTGACGATGATGAGAATGATTATTATTACTATTGTGATATTGTGACGCTAAATAAAGGTGCGTTTTAAGAAAGGTCATAATCTGGGGATAATGAATATGTAATTATAACGGACCTCCTCACAACCTGCTTTAAATACTAACTACGAGTTTGGGGCATGAAGGCACTTCACTGCAACAGTATGAATAAACACAAACTAAACTTTGACTAAAGCTTTACTCTTATCTTCTTTTTGCTTTAAATTATTTATAATGTAGACAATAGTGTAGTAGATACAATACATTGTGGTATTTGATCACAATGTATTGTGATCAAACACCCTGCACCATCTCAGACTCTGACAGCTCTCCCGGAAAAAAATGTGGTTGCTAAGGAGATTCTTGCAATTTTGGCCTCTTATTATGGTTTACTCGTCTGCATTTTTGAAACAAAATGTTTCATTTTGTGTGTTGAATTAAAATGTAGTTTATTTTAAGTAATTTTTTTTTCAAATTTATTTTATTACTCCTGCCCTTATGTTTCCTATCTCCCCTTCCATACCCTGCCTATTAGCCCTTGTATGTGTTGTCCATGTGTGTAAATAATTGTATCCCTTGAAAATGTATGACTGTGTTTTAAAGTTGTCAATAAAAAATAAATAAAAATAAAAGCGCCAAAAATACTTTGTTGGAAAAGTTTTCATCTTGGTAAAATGACTTATTCAACATCTCATTTCACTGCAGAAAGTAGACTATAAAATATTGTGTAAATGTGACAATAAAATAATACATGATCAGGTTCTTGGTTCTTCGGGTGGCGCAGCACTGCTGGCAACCTGGGCTTGTGCTTTGTGTTTAGCTGAGATTGTGACTGTATGATTGTATTGTGTGGTTTTTAACTGAAGGCACTACAGCACGAGTCCATGACAAATTTCCCAAGGGGACAATAAGGTATATTGTATTGTATTGTATTGTATTGATTTCCTGGATGTTTTTGTTTACCTCGCCAAGTTGTTTGAATACTTTCAAGGTTTAATAAAATATGTACCTTAATACAAAACAAACCAACAGGAATGGATTTAAACATGACACTCCCACTCCAGTTTTTGTCATCATCATGTTTACAGTTGGGTGCTGCGTCATTATAAATACCAAGCACACAAGCTGAATGTTCAGAAGAGGGGGGGCTGTGTCACAGACTCATTAGAGCACAGATAATGCTTTGTGTTTTTGATAACTGTATACTGGGGGTTCTGACTTGCGACAAGTGATTTATTATTATTATTTTTTGTAGTGACATTTTGATCAATGTGTCCTTTCTCTTGGCTATGGTCATTGTGGTTGTGGGCCGCTCCAGTCCTTCTGCTCCTGGGGCTGGTGCAGCTCGTGGCTGTGCAGTTGCTCTCATGCACTCGCTGGAAGTCCACGTCTAACCAGGGTCTGTACCAGGATGGAGATGTGGTCATCGGAGGGCTTTACAGTCTGCACTACCTACCTCCAAACATTGACAGTGATTTTACTCATCCACCACTATTTGAAACATGTTCTGGGTAATGCACTAACTTGTAATTTTAATCACAATTTTTTACTAAATCTGTATTTGTTTTGTTTTTTTGTTTAAATATGTTATGTCACTAGCATTCACATGAACTAAAATACAAAGATTTGTTTTGGGTCTGAACACTGAAATGCTTAACACAACACTACATTTTAAGTCATCAGTTTTGAGTGTAGTATCATGTGTGAGTGGCATTAATTTAATGTTAATGTGACAGTATAGAGGATCTGCCAATGCAGTACATTTACGCCATGATGTTTGCTGTGGATGAGATCAATCACAGAGAAAGTCTGCTGCCTGGGGTCAGGCTTGGCTACCGTATACTCGACAGCTGTGCTCTGCACCCCTGGGAAATGGAGGCTGCTCTGTCTCTGGTCGGAGGAGACAGCAAAGTCTGTACATTTACATCACAGAATTCCACCAGCTCTGTTGGAGAAATCAGACAAACAAGTAATTTTCCAAGAATGTAATACATTTGTGCAATTGAAGAGGACTGAAGCCTAGAGTCATATTATTATGTTTCACAGGGATTAAAACGGTCCCGTTAATTATTGGTGGTGCATCTTCAAAAACAGCCATCATACTAACAGGTGTCCTTGGCCCACTCTCTGTACCTCTAGTAAGCGACATGTGTTGACATTCATCAACTTGATACTATTTTGCAATCATTCGTGGATATTAACAATTGCCACATTACCATTTCAGATGAGCTACCAGTCGAGTTGCCCATGCCTCAGTGACAAACGACTATATCCTAATTTCTTCAGGACAATCCCGAGTGATATTTATCAAGCACGGGCCCTGGCACAACTGGCCATACACTTCAAGTGGACATGGATTGGAGCAGTGGTGGCAGAAAATGACTATGGTCTTGTTGCAGTAAAGGTAAATATTAGTAATTGCAATGTCTTCACATTTGAATTGATTGACTTTTTTTTTCAGGTTTTCCAAGAGGAGATTGAGAGGTCTGGGCTATGTATGGCTTTTGTCAAAACTCTCAGAAGACAAAACATAGTAACAGATGCCAGAGAAGCTGCTCTCACCATTCAGGCCTCAACTGCTAAAGTCATACTGGTTGTTTCCTGGTACACAGACGTCAGAGAGCTGTTTGTGCAACTGGACAAAATAAATGTAAGAAGTAATACATCTTTCCTCTTTTTGTATCATTTCCTAATTCTTTCCCTGACATCAGGTGACTGACAGACAGTTTCTGGCCAGCGAGGCCTGGAGCACTAGTGGTGACCTCCTCCAACATCCTGCCACTTCAAGAGTTGCATATGGGGTTTTTGGTGTGGCCATTCGAAGTTCTAATATGGAGGGATTTGAAAATTATATAAAAAGTTTACATCCTTCAAATCACCCGGACAATGAGTACTTGAGAGAATACTGGGAAAAGGTGTTTGGCTGTACCCCTCTGCCTTCTTCCTCTTCCCCTCTCACTCCCTGCAGTGGGACAGAGTCACTGCATGGGGTGCACAGTCACTTCACTGATATGTCCCAGTTAAGGGTCACATATAATGTATATCTGGCAGTTTATGCAGCAGCTCATGCCATCCACAGCCTTCTGTCCTGCCCCAACACAGAAGCCTCTGTAACCACATCCAACTGCTCTCTCCTCAGAACATCACACCTGCACAGTAAGGAAAAGGAAAATCCACAGCATAATGCAGTCAGAATAAATATTGTTATTTTTAAGACTTGGTCTGTCTTTTGCCACAAGCTTCTTGAGCACTTGCGCTCAGTCAACTTCACCACGCGCTCAGGGTGAAAGGTTTTACTTCCAAGGAGGGATATTCCAGCCAAGTACGATCTGGTCAACTGGCAGAAGACTCCTGAAGGGTCACTCAGACTTGTTCTAAATCGGACGAGTAGATGGCTTTGACATTGTTCTGAAATGAAACAGCGATTTCAGTGGAGCACTGGATCAAGTCAGGTAAATCAGTGTACATTGAAATAGCACTTAAAGTTTAACTAATGGTTTACAAAAACTCATTTAACTTCATTCCTAAGGTCCCTGTGTCTGTGTGCACAATGAGCTGTGAGCCTGGAACTCGAAAAGGCCATACGTAAAGGTGAACCTGTCTGCTGTTTTGACTGTATTCCCTGTGGGGATGGGGAAGTAAGCAAACACAACAGGTGACATGTTATAAAATTGTGTTCAAATATTGTAAAATATCATTGACCAAGTGCATCTACCATTGATGATAACCATTTCTTCTGTGTGCTCTCAGACTCTCTCCAGTGCGACCATTGTCCACTTGAGTTTTGGTCCAATCCTGCCCGAACGTCCTGCATCCCTCGACAGCTGGACTACCTGTCCTTTTATGAAACTCTGGGCATCACTCTGACTTACAGTGGCTGTGTCTGGAGCTGTAGTGACAACTGCAATCTTTTGTGGTGTTCCTTTATTTACGACAAACACCTGTGGTACTAAAATATATTTATTATATGAGTTTGTACCAAGAAAAGATAAATTAGCTATGTTTGTTTCAGGTTCGAGCCAACAACTCTGAGCTGAGTTTCTTACTCCTTGTGTCCCTGAAGTTGTGTTCTTGTGCTCGCTGGTTTTCATCGGTCAACCATCGGTCTGGTCCTGTCGTTTCCAGCAGGCCGCCTTTGGCATCAGCTTTATATTGTCTGTCTCTTGTCTCCAAGTCAAAACTATGGTTGTTCTAGCAGCTTTCCGATCAGCTCGACCCAGGTTCAGAGTCTCTAATTAAGTGGTTTGGACCTCACCAGCAAAAGAGGCAGCGTTGGAATATTCACAAGCATACAGGTAGCAGTAACAGACATAACAGCAAGTTCCGTTGTTTAAAGGTTTCTTTCTTTTCTCCTCCAGGTCCTTATTTGCATTATTTGGCTTTCGCTGAACCTCCCCTGCCTCAGCCTGACTGGATATGACTGAGTGAAGGTGACTCTGGAGTGTGCCATGGCGTCTGTGCTGGGCTTCTCTCTGGTCCTGGGATACAATCGGGCTGCTGGCCTGCACTTGCTCCTCTTGGCTTTTCTGGCTCGAAAACTCCCAGAACAACTTCAATGAGGCCAAGCTCATCACTTTCAGCATTGTTGATCTTCTCGTGCTGTTTGGGTGGCCTTTGTCCCGGCCTACGTCAGCTCTCCTGGAAAATACTCAGTAGCTGTAGAAATCTTTGCTATTTTGGCCTCTAGTTATGGTTTATTGTTTTGCATTTTTGCCCCAAAATGCTTCATAATACTGTTGAGACCTGAGAAAAACACTAAGAAACATCTCATGGCCAGGTAGTGAACTGCAAACAAATGCAATAATATTTTCTGGGGTATGGTTACTTATATTACTAGTTATATTTGCCAGTGTACTCCATATTCTTTGTCAATATTCTTTATGTGAATGTTCTTTGTTACTAAAAATAAAAGACATATTACATCTGAATTGCTCACATGTTGCTTCATATTTACCAAACTTTTAAGTATGGCAGTCATTGTTTCTCACCCAGTCTGTGCTCCAATTATTCTGGCATTTGCATTCTTACACAGATTTTTTTTTTACCTCGACATCACATGTCTGATGGTGTGACTGCAGTGAAAGACTGGACTTTTGCTGAACGAACTAGCCTACCACATATGAAAAGTACAAGCCAGAAACAACCTATCAGCATTTTCAAGGGAACTGTACATTTTTATGAAACATGTTTCAGTCTCTAAACGTAAATTAATTCGCTTATGAACACGGTATCAAAAATGTGGTTTAGAGTGGTTTAACTTCAGTGGAGTTTTTTCCCCCCCTGGGTGTTAAAGGAGACATGTCATACTTTGTTCAGGTACTTGTTATTGAACTATAACTGCAAAAAACATGCACCCAAAAAACCCCCCAAAAAACGCATACATTCTAAAAACGCACACATTAATTAAAAAAATATGCACCCAAATAAAAAAATAAATAAGGCAAGGCAAGTTTATTTGTAGAGCACAAATTCGTACACAAGGGAATTAAAATTGCTTCACATAACAGGAAAAAAATGCATTCAAATCACAAAGACATGACAGAAATCCCAAAGCCTTTATTTCTAATCATTCAATTTAACAATTTTGCTGACATTGATCATATAGTTTGTCCATGCTTAGTGATCCGCCAGAAAAGATTGATTCTTTCCCATGCTTGACCGTCCCTAGACGTCAGCGCGCTATCTGCCTCTGCACACGTCTGTACAGAGAGGATGTATCTTTTACGGCGACTATCACGTTGGCGCCTCCACCTTATGTGTGGCGTTTTTATATCTTTAACGACGGACCCGGTCTCGTCTGCCCCTTCCCTAGATTTAGCTTTTGCTAAACTAATTGTCCCCGACAAATTCAACCAAACCTTTCAGTGTTAAGACTCGCTCTTTATCAGTGGGTAGGTGCGCCAGGCTCTTCCTGGACTTTGAAGTGGCCTGGGCACCAGCAGGAGGCCTGAGGTCCTCAGAGATGGTTCATATGGCACTAACATGTCCGAGATGTACTTTGGTGCTAGGCCATGGAGAGACTTGTATACAAGCAGAGCTGCTTTGAAGTCTATTCTCTGAGCCACAGGGAGCCAGTAGTGCACAAAAGACCTGCAAGCACCCCAGTGCATTGTACTTCCTGCTGTCTAGTCAGGACCCGAGCAGCAGAACGATACTTCGGTCGGTTACTGCAGCATGTTTTACAGCTTGTTTGACGGAGGCCAGTGTGAGCAAGGCACGTTACAAGTAATCTAAATCTATTAGAGACAAACAACATGGATAAGTCTCTCCAGGTCTGGTCTTTATGACACTTATACGTGTTTGATTTTCCAATGGTGTTTTATTAGATGTTAAAAAGCTACTGATGTTATTGATTTAACTGTTGGCTGTTAAGTAAATTTCAAGTCTGAGTCCATTATTACCCCGAGATGATTCTAACTTGATTTGCTAGGTTTTAGAGCAAGACTCTGGAGGGTGACTGCTAATACTTTCTCTTTGTTTTCTGTGCGGCCAAAGACGACTGATTTCGAGTCTTGTCTGAGTTCAGCTTGAGAGAAAGTTTGTTTTGCATCCACACACTGATCTGTTGGATGCAGTGACAGAGTGAATCCACTGGTCCATATTCACCTGCCGTCAGTGAAACATAGATCTGAGTGTCGTCTGCATAATTGTGATAGGACACATTCTTGCTGCGCATCAACTGACCTAACGGCAGGATGTAGAGGTTGAACAAAAGGGGTCCCAGGTTTGACCCCACAGGTCAGGGAAATCTGGTCTGAGACACAGTGTCAAAAGCAGCACTTCTAACAGAAGTCTAACAGAATTAAGACTGAGGCTTTGCCCGCGTCAGTGTTCAGGTGGATGTAATTTGTCACCTTGACAAGAGCAGTCTCAGTGCTGTGATGAGGTCTAAAACCTGACTAGAAAACATTAAATTAGTTGTTTATTAAGAGGAAAACAGTGAGCTGTTGGTAAACAACCTTTTCAAGGACTTTGCCCCAAAATGGCAGATACGAGATGGGCCGGTAATTACTCAGTACTGCGGCATCAAGACTGCTCTTTTTGAGTAGAGGCTTTATGACCGCAGTTTTCAAAGACATTGGGAATGTTCCAGATTGAAGCGACATGTTAACTATGTGAGTGAGTGGTGCTAACAAGCTGTTCAGCACAGACTTTAGAAATCTGGTGGGTAACACATCGAGGCAACACATCGACTCAGACTGGTGACGATCTCGTGGACAATTTTGCAAGTTACAGGTGCAAAGTGAGTCAGCCCAAGTGTGTAGATGGTTTTAGGTTTATTTGTTGCATTGTGGAATTTATAGCATTTTAATGCCCTGAACTTTGTCATTAAAGAATAATGCAGTCATTACACTGAGCTGGAGGGTTTGTTAATCTGTTTACTGTGGCAAACAGGACACGCGAGTTGTTACTGCAGCTTCCAATTACTTCAGAAAAATATCCTTCTCTAGTTCTACATAAAATGAGGTTGGACATGTACAACTTCAGAAATCAAAAATCAGAAACAGAAAAGGTTTATTGCCATTGTCAATGAACAAAATTCACAAACATAGGAACTTGTCACGGCATTAAGGTGCAACATAAAACACTGATCAATAATAAAAACAACATATATGCAATCAAAAGGGCATGCATGAAGAAACAATTTAAAATGACTATAGTATAAAAAAAGATAAAAATAGGCATTACTATGTACACAAGAATTACAGTTAAATTTACAGTTGTAGTGCAGAAAGTGACAGTGAAAGTGAAAGTGACAGTGACAGTGCAGTGATTGATTGAATAGTTGCAGTTAAAGTGGCAGGTGTTTAGAAGTGTTCATGAGACCAACGGCAGATAAATAGACCATGTCCAGGGTGACAGGGGTCAGCTGTGATCCGACCTGCTCGTCCCAGAGCCCTGGAGACGTACAGGTCCTACAGAGATGGAAGTCTGCAGCCGATCACCTTCTCAGCAGAACCCACGATGCGCTGTAGTCTCTGTTTGTCCCTGGCTGTGGCTCCAGCGTACCACACGGTGATGGGAGAGGTGAGGATGGACTCAATGATGGCCGCGTAGCACTGGACCATCATCTGCACTGGCAGCTTGGCTTTCCTCAGCTGCCGCAGGAAGTACATCCTCTGCTGGGCCTTCTTGATGAGGGAGCTGATGGTGGGCTCCCACTTGGGGTCCTGGGTGATGGTGGTGCAGAGGAAGCGGAAGGAGTCCACGGTGGTTTTGGGGGGAGTTTGTCATGATGGGGGGGGGCTCTGACTTTCTGTCTAAGGACACAGGATGGTGGGACATTTCCAAGTCCCTATGAACACTGTTCATTTTGTTTTCCACTGTAGCCCCTCGAGGCAACTACTGTTGTGATTTTGGGCGTTACAAAAATAAATTGAATTGAATGGAATTGACTTTCCCGAAGTCCACGATCATCTCCACTGTCTTCTCGGGGCGTTGAACTCCAGGTTGTTACCGCTGCACCAGGACACCAGCCGGTCCACCTTCCTCCTGTAGACAGGGGAGGGCACAAGTCAAACCTGGAGCTTTGACTTGTGCCCTTTTCGTTAAACCCGGCGGCACTCTCTTTTCTGTGCTCTGGCCGAATAATAATTTCTCCATGGCGCCTTCTGCTTATTTTTAACAATTTTAGCCTTCATAGGAGCAATGGTGTCGAGAACATTCAAAACACTGGATGTAACTGAGTTGAACAAATCATTTACATTAGAACATGAAACATTTTCAAAGTTTATCATTTCCATAAACAGTTCTCCTCTGTGTTCATTTATGTGTCTCCTCGGAACAACTGCAGGACCAGCCGGTGGTTTGGGAAAAACAGTCAAAGAAGACACAGAAATGATCAGACAGAGCAACATCGACCACATTGACGTTGGAAATATTAACCCCCTTTGTAATTAGAAGATCCAGAGTGTGCCCTCTGCTGTGGGTGGGGCCACTCACATGCTGAGTAAGACGGAAAGTTTCAAGGACAGCATGGAGCTCTTTAGCGTTTCTGTCACAAAAATTATCAACATGAACATTGAAACCACCTGTTATGACCAAACCATCAAAGTCTGTGCATACGACTGTAAGCATCTCAGTAAAGTCATCAAGAAAACTTTTGCAGTGCTGGGGAGGCTTGTATAAAACAATGAAGAGAATGGATGGAGACTGTTTTAACTCAATTTTAAAAGGATGCATACTCAAATGTTGAAAACACCCCAAAGGGCAACCTGTGGGTAACTATTTAATCTCTAACAAAAGCACACACCTCCCTTTTTATTTTCTCGTGTTTCAGATTCAAACATAAAGTTGGGTGGAGCAGATTCTATTAGAACTAAATTTCCTGTGTTTTTGTCAAGCCATGTTTCAGTTAAAAACATAAAATCAACAAGAGATACAAGTTATTAATTTAAGAATGATTTGTTACATAAGGATCTGATATTTAGCACAGCAAGTTTCAGACTTGTAGTTTCGGTGAGACTCGGGATGTTATCTTTTTACAGGGAATATGACCAATCAAATTTCTCAGATTGGGCAGTCTGACTCGCATTCTGTTTTCCCATCTGTGTGATGTGACAACAGAAATAAGCACTAGGGGAGGCTGTTTTTACACAGGGCCCCGGGTTGGTTTGATTTTGATGGTATGACTATAAGTCATATAAGTTCGATAGAGCTACCCATTAGTTGGAGCTGCTCGAATATTATTGTTTGATTTTACAGTCTGATCTCTTTATTGTTTAATGTATTCTTTGACTCCCACAAAGAAGCGGCCGTGATGCCACGTCTCCTCGATCCTGGGGCCACAACACCGTCTGCAAGGTCTGCTTTGCTCACTCATCGTAAGGATTCTCTCATCGTTTTCGAGTCGTTGAGAAAATCAGTCATTTTAGCATTGTTATGCCAGACGTCCATGCTCAGTCCCAGGGTGGAGCATTCAATGAGTAAAATGTTGCCACATCTTCTGATTAGTCACCGCGACTATGTGTGACGTGAACTACGTACGGTCGTAAAAATGAGTGCGGCGCAGTGTCAGCACTTTTATCCCGGTTTCGTTTCTTTGCCATTGTGAGCTGCCGTCAAGGCTAGCAGTCGGCACTGAGGCTGTAAAAGTATTAAGCAGAAGCCGTCTGAAGAAGTTCTTACTCATGTACTTCTCCAGCTAGCATCCAGTACAATACTAACAAAGTTCCAAGTACTTTGGCAGCACAAAAATCCTTATTAAATGGATACAAGTGCTATATAGAAGAGAGCCCTTCTTTCAAAGAAAGGCTTTTAGATCTGTATACGCCGGCTTGTCCATCAGCTTTGACCTGAACACGGTGCATCGTGGGATGCTGCACCGGGTAGGTTTGCGTTCGACTTTGCCCCAACTTGCTCTGACCTCACGAGCTTTTAAGCTCCACTCCATACGGGATCAACCAGCTGGAGCAAGCCACCGCAACTCTTGTGCGTAATTATGATTAAAAAGCTTATTTATTTATTTACGAGGCAATGGTTTGATCCCAAACACGATTTTTTGACCACTTTTTCTTTACAGCTGACTTTTAGCTCTGCCTTCGTTGAAGCCGTCAACTCTCGTCACTCATCCCAGGCGGCTTGAGGCCACAGGTAAACATGGACGCTGCGCTGCAGCCCCCCCACACAGAGATGGCCTACTTTTCTCACGATTGAACAGACAGGCTTATGTTAAAGAACTTTAATATTTATCTCCCTTCTCGTTTGCCCACACGCTCTTCCGGGCAGGGCCGGCCCCAGCCTATAAGCGAAACTAAGCAGTTGACCTTAGGGCCCCCAATCTTGGCAACGCTTGATTTATGCGAAGCGAAAAGCGCAGCGTGCGTCACTAGCGTTTAGTGTAGCGCTTGTTGCTGTCGTATACAGTGGAGTAGTGCCTCTGGCGCTTACAGCGCACACAGCGGTAACATATAACGAACAAACAGCATTTATTTGTAACAATGGAAAACTGGCAAAATCATAGCAACCATTTGACCTGCAGACATATTGTCGTCACCAATTTTCGAAAAGACCTGACTATCATGTAATAGATCCATATGATTGCAACCGTCAAAGCGCCACTTCAAATATATTGTGAACCAAAATATATTTCAATTCCGCTTCCGAGCAGAATGAAAACAAGACATAAACACAGCAGAACGAAGTGCCAAAAAAACAGAAGAAGAAAAGACTTGACGATTCAAAAGAAACAATTCAAATCTCATACAACACTCTACGCTTCGGGTATTTTTTAACTCACTTTACAAAGAGACTGTTTGAAAATACATGAGTTTGTCATGTCAGTGCTCCGAGACCGGCCTGAGGCTGGCAGGGAAACGAGAGCTCCGGGTCCTGCCATGGCGGCCCCGCACAAACCTGTGTTAACGAGATTTCACCACTAATAATACGTTTCAATGAAGGCTGTTAGCAGCCTGCCCCAGTTAGTAATAGTGGACCGGAGGATTCCGGTCGTCTTGTTCGAACCAGAACCTTTGACATGAAACGTAAACAGTGATGGGCGACATTCACTCAGAACGAGCAGTGCAGTCTCAGTGTGTTAGAGATGAGCGGATTTTAAGCAATTGTTTCAAATGACCTGGGATCTCTCCGCGTGAGAAAGCCTTAACAGCAGATCAGTTGTGACTCTTGATGTCTGTTTTACTGTGACTTCATAAAGAAATAAGCGACTGACGACTAGAAGAACGAAAGTTGTTTGCATGTAACGCCCATCAGCCAATCGCATCGCAACTTTGTTTCATGGCGACGAAAGTCAAAGTCCAGTGTGTGATGTTCTGATCAGAGCAAACATCTCATGTCTGCAGCATATTCTAATCAACTTTTAATAGGGACACACCAGATGGACGCAGACACTGGGGGCGAGTTGGGTTAAGTGTCTTGCCCAAGGACACAACGGCAGTATTCACCTGAATCAGCTGTGATCGCACGGTCGGTGAAAGGTTCAGATCCGCCAACTTCGGATCAGAAGACAAGCACTTTATCACTGAGCTACTGCCGCCCAAATATAAGAGGTGCACTTTCGCCCCGAGTTTGGCCTGGCAGGCAATCAGGCCGGGGTTAGTTTTTAGGAAATTGAGAAAAGTGAGAAAGTGTTTTACTAAAGATTTGATGTCATAGCTACAAATTAGATATACAAATTTTGTTTTCCGTGATGAAACCATTGTTAAATAAATACTCTGTAAATAAAATGGAACCTGGCCAGCCTGTGTTTTTAAAATGGCCTTTTTCTCCAAGTAACCTGGAGTGGCATTGTTGCAACCAATACAAACTTAACTGATTCATCCACAACTCAGACACTACATATTGATATACATTGATATGCATACAGCAATTACTGTGTAAATAATGTACACATATACACACAATTTATATGTGTACATTATTTAGTTGTAAAATCTGATGCGGAAAGTGTAAGCAATAAGTTAATTTTCTTTTAGTTTATTTTTATTGCATTCAGCTTGAGCTTCAGCCATTTTACTTGTGCGTGTCATCTGATTTGCATAGACCTCATGACTCATTACATAGATAAATTCCTGGAATGGGCGACATCTCCTGCACTGCAGGTCGGGTGTTACAAATGGTATCTCCAGCTTGTCAGTTGTTTGAAGCTGTTTTAAATTAATTGTTATAATTGTATCATGTTAGATCGTATTGCATCTGTGCTCTGGTTTTGGTGTGTGCTCTCAGGACAATGGAGGATACAGCGGGGGCATGGCATGGGTTTGGAGAACATAGAGGGAGAAAGCTGCTTGAATTGGAACACTAACACCAACCTGCCTCTGTCTCAGGATGGAGATGTTGTCATAGGAGGAACATTTAGTGTCCATTACCAAACTCCATCTTTTTGATAGTGACTATTCGCAAGAGCCACAACTCAAACCTTGCACTAGGTAACTCCACTATTCTGCTACTTTTTATTACTAAGCTTTACTGATGTCATTTTTTACATGTTTCTTTCCCTCTTGTGGTTAAGTTTAGACAAAATTGCATTACAATATTTGTATGCAATGATCTATGCTGTGGAGGAAATTAATCATAAAAGGCTGCTGCCAGGTGTTAAAGTGGGCTATCAGATTTTGGATGGTTGTGGAAGACCCCCTTGGGATCTTCAAGCTGTTTTGTCGTTAGTTGGGGGGAGATGCGAAGAGCTGCACATTTGTTGACAAATCTGCTTCTTTCCAAACAAGGTAAATTAATTAAATGTATTGTGTGTGAAGTGATTTACAAAACAATTAAACTAAATTAGCAACCAATAACACAATGTCATTTGTTAATACTAGTACTAGTGCTCCTTACTATTACTTACTGTCTTCCATCTACCATTGTATTAAATAATTCATATATTTAAATTAATCATTTGGACTATTTGAAGGTATTACATTCTTGGCCATTATTTGGCCACCTTATTGATTCATACAAATAATTGCAAATATGAATAATACAAACTTGACATTTTAAAACATTTTTACAATGAAAGGTTTTGTCCCTATTATAATTGGGGGTCCATCATCATCAACGAGCATAGCGCTATCAACAGTCTTGGGGCCATTGTCAGTACCAATAGTAGGTGAAATATACTTATATATACATTGAGATACAATCAGTTTATATGTTTAGTAAAATATTTTGTAATTATTTTTCAGATCAGCTACTTTGCAACTTGTCCCTGCCTCAGTGACAGAAAGCAGTATCCTAATTTCTTCAGGACAATCCCGAGTGATATCTATCAAGCCCGGGCCCTGGCACAACTTGCAGTACACTTCCAGTGGACATGGATTGGAGCAGTAGTGTCCAGTACAGACTATGGGATCGGGGCGATAAAGGTTGCTCAAATGTGATGATAATAATAGTACTTATTTGAATGATGACAAAACTTTATTTTAGGTGTTTCAGGAAGAGACTGCAGGTTCTGTGTGTTTGGCTTTTGTGAGAACTCTCAGGAGAGAAAGTATAATCTCTGATGCCAGAGAAGCTGCTCTTACTATCAAGGCCTCAACTGCTAAAGTCATTATGATTTTCTCTTGGCACACAGATGTCAGAGAGCTGTTTGTGCAACTCTACAGAATGAATGTAAGAACAAAAATACAAAATTAACATATGTGATGATATGTTCATGCGCATAATGTTATATGTGCTTGCATCAGGTGACTGACAGACAGTTTCTGGCCAGTGAGGCCTGGAGCACTAGTGGTGACCTCCTCCAACATCCTGCCACTTCAAGAGTTGCACGTGGGGTTTTGGGTGTGGCCATTCGAAGTTCTAATATTGAGGGATTTGAAAATTATATAAAAAGTTTACAGCCTTCACTGCATCCGGACAATGAGTACTTGAGAGAATACTGGGAAAGAGAGTTTGGCTGTACCCCTCTGCCTTCTTCCTCTTCCCCTCTCCCTCCCTGCAGTGGGACAGAGTCACTGCATGGGGTGCACAGTCACTTCACTGATATGTCCCAGTTAAGGGTCACATATAATGTATATCTGGCAGTTTATGCAGCAGCTCATGCCATCCACAGCCTTCTGTCCTGCCCCAACACAGAAGCCTCTGTAACCACATCCAACTGCTCCTCCCCTCAGAACATCACACCTGCACAGGTAAGGGAAAAGGAAAATCCACAGCATAATGCAGTCAGAATAATATTGTTATTGTTAAGACTTGTCTGTCTTTTGCCACAAGCTTCTTGAGCACTTGCGCACAGTCAACTTCACCACGCCTCAGGGTGAGAGGTTTTATTTCCAAGGAGGGGATATTCCAGCCAAGTATGATCTGGTCAACTGGCAGAAGACTCCTGAAGGGTCACTCAGACTTGTTCTAATCGGACGAGTAGATGGCTTTGACATTGATCTGAATGAAACAGTGATTCAGTGGAGCACTGGATCAAGTCAGGTTGTAAAAAATACATTTTAAGAACAAATTATAATCCTTTTGTATATTATATTTATTCATTAAGATTTTGTTTCTCATATAGGTGCCTCCTTCAGTCTGCAGTATGAGCTGCCCTCCAGGGACAAGGAAGGCTGTGAGAAAAGGAGAGCCATCCTGCTGCTTTGATTGTGTCCCATGTGCAAGTGGAGAAATGAGTAATAAAACAAGTACAGCATTTTTATACATTGCATTCTATTATGTAGAAAAAGATTCAGTTGTAGTCATCTGGACTCTGTTTTTAGAAAAACAAAACGTTTCAACTCTCATCCAAGAGTCATTCTCAATCTGTGAAAACAAGTCTTAGAACCCCTGTTTGTATCCTACTCTGTGAAAGCCCTGCCCACAAGACGGGATCTTCTGATAATGGCCCATTGAAATTTAATGAGATTGGCCATCTACCTCCTATTGTTCACTGACTTTTGACTTTTGACTCCTCTCACCTTGAGTGCCTGTTTAGCATCCGAATGCCTCGGCCGTCTCCAGGGTTTCAGCAGACCATTCAATTATATAATATCTAATTGTCATTCTATTTGATTATAATTTACAAAACATATTTTCTCCTGTTGAGTTACCAACTTCGCTATGTTATTCTTTCATGGGAAGATTCTTTAAAATGTCACCGTTGTCCATCTGAATACTGGTCAAACACATTGAAAACGTCCTGCATCCCTCGAAAGCTGGACTTTTTGTCCTTCAATGAAACTCTGGGCATCACTCTGACTACAGTGGCTGTGTCTGGAGCTGTAGTGACCACTGCAGTCTTTGTGGTGTTCCTTTACTACCGGCGGACACCTATGGTGAGATATATTCATATATACAAGTTTTTACCAAGAATACTAATGTTCCTTTTTCATTTTAGGTTCGAGCCAACAACTCTGAGCTGAGTTTCTTACTCCTTGTGTCCCTGAAGTTGTGTTTCTTGTGCTCGCTGGTTTTCATCGGTCAACCATCGGTCTGGTCCTGTCGTTTCCAGCAGGCCGCTTTTGGCATCAGCTTTGTATTGTCTGTCTCTTGTCTCCAAGTCAAAACTATGGTCGTTCTAGCAGCTTTTCGGTCAGCTCGACCCGGTGCTGAGATGTTTGTTAAATGGTTTGGTCCAAGAAAACAGAGAGGGAGTGTGTGGCTGCTTACCTGTATACAGGTAACATTGTTTCATGTTATTTGGGCTTGAAACTTGAAACCTGCTAAAACAACATCTTCTTTTAATCTTTAGATCATCATCTGTATTGTGTGGCTGTGCGTCAGTCCTCCAGAACCTCACATGGATTTGGGTGTCCAGGGGTCAAAGGTGACTCTGGAGTGTGCCATGGCGTCTGTGCTGGGCTTCTCTCTGGTCCTGGGATACATCGGGCTGCTGGCCTGCACTTGCCTCGTCTTGGCTTTTCTGGCTCGAAAACTCCCAGACAACTTCAATGAGGCCAAGCTCATCACTTTCAGCATGTTGATCTTCTGTGCTGTTTGGGTGGCCTTTGTCCCGGCCTACGTCAGCTCTCCTGGAAAATACTCAGTAGCTGTAGAAATCTTTGCTATTTTGGCCTCTAGTTATGGTTTATTGTTTTGCATTTTTGCCCCCAAATGCTTCATAATACTGTTGAGACCTGAGAAGAATACCAAGAAATATATAATGAGGAGGTAAACATATTTTATTTATTTTTGCTTCAAGAATGAAAACATTTTATTCATGTATGTTTTTGGTCCTGAAGACCATTGTCTTATTAAAATAAAATGTATCAACAGTGGCTTTTCTGTGTATTAAAGTGTATTTTACATTTCCATTACCAGGGTTCAGATTAAATTGAATAGTGAATCATAGTCAATCATAAAATACAGAGTACCGTATTTTCCGGACTTTTAGCCGCTCCCCTATATAAGCCGCATTTGCTCTATTTTTAAAAAAACGATAATAAAAACAATACATAGGCCGCAGAACTCTTTCCTTGACTTTTGGCATCGCATGAGCTCTTCCCGCTGTCCCCTCCAGCGTCACCGTACATTTATTGATGTTAAGCTTGCGTGCAGCCGCGCGGTTTCCTAGCAAGATCGATGGCCTTCAGCTTAAAACTTGCTTCATACGAACTTCTTCGTTTGGGTTCCATAATGATGGGGCAAGAATTTGAAAATGATTTATAGTTGGTAATTTGTCGTCCGTGTTCTATTTGCTAGCTGAATAAAAAAGCAACATCTGCTTCTTTGCTTAACTTTTCTGTAGTTTTGATTCTAATTCCGGTTAGTTCGCCCCTAGTGGTGAAAGAAAAAAAAACACAGAAAAGCCGCAGCCTCTAAATAAGCCGCATGGCTCAAAACATCTGACAAAAAGTAGCGGCTAATAGTCCGCAAAATACGGTACACATATTTTCATGCATTAAGAATTTATTTCATGAACACTAAATGTACACGCACTTTTCCACATACAGTTCATTACTCAAACATAAAAACCAAGATTGGATAAAATAAAATGTGAACCTTTCTTTGACAAAATGATTATGTCTGTTCACATAAAGAAATATCAACACATTAGATTCAATTTCTACTTTCTCAGCCCCTGCCCATGATTGCCTTCTTTGTGTTCCTCTCTGGTCTTAATAGAATGATGTAACATTTGGGTCCAAAACAGCGCCACCAAGAGGCCAAAGCTTGAGGCCAGGATGGCAAACACCTCCACTGCATCTGCATATTTACCTGGAGAGTTGACATAAGCAGGGACAAAGGCCACCCACACAGCACAGAAGATTAACATGCTGAAAGTGATGAGTTTGGCTTCATTGAAATTATCAGGGAGATTCCTGGCCAGAAATGCTAACATGAAGCTTAATAAAGCCAATAACCCAATGTAGCCAAGAAGAACAGCAAATCCTATTGAGGAACCTATTACACATTCATAAACAATTTTATCATTATGATATTCAGTATTTTTATGAGGAGCAGGTGAAGCAGTCACCAGCCAAGCAATGCAGATGACAGCTTGAATACACGTTAGAATAAAAACAGTCCCTCTCTGCTGTAATGCACCAAACCATTTGAGAAGTGTCTCACCTCCAGGTTTCGAGGCCTTGAACACAGCCAGCACCACCATGGTTTTCACCAAAATACACGAGACACACAGCACAAAGCTGATCCCAAACGCTGCATGTCTCAACTGGCATGTCCACAGTCTGGGACGTCCGATGAACAGCAGTGAGCACAAAAAACACAGTTTGAGTGATAACAAGACTTTGAAAACTAACTTCTGAGTTATTTGCCTTCACTATAGGTGTTTTCCTATTATGAACAAAAACCAGGAGGACTATAGCACAAATAAATGTTCCTAAGACTGCAGCCGTGGTCAGGCAGATCCCGAGAGGCTCATGGTAGGACAGGAATTCTGTTTTCTTAGGAACACACTGGTCATTGAGCATGGCTGGACCAGAAGTCTTCTGGACATTTGATGCATTCTGTGGAGTCTGCAAAAGGGAATATTCCGTATATCTTATTTTTATATCATCAAAATAATATATATATATATATTCTTTTAACATGCAAATTTGAAATACATTTTTACCCGTTGTGTTGCTGATCTCCCCTTCAGAGCATTTTATGCAGTCAAAACAGCACTCAGGCTCTCCTTTCCTCCTTGCCCTGCGAGTTCCCAGAGGACATTTTATGCTGCACACTGACAAAGGGGGCTACAAGCATCAATATCATTAACCTCATTATCCAGCTCACAATACATGTGCATGTAAAAACTGACCCCAATAGGTTGAAAATTCCAGAATATTTTGTCCTTGTTGAGATGGAGCTGATCCCCCTTCTGGGCTGACTTCTTAACCACACCAATATTTTGAACTTGTATGTGTCCATCAGGAAGCCACAGCCAATTCATTACATCATATAAATGTATGGCATCGCCGTTCTCATCAAAGGACACTTCATCACCAAATGATGTGGTGAAGTTCACCTTTTGCAAATAATGTAGAAACTGCGAATTATGAAAAGAAACATTCATTAATCTTCAATACCTGAACTTTAAACCAGGTTTAAAAATGTACATTGTAATTGTGTTGCTGAAACTGTAACCCCAGGTTCACAAAAACATTTTGGGTTCATTTTGGGACTCATGTCATGCAAAATTTCCAGTCATTAAAATCAATGCGTGCCACTACATTAACCTCAAAGCATCGGGGGCACTGGTCCGTGGAAAAGAATCCGCAAGATGTTTATTTTTCCCGGACACCGGAGTGATCTGGAGCGGTTTTCAAGTATTTGAATTAGTACTTTTAAGTGTTGTTGCGTGGTCAAATATGCATTGCAGTACCCTGTAGTTGGTGTAACAGACAGTCTGCAAGTGCCCGGATCAAAATATGTCGAACCCTCCCCGTATTGAGTGTAAATTATTACTCATTGCTTCTTCCCACCTGCCATGGCTCCAGTGTGCGCAGCGTGGCACAGCTGTTCCCAGAGAAAGGGCCTCTCCCTGGTTCACAGTGCAGCAGGTCTTCAAGAGCATGAGCTAAAGCATACACAGCCTTATACACATTATACTCTGGTCTGAGGTTGGACACATCCAGGAACTCGTTGTCTATGTTCTGTAGATCTTCATGTCCAGTGCACAAAGCTCCTCCAACTTCTATCCATTCTACTGGTGCTGGGGCAAACCTACACTCAAATATGTGCTCCCAAAATTGTAAAACCTGCAATGTAAGAAAATCATTACATTACATTCAGCAAACAAAACAAGTGAGAGATGTCTACTTACAATGTCATTTTTGTCAGCACTTTTGTTAGAAAGTTTGGGCTTAATTTGCAGTAGAAACTCCTTAAATCCTGGTATTTCTCCTCTGCGGATGGCAATACCCAGTGTCCCACGCAAATAGGGAATTAATTGTGGAGTATGTAACACTGTCGCAGTAGTCCAAGCTTCACTGGCAATCCACTGCAGGCCTGTCACATTCTGTCTCACTACCTGAACAGTCATTTATTTTCATGTTAAATAATGTTTTAATGTCACAATAACCATTACATTTACCTCTTCCATGAGCTGAATCATGTTGCTCTCATGTGCAAATGCAATGACAACTCGAGCTGTAGATTTCTTTATCACATTCACAATTCTCTCAAGTTCATATTGTTTATTGTCCCAGGGCAAAACTTCTAGGTATGCGAGGCATGCCTCACCCGACTGCGAGAGGTCTGACTGGAAAGACTGAGCAGCATGACGGCCATAGTCATCATCACTATACAATAGACCTACCCAGGACCAACCGAAGTGACTTAAAACCTGAATAATTGCATACACCTATAATAAACTGCATGTTAATGAAAAGCTGGACTATGCCAAGGATATATTTACCTAGGAATGTTTACCTGGAAAGCATCACTTGGAATGGTCCTAAAGAAAGCAGGATATTTTTGACGATCACTTAAGCAGGAACATGTAGCAAAGTAACTCACCTAAGAAACATCAATTCAAACTTGTCAGATTGAAAGCTTGAAAACAACATATTTATAACTATTTATGAATGTTAACTTTTTACCAATAAATGCTTACCATAGGCACTCTGTACAATCCTAAGACATTTGATATAGCCATAGATCGTGTAGAAGAGGAATCACCAACTATACCCAGGATTGGAGGTGCACCAACACACGAATTATTTAATACAAATTGCTTTTCCTGTCCAGCAGCTAAAGACAGGGCTGCACGAAATCCGATTCCCAGTTCAACACAGTTATCATACAAGCTGTATCCAAGAGTCACATTAGGTAGCAGATCGGTCTTCTTATTGATTTCATCCACAGCAAAGACCATAGTTAGGGCCTGTCTGAAACCCAGGACATCAAAACTAACAGATACCAGTAATGAGTGACAAGAGCAGACAAATCAATATTTGACATAGTTCAAGAACAACAATATATTTTTATGCAAGCCCATTAACTGGAGTTGCAAATAGAAAGTGAATATTGCCTCACCCATAGCATTTGGGCTGCTGCGGTTGTGATGTGAATGTCAAGTCAGGAAAGCTGGAGAAAAAGTGTATTTCAAACAGCCCACCCAGAACCACATCGCCATCTTTTTGCATTGTGTTGAGGTGAAACTGTCCTTGTATTTGGCAAGTTGAAATGAAAGAGTGCCCAATACAAAAGACATAGAAAACAAAGAACAGAATATCAAACATATGATCCACATAGCTTTGCATGGCTGGACTAATACCATCCAGGTATTGTTTGCAAGATCAGGTGTATTTATACAATTATGCTTTTACATTTTTTTGTGTCAGCCACCAGTGGTGCAGTTCAGGAAAGGGGCAGGGCCAAAAGTGATACCAGAAAGAAATAGCAAACTACAGCGGACTGCTGGATGGATGATGTAGAAATTATTTTTAAGACTTTGGTTTTTTAGCAGTTAATGTTATACAAAAAAGTGGCAGATTGCTTTACATAGCTAAAACATGACAAGATAATGTTGAACGGAGAAGCAAGCAGGGGCTGCCGCCTGGTAACTGTTGATCTTCTGGGATTTATCATCTTCTGTGCAGATTAAAAAACAGTTTATGGAAGGAATGTGGGTAAGATTAGCAGAGAGCTAGCGTCTTCTGTAAAACAGTCATCAGCCTTAAAGTGATAAATAAATAGCTAAACAACATTAAAACTAATTTACCAGTAAATTATATATTATATATGCTCAGGAGCTCTGGATCCTGAACACACAAAATAAGTTGCTTTCACAGAATAGATGGGCTCTCTGTCAGCAGTTTGTTGAGGAGCTCAGTTACTCAGAAGGACCTCAGAGTGTAGCCACTGCTCCTTCACATTGGAAGATAGATCTAATATTTCATATGTTTGAACACCACATGAAGGGGTTCTGGGCAATTGCCATGGAAATCTTGGGCATGTTGGAAGGACAAGCTGGTTTGACCTTAGGAAAAAGGAAAATGTAGGGCTGTCTGACCAACCTGTAACCTAGAGAGATAGAAAATGCATGGAGGGATTAGTGCAGGGCTATTCAACTTTTTCAACCACATTTTTCGGAGGGCCAAGGCCTTGAGCTGGTACAATAAAATAACTACTGATGTGTTACATTTTCGTGAGAAAAACAAACTAAATGCTTTACCCACATTGCTGAACCAGAATTAAACTAGGACTAGACTAGTACCAACCAGGTCTGAACCAGAACTAACCCAGAATCAAAACAGGTGTAAAGCAGAATTAAAGAATAAAGAAGTTAACTGGAGCTAAGGATGAGGATGCCAGGCGACTGAAAACGACCTGGTCTGGAGCAAGATGTGACAGCCTGTCAGTACTGTTAAAACTTGATGGGAAATGTCTGCCTCGTAAAGTGTTCATAGGATTCATGAGCTATGAAGTAAGGCATGGTATGTTCCACCACCACTAGTTACTTCAAGTGCCCAGCATTTTTGGTCATGTAGCAGCAGTTTGCAAAGGGAAGCAAAGGTGTAGTAAATGTGCTTGAGATCAAGAGTATGGGAAGTGTAACGAAGAAGCAAAACTGAAATGTTGTAACTGTGGGGGAGAACATAGCTCTGCCTACAGGGGATGTGAATATAGTAAAAGGGCTGTTGAGGTGCAAAACATTTGTCTCTCTCACGGTATATCCTATGTGGAGGCAGTCAAGAAAGTGCCAAGGAAAGGTGAAAGTAGATACAGTGAGAGACGCCAGCGTTGCTCCCAGCCAGTGTGAAGCTCCCAAGAGTGAAGGTTCCTAGTGTGAGGCTCCCAAGTGTGAAGCGCTCAAGATGACTGAGAATACCGTCGTTGTGGATTGGAATGATTTTGTACTCTTTATGGTGGATGTTATTAACTGTACTGCTCAAACTCAAAAGAAAACTGAAAGGATCAGGATCATTGCTAAAGCTGCAGAAAAGTATCTTGGAACAAAAGACTTTAATCGGGCAGAAAAACACACTACATGAGTATCAGAAGTAAAGAAATTCCCCGTCCACTGTCATGTTCTGGTGGTTCGAAAGTCTAATGCCTAAAGAATGAAGTCTAAAGGATAAAGTCTAAAATCTAAAGAATGAAGTATAAAGAATCGAGTTTGAAGAATAAAGTCTAAAGAATGGCAGTAATGTAACACTATGGATACCAACCGCCATAAAACTCCACTAAAGAAGAAGTAGAAGATTAAAATGGTAACATAATAGGAGAACATTACATTTTTTGGGAATAAATGAAAACATAACTTGTTAATGATACTTGGAGGGTTTGCCAAGGGGTTTTATTCAAAAGGCCTTTCTTTGTGTTCCTCTCTGGTCTTAATAGAATTATATAACATTTGGGTCCAAATAGCGCCACCAAGAGGCCAAAGCTTGAGGCCAGGATGGCAAACACCTCCACTGCATCTGCATATTTACCTGGAGAGTTGACATAAGCAGGGACAAAGGCCACCCACACAGCACAGAAGATTAACATGCTGAAAGTGATGAGTTTGGCTTCATTGAAATGATCAGGGAGATTCCTGGCCAGAAATGCTAACATGAAGCTTAATAAAGCCAATAAACCAATGTAGCCAAGAAGAACAACAAATCCTATTGAGGAACCTATTACACATTCATAAACAATTTTATCATTATGATATTCAGTATTTTTATGAGGAGCAGGTGAAGCAGTCACCAGCCAAGCAATGCAGATGACAGCTTGAATACACGTTAGAATAAAAACAGTCCCTCTCTGCTGTAATGCACCAAACCACTTCAAGGTGGCGCCACCTCCTGGTTTCGAGGCCTTTGAACACAGCCAGCACCACCACGGTTTTTCACCAGAATACACGAAACACACAGCACAAAGCTGATCCCAAATGCTGCATGTCTCAACTGGCATGTCCAGTCTGGGTCTGGACGTTCCGATGAACAGCAGTGAGCACAAAAAACACAGTTTGAGTGACACCAGGAGCAGGAAACTCACATTTTGAATTATTGGCTTTGACAAGTGGTGTGCTGCGGTGATATGTGAAAATGCCAAACACAACAGCACAAATAAATGCCCCCAGCAGTGAAGCCGTGGTCAGGCAGATCCCCAGAGGCTCATGGTAGGACAGGAACTCTGTTTTCTTAAGAACACACTGGTCACGAGCAGGACTGGACCAGAAGTCCTCTGGACACACGTGGCACTCCATGGAGTCTGGTGAAGAAACAAAAGAGACATATTCATCATGAATTTTTCACACACTTGTGATAGATTTAATGATTACTCTTGATGAATATGAAATAGAAATTGTAACTTCATACAATGTGTATATCTTAACAAGGTTTCAGAATGTTTTTTTCCTAAGTTGTAATACTAATGCCGTTGTGAAGGGCGTCTGACCTGTGGTGTTGCTGATGGTGCCCTCAGAGCAGAGGATACAGTCAAAACAGCACACAGGCTGACCTTTCTGTCTGGCCATGCGTGTTCCTGCTGGACAGCTCTCACTGCACACTGACTGAGGAGGCTGTGTACAAATGTGTATGTAATCAAGGACAAACAATTGGATGAATATAATACAACATAGAAGTTTTACCTTTTTGTTTTCATAATTCCAAAATATTTTGTTTCCATAAATTGTGAGATCTTCCACAACAGATGACATTTTTACTTCACCAATATTTTCAATATAGATTTGATCCTTTGGTAACCAATTCCAGTTCATGATGTCATAGATTGGCAAGACATTGCCATTTTGATCAAAAGAGACATTGATCACCAAACGAAGTGGAAAAGTTGACTTTTTCTAAATAATGGACCAGCTTCAGTCAGAATGTCAGAATAGAAAATAATGCCATTAATACTTTTGCATTTGTGTTTATTTTACTTCAACTTATTTAGATCGCACACCTGCCATGGCTTCAGTGTGTGCAAAGTGGCACAGCTGTTCCCGGAGAAAAGGGCCTCTCCCTGGTTCACACTGCAGCAGGCGGTCCAGAGCATGAGCTAAAGCATACACAGCCTTATACACATTATACTCTGGTCTGAGGTTGGACACATCGAGGAACTCAGTGTCTATGTTCTGGAGATCTTCATGCCCAGTGCACACAAAGCTCCTCCAACTTCTATCCACTCTGCTGGTGCTGGGGCAAACTTACACTCAAATGTGTGCTCCCAAAATTGATTGACCTGAAATGATTAATTTAATTATTAAAACATATATTGTTACTTAAAACAAATATGCTGGGCAGCTATTTGCATGTTACCATGTTATTTCTGTTGGAATATACTTCAGGCTTAATGTTTGACAAAAAATCCTTTAGTCCTGGTATTTCTCCTCTGCGGATGGCAATGCCTATTGTTCCAGCAAGATATGGTATGAAATTGGGAGTTTGTAACACAGTTGCTGTTGTCCATGTTTCACTGGCCATCCACTGCAGACCAGTCACATTCTGTATCACCACCTACATACAGTACATGTACGGTATATGTTATTACATAGATTGTTTCAGTTTACACTGCCTCCATAAAAACTGTATAATGAGGGCTGATGTAGCAAAATGGGCCATCAAGACAGGATAACACAACAACCATTCCCATTGAGAAAATATAGAAATAGCTATAAAAGCACCTCAAAAGCTTTTTGTTTCTATATTCAGAAATAGCTGTTCAGATTTTCAATACACATGTGATATTTTTGCTGTAAAATAAGATAATTAAATGGAATGTAATCTTCAATAGAATATAAAGGTTTCGGCTGACCTCTTCCAAAAGGTTAATCATGTGGATTTCATGTGCAAATGCAATGACAACCCGAGCTGTTGATGTCTTTATTACATGGACAATCCGCCTCAGTTCCTCCGGATCACTGTCCCAGGGCAGAGTTTCAGTGTAAGCCAGACATCCGCCTCCAATCTCTGGCAAGTCTGACTGAAACGACTGGGCAACGTGCAGTCCATAGTCATCATCACTGACCAGGAGACCCACCCAAGTCCAGCCGAAATGTTTCAAAATCTGAATCATGCTATGCACCTGATAAGCCGATATAGGGAAAAGCAATGTACATTATCAATCATTTTGCTATATGTTAAGAAAACAACACATTTCTTCAGGTTTACTTGAAAAGCGTCGGAGGGGATTGTCCGGGAAGAACGAAGGGAACTTTTTACGGTTACTTAGACAGGAGCATGTGGCAAAGTAACTCACCTGTCAATTCAAAGTAGGGGAAGAATTATGGTACATACTTTTTAAGTTAAATTAATTTCAAGACCAATATAGGACAGAATTCACATTATAGTGTTTCACAAAACATTTTGATTTGTTCTAACAGATAAGGGTTTGAAATGAAATGAATCATAAATCCTACTTATTTTTCTTGTGCGATATTAAGTGCATAATTCTGGTTGATTTTTGATACGAGACAAAACAACTGAAAACACAGTGATTCAAAAACAGACTTACAATAGGCATTCTATACAGACCAAATACATCAGAGATTGCGATGGAAAATGTTGAGTAGTGGTCACACACACTATTGCTATAACAGGAGGAGGAGGTGCCGTGCAGTTTTCCTGAAGTACATGTTGTCGCCCCTGGCCACCAGCCGCTGCCAGTGCACTGCTCAAACCAATAACTAGAGCACCACAGTTGTCGAACAGGCTGTATCCCAAAGTGACGTTAGGAAGTAAGTCAGATCTTCTGTTGATTTCATCTACAGTAAAAGCCATGGTCGAGGCATGTCTGAATCCTAAAGCGTCAAAGCTAAAAAAAGAAAAGAAAAAATCAGTCAAAGTTATTTTGGTATATATACCAATCCGTGCTGTGTGGTGGTACATTTGTGATACATTTTTGTTCACAATCGGTACAGGTATGCATAATCTATAGCCATAAAAAACATGAAGACAATAACATTAGATTACCAATTAAAATACAGAAAGAAAAACATATTGTTCTGTTAAAAAACACTCACCCGAGGCAGACAGGTGGCTGTGGCTCTGAGGTAAAAGGTCTGTTAGGAAACATGGCAGTATAGTGCACCTCAAACAGTCCACCCAGAATCACATCTCCAGGCTGGTGCAAACTATTGAGAATAAACTCTTTTCTCAACCGACAAGTAGAAAGAGAAGCTGTGACCATACCCAAACTGAGTAATGAGCACAATGTGTGTAAAACAACATAAGACATGTCTATAATTGCCTAATATCATATGCCCTGATGCAATTTAAAAAACTCTATTGATGTGTTGCTGCTTAAATATTATACAGTATCAGGGTGTGTCATGCTTTATCCCGTGGGCTGAACAGCTTATCATCTGCATAGTCATTATGTGAAAACTATTATTATGATTTGTCATGAACACCAAAACCAACAGAAAACAAAAACAAAGAAATAAAACCAAAAATAAAGTTTATCCTATAATTTGCAAAAATTAGGACACTTATAGTATTTTAGTATTTTATTTATCTATAAAATATAGGCATCCCCTAGATGAAGTGATAAGTTCAGCATATTTTATTACTCTAAACATTTTTGAGCTAGTTATTATGTTTTGTATTGGACCGGTTCATTATTCCTTTCTTTGTGTTTCTCTCTGGTTTCAGTAATATTATGTAACATTTGGGTCCAAACAGCGCCGCCAAGAGGCCAAAGCTTGAGGCCAGGATGGCAAACACCTCCACTGCATCTGCATATTTACCTGGAGAGTTGACATAAGCAGGGACAAAGGCCACCCACACAGCACAGAAGATTAACATGCTGAAAGTGATGAGTTTTGGCTTCATTGAAATGATCAGGGAGATTCCTGGCCAGAAATGCTCTAACATGAAGCTCAGGAAAGCCAATAAACCAATGTAGCCAAGAGAAAGACAGCAAATCCCATAGTTGAGCCAACTACACATTCATAACTACTTTTGTCATTATGATATTGAGGTTTTTATATGAGGTGTTGGTGAGGCTGAAACAAGCCAAGCGACACAGATGACAGCTTGGACAGATGTAAGAGCGACAACGGTCCCTCTCTGCTGTAATGCACCAAACCACTTCAAGGTGGCGCCACCTCCTGGTTTCGAGGCCTTGAACACAGCCAGCACAACCACGGTTTTCACCAGAATACACGAAACACACAGCACAAAGCTGATCCCAAATGCTGCATGTCTCAACTGGCATGTCCACAGTCTGGGACGTCCGATGAACAGCAGTGAGCACAAAAAACACAGTTTGAGTGACACCAGGAGCAGGAAAACTCATTTCTGAATTATTGGCTCTGACCAGTGGTGTGCTGCGGTGATATGTGAAAATGCCAAACACAACAGCACAAATAAATGCCCCAGCAGTGAAGCCGTGGTCAGGCAGATCCCCAGAGGCTCATGGTAGGACAGGAACTCTGTTTTCTTAAGAACACACTGGTCACGAGCAGGACTGGACCAGAAGTCCTCTGGACACACGTGGCACTCCATGGAGTCTGGTGAAGAAACAAAAGAGACATATTCATCATGAATTTTTCACACACTTGTGATAGATTTAATTATTACTCTTTAATTAAATAGAAATTGTAACTTCATACAATGTGTATATATCTTAACAAGGTTTCAGAATGTTTTTTTCCTAAGTTGTAATACTAATGCCGTTGTGAAGGGGGTCTGACCTGTGGTGTTGCTGATGGTGCCCTCAGAGCAGAGGATACAGTCAAAACAGCACACAGGCTGACCTTTCTGTCTGGCCATGCGTGTTCCTGCTGGACAGCTCTCACTGCACACTGACTGAGGAGGCTTAAAAAATAGATAATATTTTCAGATCAATTAACTGCAAACGTTTAAAAGCACCAACCAACCTTTGTAAGCTGCAAGTTCCACAAGATCTTATGCTCATAGAGCAAAATATGTTCTTCTTGGAAGGCTGATTTCTTGAATTCACCCACATATATAACTTTTGTTTGTCCATTTGGGAGCCACTGCCAGTTCATGACATCATATATGGGCAGAGCTTCCCCAGTCTGATCAAATGTTACCCTCATCCCCAAATTGTGTTGTAAAGTAAACCTTTTCCAGATAATACAGAAACTGCAAAATAGAAATACAATAGATTCAAATCCATTTTAAAATGTCAAAATGAATAAAACAAGAAGCAGTAATGACTGTGTGTGCAGTTGTTTTAACTTCTGCCTTCTGTTTTTCGGGCCGGTGGGACTCTACTTAGGTTGTCTAAGCCTAAGTATGCTCTGTCCTCTGTGGTGACAAGTAATTATTAAACTTATCGTGTCTAGAATTGTTTGTGTTGCTTCTAATGTTAGCTCCTTTACAGTGTGGTGTGTGGTGTGTGGTTTGTGGCACACAACTCTGGGTAGCATGTCAAAATGCATCACTTCAGCTGCTATAAGTCTTGAGGAGTAAGAGTCTTTGTTACAACTGGCCATCAGGAGGTCAAATCTGGCTGGAGTTTTTCAAAAGTCTGGTTTAGACAATTCCATGCAGAAGTAGATGGCGTTTCATGGATGCGTAATATCAAGTGTAAATCGAATGCCTTTGTCTCTCATGTAATAATGGAGTATGCATGCCTCTTCAATGAAATGAACGTGGGTGCCTTTGATTTGAGTTAATTTGAGCTAAAAAGAAGACATCACTTCTGATACCACCCACCTGCCATGGCTCCAGTGTGTGCAGCGTGGCACAGCTGTTCCCAGAGAAAGGCCCTTTCCCTGGTTCACAATGCAGCAGATCATCGAGAGCATGAGCCAAAGCATACGCAGCTTTGTAAATATTATACTCTGGTCTGAGGTTGGACACATCCAGGAACTCAGTGTCTATGTTCTGTAGATCTTCATGCCCAGTGCACAAAGCTCCTCCAGCATCTATCCACTCTGCTTCAGCTGGGGCAAACTTACACTCAAATGTGTGCTCCCAGAACTGATGAATCTTAAAGCAAGGAGACAAAATATGAAGATCTTGAGACCCTACACATTTAATAGAATACACTTTTACCATTCCCTTTCCTTCAGCATTTTGTTTTGGATTTATGCTTAGCAGAAAGTTTTGGAATCCCGGCATCTCGCCTCGACGGATGGCAATCCCCAACGTGCCAGACAAATACGGCATGAATTCAGGAGTGTGAAGTCCCTCAACACATGTCCAAGCTTCACTAGAAATCCACTGCAAGCCACTTACATTCTGCTTAACCACCTATCCCATTCATTTAAACAGAAAAATGTCTTATTTGACTGTAATCGCAGAAGAAAACACTAATAATTTATTCAGTCAAACCTCTGTCATGAGTTGAATCATGTGCAGTTGATGGGCAAACACAATGACAACTTTGGCCGACGAGGCTTTGATCACATTGACTATTTTGCTGTAAATCTTCAGGTCATTGCCCCAGGGAAGGATCTCAGTGTAAGCCAGACACCCTTTGCCAGTTTGAGCAAAGTCTGTCTGGAAAGATCTTGCTACATGGAGACCATAGTCATCATCACTGACCAGAAGGCCCACCCACGACCAGGCAAAATGTTTCAGAATTTGGATCACTGCATGAACCTAAATGAGAAAAAAAAATAGGAAAAAATGTAAGTAAATGCCGCAGAAGACCTTCAGGTAAAACAACAAAGACACATTGACGCAAAGAAAAAGAAAAAGGAAAGAAAACATAGATAAAGAGGGAACCACAAAACAGAAGTTCAGCTAAATCATCTGGATAAGTTACGGTATGTGCTACTTGGCACATCTGTCCCATTTATACCAATGATTAATAAATATGTATTTTCAACTTAAATGCAAAGGTAATTTTTTTTCCATTTTATAAATTACCATTGTTATTCGATCCCAGTCCTTGACATTCGGTTAATTGTGTTGTCTTTTTTATCTTTCTGAAAACTTTTGATCCCTGCAGCTAAAATCCATTCCAAAGATTAATGCTTCCATTGCAAGAGTTTTATGTCCAAGACAAATAGCTTTAAAATCAATTGGGATATTAATGTTGAAAAAACATTGCATGATGCTTCATTAAACGTAGTCCAATGTTTATGAACAGTCACATGGAGAACGACATTCTTAACCATTCATGGAAAATGCATCAATATACATTTGATAAATACATTTTTGAAAAGTCTTTTTATAATCGAATTTATTTGCTTAATCTAATATTGTGCACTTGATTTGAATGTTGATAAATAAGATATTAATTAAATAGGGATTTTGTGTTTTTTTTTGTAAGAGAGATATACTTTTCTAATGGCATCTCTCTAAAAATAAGATAAATAAATTCTGTCCTATTCACGCTGTGCTCATGCATCTTAAATACCTGAAAATCGTCACTTGGAATTGTCCGGAAAAAGGAAGGAAATTGTTGCCGGTCACTCAAACAAGAGCATGTGGCAAAATAACTTACCTAAAACAGGGGGAACATTTAAAAAAAAATACACCAACAATCTAAGAAATACCACAATTTTATTAGTTCCAATGACTCACAATTGGCAGTCGAAATAAACCCAGAACATTTGATATTGCAATAGAAAATGTGGAGAATGGATCACCCACAATACCAATTACAGGAGGAATCCCTATGCAGTTTTCCTGGAGAACAAAGCTCTCTGTCTGCACACTGGCCATTGACAGAGCTGCACTGAAGCTAATATCCAGCGTGGCACAGTTATCATACAGACTGTAGCCCAGAGTCAGGTTTGGAAGGAGCTGCGTGTTGTTGTTTATCTCTTCAACAGCAAAGGCCATTGTCATTGCATGTCTGAAGCCCAAAGGGTCAAAGCTGGAAATGAATAAATAACAAAAATTAATAGATAAAAAACAAAACAAAGTGATTGCAATCAAACATTCATTCTTGTTGTATAGAAATCAAATGACTCTCTTACCCACTGCAGCTTAGCTCTTGTGGCTCTGAAGTTAATATCCATTCAGGAAATAACGAGCTGTAGTGGACCTCAAAAAGCCCCCCCAGAATCACATCTCCAGCCTTGTGTAAACTGTTGAGCTTAAACTTCCTCCATAATTTACAAGAAGGTGCGGTTGTTTCAGATAAATACATAACAAAGAGTAATAGAATGCCTAGAATTTGTAAAACCAAATATATCCTAAGAAAATACGCCATTCTGATCCACATAAACTCTCTGCTCAGTTTAAGAGAGAACATGCTTATTTTATAGGCACATTTTAAAATATTCATTCTGATAATATTAAGTTACCACCCACAAGGGCATTGGCCACAGCAAAAGGGTATGATGTACGAGTGTTCCATTACAATTATAAACAACACATTTAAAATAAAGTAATTGAATAAAATACAACCACAAGTGTCCCGTCCCGTGTTAAATCCCCCAAATTATTAGAGCATCTAAGTACAATATTATTATTTTTTAAGTTAAAGAAAACAATTATTTTCAAATTAAATTATGTAGACAGACACATTTATAGTAGTAGTTTGCAGATGTTAAGAAGGCATTGTGATTAAGAAACAATAATTGGACTTTCTTTAAACTAAACAGAACATTTTATGCAAATAGCGCAGATTGCTTAAACATGACTTGAAAGCTACAAAATGGAGAGAGTTTAAGTTAATAAACATTTATTTTGTGAGCTTTTAACCATTGATCCCTCATCACCTAGAAGGATTTAGCTACATTCACAATAGTTTGATGAATCCTGGTTATAAAATCCTCTCCCCTCCAAGCGTCAAAAACACTTAATTCTGAATCTCCTGGATAACTGACGTTTTCTCGATCTGTGAAGTGGCTCCAAGAATCTTTTCTGCTGTTTTTAAATAAATCATCAGTAAACTCGTTCTGTGAATTTGTCTAATCACGATCAACACAACTGCAAGCTTTGACCAGGAAGTGAGAGCCCAGATTGAAATGTGATGAAAAATCTTTATCTTAATCGTGTGTAATTCCCTCTACAGCCAGTAGATGGCACCAAAATTCAGTCCCAGGGGAAACAGAAGAAATCCAACAGGTGTTCACTTATTGATTCCACGACCCATGATTGCCTTCTTTGTGTTTCTCTCTGGTTTCAGTAATATTATGTAACATTTGGGTCCAAACAGCGCCACCAAGAGGCCAAAGCTTGAGGCCAGGATGGCAAACACCTCCACTGCATCTGCATATTTACCTGGAGAGTTGACATAAGCAGGGACAAAGGCCACCCACACTAGCACAGAAGATTAACATGCTGAAAGTGATGAGTTTAGGCCTTTCATTTGAAATGATCAGGAGATTCCTGGCCAGAAATGCTAACATGAAGCTCAGGAAAGACCAATAAAACCAATGTAGCCAAGAAGAACAGCAAATCCCATATGTTGAGCCAACTACACATTCATAAACTATTTTGTCATTATGATATTTGAGGTTTTTATGAGGTGTTGTGAGGCTGAAACAAGCCAAGCAACACAGATGACAGCTTGGACAGATGTAAGAGCAACAACGGTCCCTCTCTGCTGTAATGCACCAAACCACTTCAATGGTGGCGCCACCTCCTGGTTTCGAGGCCTTGAACACAGCCAGCACCCACCACGGTTTTCACCAGAATACACGAAACACACAGCACAAAGCTGATCCCAAATGCTGCATGCTCTAACTGGCATGTCCACAGTCTGGACGGAGTTCCCGTAACGCAGTGGCGAAAAAAACACCACTGCCACAAAGGCTTGGTATATCCAACAAGAAGGACTCCACATCTGTTTGGCCAGTCTGCCAGATCTTAATCTAAAAGCTAATTAATCACCATTAATGAGACGTGAGGTAAAATGTAAGAGAATGAAATTTTTGAAAGAGGAGGCAAGGTATTTGTTAGATGAAGAAGCCCCTTATTAAAGAGAAGAGGTCTGGCGATACAACCTCCCAGGTATGAAACAGCAGTGAGCACGAAGTGAAAAACACAGTTGAGTGTACACCAGGAAGCAGGAAGTCTCATTTCTGAATGTTTATTGGCTCTGACCAAGTCGAGTTGCCTGTCGCTGCCAGGTGACTACTCTGTGATAAATGCCATAACACAAGCAGCACAAATAATATGCCCCCAGCATGTGAAGCCGTGGTTCAGGCGCAGATCCAGGCAGATCCCCAGAGGCTCATGGTAGGACAGGAACTCTGTTTTCTTAAGAACACACTGGTCACGAGCAGGACTGGACCAGAAGTCCTCTGGACACACGTGGCACTCCATGGAGTCTGGGAAGGTAAAAACAGTTGTTAATTTGTATTTATATTTTGTCAAGTCAAATAAAACATTATTTATAAAGCACTTTTCGTCTCCCAAAAAATTTACATAAAGGATGAGGAAACACTGGAGATCATAAAAGTAATAATAGATTGACTAGATGCAGTACATCTGGAATGTATTGGAGAAATCATGTCCAATCAACTGAATTTTCCACAGGTAAGGAGGATGATCAGTGATCAGTGGAACAACAATGTACCTGAGCCTAAAAAAATACATTGATTATTTTCCCCATCAAATGGTCTGGAAATACTTCAGCGTGAGAGTCAATGGGAGTAAAATTATACTTGCTAAAATCAGGGTTTAAAATGTTGTCAAGTCAAGGGTTTTGGGGTTATGTTTATTGTTATTCTGGAAAGTTAGTTGTTTCTTGCAGTTCTCATAGCATTGTCGTATATTCTATGTTTGTTGCTGGTTGCTCTCTTTCAACTCGTTATTTCTCCATAGGTATTAGCTTTGTTTTTTGTATACTTTATTTTAAGTGGAGCAACGTTTTTCCTAAAATGTCAATAACATTTGCAGCCTCTTTAAGGGTCAGATGACATTTCCTCAGAGTTCTCACAGAAAACTGACATGTTGAAATGTCCATATAATTAAGAACGATTCAAATGCACTTGCAACGGGGTCATAAATGTTGTTTATGTGCAGATTGAAATTTCCGGTTAAAATAATATTGTGATACAAATTTTTTGGTGGTCACTCATGAAATTGCTGGGTTGCTAAAAACAATTGCGTGGTATTAAAAACTAGATCAGCAATCATAAACAAGATGCTTTGTTTGCTGTAGTTGTAAGTGACTGAAGAGGCATATGTTTGTTACATATTCTTCATTTTAACTTTACTTTGAAAAGTATATCTAAACTTTATATACCACTTTATTTTGTATTACATGGTAAAAAGCGCTCTGGGTACATCAAAAGCTCCAAGTTCTATCGAAAGCGATGATGTTGATTGAGACTGAGCATACTGTATGAATGATACCTTATGAGCGTCATCAGACCTCATTATTTTGAACATTGTGAGTATGGTTCTGTTGCCTTCTGTTCATGTTGTTTAACTATTACCAATATCTACAGATTTTTTTCTTTATACTATAATGCTCAAGTAATGCTTCTGTATACATGTTCTTTTACATATAGGAAAAACATGTTGATAATGAAAAATGAAACTATCTCACACCTGTGGTATTGCTAATTTCCCCATCAGAGCACGGGATGCAGTCAAAACAGCAGACAGGCTGTCCTTTCTTTTGGGCCATACGCGTACCTTTAGTACAGCTCACACTGCACACAGACACTGGTGGCTGTGAAAAACATATTTGTAAATGTTACATCTGTAAATGTTGGTGTTGAACTAAACATTTGATAACTGATTTTCAAATTACCCCTTTGGGCCAAAAGTTCCAGAAGATTTTGTCCTCATCAAGTCTCATTTCTTCTCCCTTGAAGGATGTCCTTTTAACCACACCCACATTTTGAACTGTTATTTGTCCATTTGGGAGCACAATCCAGTTCATAACATCATACACAGGTAAAGCATCTCCATTCTCATCAAAAGACACTTGGTCTCCAAAGGATGTGGTGAAATTAATGTTTTCCAAGTAATACATGAGCTGAAAACAACACAAATTAACTAACTTGATAAATTTAAACATATGTTTCTGTATCTGAATCTAGCACCTCCCATGGCTCCAGTGTGTGTAAAGTGGCACAGCTGTTCCCAGGGAAAGGCCCTTTTCCTGGTTCACAGCGCAGCAGTTGGTCCAGAGCAAAAGCCAACGCATACACAGCCTTGTAAATATTATACTCTGGTCTGAGGTTGGACACGTCCAGAAACTCTGTGTCTATGTTCTGTAGATCTTCATGCCCAGTGCACAAAGCTCCTCCACTTTCTATCCACTCTGCAGCAACTGGGGCAAACTTACACTTAAATATGTGCTCCCAAAATTGTATCATCTGCAAAACACATCCTCATGTATACTTGAATCAAGAAACTATACTATAAAAGCATATAATCAGTGTTATCAATAGAAACTGTAAAGAAGAATACCATGTTATTTCCAGTGCTATTGTCAAAAATGTATGGCTGAAGTTTTGACAAAAATTCTCCTAGTCCTGGTATTTCACCTCTGCGTATGGCAATGCCCAGAGTTCCTCCCAAATATGGCATAAGCTGTGTCGTTTGTAACACAGTCGCTGTTGTCCAGGCTTCACTGGCAATCCACTGCAGACCAGTCACATCCTGTACAACTACCTGTACGGAAAATGTTTATTGCATTGAAAAATTTAAATGTGATGCTAGAATGTTACCTTTACGGTAGATTACTATATTTTTTAAATGACTACAATGCAATATAATGTTGGATTTACACAGCGGTGCGTGGAATTAAGTAAATAGCTGTAGAACTAAGTTCACTAAGTACTAAAGTTTACATCATAAGTGCATAAGAAAGTTTTGGAAGTACATCAATATCATTAAAACAGGAAAATATAATAGGAAGAATTGACAAAATACAGCTGTACTAAACCAATTTATTAGAATTAAAAACATGTTTTACTGTATGTCCATTAAAAGATTGCAAACCTCTTTCATGAGTTGGATCATGTGGATTTGATGTGCAAACACAATAACCACACGAGCAGTGGATTTCTTCATAACATTTACAATCCGGCTAAGCTCTGCTTGGTTTTTCCCCCATGGTAAGACTTCCGTATAAGCCAGGCAGCCCCCATCGGCCTGAGCTAAGTTTGACGGAAATGATCTGGCCACATGAAGGCCATAGTCATCATCACTGACCAGGAGTCCTGCCCAACGCCATCCAAAACGCTTTAGAATCTGAATCATAGCTTGGACCTGAAAACAAAATAAAAAAAGAGACCTCAATGAGGACCCAAACAGAAAAATGTGTGCGTAGTCTATAACTATATTTACTAACCTGAAAAGCATCACTGGGAATTGTTCTAAAAAACGAGGGAAACTTTTGACGATTGCTTAAGCAGGAACAGGTGGCAAAATAGCTTACCTGCACACACCAAAAATGAATTTAGGTGAGGTAATTAACAGATCATTACACATATCCCCTCAATACTCACCAAGGGCAACCTGAATAATCCTATGACATCTGAAGTAGCAATAGAAAATGTTGAAAAGGAATCACCCACAATGCCAAGCACAGATTTTGTCCCAGTACAATCATCTTCGAGCATAAACTTTTCCTCCTGCCCACTGGCCATCGTCAGAGCAGCACTGAATCCAATGACAAGTGTGGCGCAGTTATCATACAGACTATAGCCAAGAGTTACGTTGGGAAGCAAATCGGGATTTTGGTTGATTTCTTCTATTGCAAAAGCCATTGTCATTGCATGTCGGAATCCTGGAAGGTCAAAGCTGAAGAAAAGTTTAGCAATTGCTTTTAATATCACCATGAGGACCACCTTTTTATCTTCAATAAAACAGCTAAACATACTAACTTACCCTTGGCAGGTGAGTTGTTGTGGCTCGGAGGTAAATCTTAGCTCAGGAAAGACTGAAGTGTAGTGGACTTCAAACAATCCACCCAGAATCACATCACCAGGCTTGTGCACACCATTGAGATGAAACTTCCTTCTTAGTTTACATGATGGAAAACAATAAGAAGTGACACAAAAGCAGGAGAACATAACAGTCAGATTGATGTAGAAACAATATGCCCACATTACTCCTCCTACAGGGGCTCTTAAAATCTTTAAGCATGATTTACTTAGATATTTATATTCTTTATTACATCATCGCCATGTATAATCACAGTTTATGGGCAGGACATTATGATGAAACTGGCATCCAGGGAACTGCACATTTGGACCAGACAGGTTAGACATAAGCTAAAAGAACCTAAATATTACATTTGATCTAGTAAGCAATTCACCCCGTTATATAGCTTTTAACCATGTTATTACAGTGTTCCCTCAACATCAGCCTACTCAGTAGAGTGCTAAAAAAAAAAATCGGTTTTCACCTACCCCCTAGCTACACCCACTTTTCTCTATTATTTGTGAGTATTTACAGACTTGGGGTCATAGAGTTAAAAATGTCACATAGCCATTTTTCAGCAAGAAAAGAACTTGGAGTTTAAGCTGCTTTATTCAGTGAAATGCCACCATGAAGAGGTGGGGTTTATTAGTTTGACAGTTTTGAACAGGCAGTCAGTGGACCTGTATTATTAAGACGTTTGAGATCAATATTGCAGTTTTCATTGAACAAAAGGGAAAATCCTTATCTATGTAAGTTATACAAAATACCTGAAGAAAAGTATATTTCTTAAAACAAATGCACAAATCATTTCTAACAGTATAATTGAAGGGATTTCCTCAAGAGATGTAATAATATTTTTATAGCACTAAAATAGATTTTGCTTTTGAAAACACTACTGGACTGGACCAGTTTACGATGAGTAAAACAATGCCCTGATGTTGAATCATTGAAAATACCCTTTTCTTTTAGTGTTTGTCAGATAGGAAATGTGATCTGCTTCCCTGACTGGAGTAGAGGATGAGGAAACTTCTGGTAACTTTCCACTGATCACGTGTCCATTTGTGTGATAAACCATAACACAGACAAGAGATATTCCCAGGACATTTACACATCAATATGCAAACAATACTCACAATTACTCACTATTTTATTCACAACTTTGTCTTCCTGAGGAGCTGGGATTGGCAATTTCACAATTGTCTCATCTTGCAAGAGCTGCTTTGTCAGTTTTTCTTTTTTTTCTTTTTTTCTTCTTTTATAATTTAGTTTTCCTGGAGTGTTCCTCACTTGTAACAAGGTTATACATTTTTAAAATGATGGTTGCAGAAGCGGTGGAGGAAGGTATTGTTCCTTATAGTTCAGGTCAACAGAGATCTCACATTGCCAGTAAGGTGTTCACTGCAATAGAACTGTAATTGTTGATACAACCATAATCACCTCCTTGCTGTAATGATACCTTAAACACTATAATTAAACACTACATATGTGAACAATAACATAAACTTAATCTTAATTACAATTTGTACACTGTTAGCAGAAAATCTTTTACCATGCACACTCCCAATTTTAATTGGTGTGAACAAACACTTTATCCCGACCCACTTTTGGCAGCTCCATTATTTGGTATTTACGTTGTTTTGGCATTAACCAGTTTAGGGGGAATTCTGATCATTTCCATGGAGAATTTAAGTAGCGTCTTGCTGCTAAAATATGATATAAAATAGGTTAACTTGTTGAAAATGTTCAATGTTCATGTGCACAACCAGTCAACAATGCATTGCTTCTCTAGGAGGCTTGAAAAACTGTTTTGTAGGTGTATATAACATTTGTTTTAAAAAAAAAAAAAAAAAAAATACATATTCCACTATATCCCTATTTCCCCTGATGCAAATTAAAAATAATAGGAAAGTCTCACATCTTAATTGAATGCACAGCAACACATAAGAAAGTACTGTGCAGTATTATGATAATGAGCATGTGACAAACTGTGAGGTGCATCAGAAGAGGAGGGATGTGCTTTCATAAACTCTATATAAACAAAGGTATTCCCATATGCAGCAACTTCTGTCAAAATGACCTTTAGTGCTATTGTCCTAAGTTTGACTCTGTTTCTTTTTGACGTGCCTTCTCCCCACTCTCTAAATGTCAATACCACAGACCAGGAAGCCTCTGTCGTATGTAAGGCAAAGGGCTCGGCACGGGCCCCAGCATTCTCCATGGAGGGGGACTACATCATTGGAGGAGTTTTTTCTATTCACTACAACATGCACGCTGTCATTCACAACTATACAAGAAAACCTGAACCACTGCGGTGCTCAGGAAGGTGGATTTACCTTCTACTTTGGCTTTCTGATGAGTTTGTATGCAAGACGCATGGCGAATTACGTATTGATGTTGAGTTGTATGCAGAAATCTTGAAAATGTGGAGCTGTTGTTTACATTACAATACATTATATTAAAAGCACTATTGGTTAAAAGCCAGTACAATTAGAAAATTTGGCTCTTTTATGCTTTGGATATTTTAAAAACGTGTGACATACAAGCTTGTTACTGATCTGACTTGACCATTCTGTGTGTTCGTACAGTGTTGATTACCGTGAGCTGCGTTTTGCCCAAGCCATGATCTTTGCTATCGCAGAGATCAACAACAGTTCTGCCCTGCTGCCTGGAGTTACCCTGGGGTACCAGATCCACGACTCCTGTGCGTCTGTCCCTGTAGCTGTGCAGGCGGCCTTCCAGCTCGTCAACGGACATGCCCCAGAGTACAGCCCAGACCAGCGCTGCTCTCAGTCTGGGATGGTGATGGGCATTGTGGGGGAATCTGGCTCCACACCGTCTATCAGCATGTCCCGAGTCGTAGGGCCATTCAACATACCTCAAGTTTGTATTTAGATTTCTCATATTATAGTCAGGACAAATAATGAACATAAAATGTGTGTTTTTGTTTTGTTTTCTCATTATACACTCTCAGATTATACTATTATAACTATATTTCTCAGTAAAAGCATGAACCATTTAGATAATTCATAATCGACTCAATTGGTTGTTTTCAGATTCGAGAATGTGATGATGTCATAAGGCCACATGGAATCAGAATCAGAAAAAGGTTACCATTGTCAATGAACAAAATTCACAAACATAGGAACTTGTTTCGGCATTAAGGTGCAACATAAAACACTGAGCAATAATAAAAACAACATATATGAAATCAAAAGGGCATGCATTAAGAAACAATTTAAAATTACTATTATTATTATAGAATAAGGAGCAAGACAGATTTTCCTATTTATTACATTGTATTTTGTCATTAAATAACCTAAAGAAGAATTCACAAATATTGAGCCTGATTATTTCTGTTCTACTCAGTATATCACAAGAAAAATCTGTATTTTAACAATATTTATTTCAGTTGCCCCCATCTTTATCAAATATTATTGGCCTATAGAATGTTGTGATGTCATCTGAAACCCAGCAATAGCCCTCATACAGTTTTAAGTTTGTTCCATAATTTGATTAATTTAATTATCATTTCTGTTTCTATTTTTTGACATCGTATGGCATTAGATTTTGTGCAAAAGTTACCTGTTTAGTAACTCAAAAATCACATGCTTTTATAACACATTATATCATTTCCAGGTCAGTCACTTTGCCACGTGTGCCTGCCTGTCTGACAAACAGCAGTATCCCAGCTTTTTCCGGACCATTCCCAGTGACAAGTTCCAAGCTGATGCTCTGGTCAGACTGGTCAAACAGTTCGGATGGACCTGGATAGGCACCGTCTATTCAGACTCAGACTACGGGAACAATGGCATAGCATCTTTCCTGTCAGTAGCACACAGGGAGGGCATCTGTGTGGAATACTCTGAGGCTTTCTATAGAACGTACTCACGCAGCCGAATCCAGAAAGTGGCACAAGTCATACGCAGGTATGGTGCAACAGTTGAATGGATTTAATGAGATACACAATGTTCATCTTATTTTTACCTCCTAAAATGAGATTTTTTCAAAAAATTCAAATATATTTTAATCACAGGTTAGAATGCGGGTGGAAATCACGTAAAAATGTACAAAAAGTGTTCCCTACAATGACATTTCACAACTATATACAATTTCTTCTTTAAACTATAATCTTAATTTTACAATCTTCTAGTTCCACAGCGACTGTAGTTGTAGCCTTCGCGGCGTCTGGAGACATGCGGTTTCTGCTGGAGGAGCTGTGTCAGGAGCCTGTTCCATACCGGCAGTGGGTGGGCAGTGAGGCCTGGGTGACAGACCCGGACCTGCTCCGCTTCAGCTCCTGTGTGAGCGCTCTGGGACTGGGCATCCAACAGTCTGTGATCCCAGGTCTGAAGAAGTTCTTATTAGACCTGCCCTTCAACACAGTGAGTGCCTCTCCACTGCTGAGCGAGTTCTGGGAGGAGGCGTTCAAGTGCAGGATGCCTTCAAGTGAGAACATTCATACACAGCAGTAATAGACACCAACACAAAGTATAAATGAATCTGTGATACCAAGGTTCACAAATCATTTATATTTCAAGTTATGCCAAAACAAATTGAGGTGCTAAGTCTATTATTAAAAAAGTCTCATGCTCAAATCCACATTTTGTTTTAAAACATATACATAATTTTACAAACGAGCACTTTGATCCGGGTTGAGTCCTTGAGGCTATGTGTAAAATAGTGTGCAGAGGACGAAGGAAACTATATCTGTGTTTGAAAAGACTTCCCTAAACAGAAATGATGGATAAATGAACAACCTAGTCAAACACTAATCAGGTATTTAACAGCATTCAGGGTGAGTACAACACAGAACACAATAGAGCAATTACAAACCCGAAACTATAAACACGTTTCAGAGTTAACTCCTCAAGCAGTATACAATTTCTACAATTTTCTCTGACAGCTACTTTAAGAACTGGGACATGCTTGGCAGCCCAAACCAGGGGTCTCATTTATCAAACTTTACATAGAATTCTGACTTGAAGTGTAAGTACGGACAAAACTCAAACTTCCTCAAACATAATGACTTGAGTGAGAATCTTGCCCTTTTGAGGCCAAATCTCTTTTGCTCATATTTGAAAGCCCACACAAGTTCTGAGTTTAAGGATTGGACCGGACATTTTCAAGTTAAGTTGACTTTATAAATGAGATGACTACCTTTGAAACCTTTGATTGTAAGTGTAGTAAATGTATTGTGTTTCAGATACTCGTCCAGATGATACAGTGTGTGATGGGAGTGAAGACTTGGTGAATATTCAAAACCCATACACAGACACGTCCCAGCTCCGCATCACTAACATGGTCTACAAGGCTGTGTATGCTGTTGCACATGCCATTCACAATGCAGTCTGCCCACAGAATAAAACCTGTCAGCAACATCCCTTTATACCTCTGCAGTCAACACAGGTCAGTCACAAACTTCTTCATCTTAAGTTGAATGAGTCTTTATTTTTCTTATCTGGCAAATAGGTTTAATTGTATTTCCCTGTCCGTTTTTTCAGGTATTTGCTCAGCTTAAGAAAGTAAATTTTTCTCTGAATGGGTACACAGTGTCGTTTGATGCCAATGGGGATCCAGTGGCCACATATGAGCTGGTGAACTGGCAAACAACTGACCAAGGCCCTTTTCAGCTGGTGACAGTAGGAGACTTTGATGCAGCTCAACCAAAGGGCCAGGAGTTTAGGATTCAGAAAGTATTGCAATGGATGCAAGGAACCACACAGGTAAGTGATACATGTGGTAAGCAAAGAGCTTGCTTGGTAAGAATGTGAGATACTTTACAAAAAGATGGAAGGATATACTGCATACTATCAAGTATTTTTCAAATAAAGTTAACTTTCCCACAAAAAGTAAGATAACATAGATATGGTGAAAATCAGGCAAGGCAAGTTTATTTGTAGAGCACAATTCGTACACAAGGCAATAAAAGTGCTTCACACAATAGGAAAAAATTGCATTGAAATCCCAAAGACATGACAGAAATCACAAAAACTTCATTTCTATTCATTCAATTTACCAATTTTGCTCACATGAATCATACATTTTGTTCTGTGCTTGGTAATCCGCCAGATGGAAAACCAAATCTGACCACTCAGACACTCCAGACACTCTTTCCCATATTTATTTGACATTGCCAGCGTAACAAGTGTCTCCGGGATGGGCACATCGCTTTTAGATTGATTTTTTCCCATGTTTGACCGTCCCTAGACGTCTGCCTCTGCACACAAGTAATAGATGAACGACATCATTTGCTTTCAGTGACGGTGACTGGACTTACAGTTTGTGACAGGGTAAAACCGGTAAAATGAATGTGAAAAATGTGATTTATTTTCTGCCATCAGATATTAAAGAAGTAATCATATTTATTTTTTCCTGCAGGTACCAACGTCAGTGTGCAGTCAGAGTTGTGTCCCGGGAACCCGTAAAGTTCTCCACAAAGGCAAACCTATCTGTTGCTATGACTGCATTGCATGCCCTGACGGTGAAATAAGCAACATTACAGGTAACAACGCTACTTTAAATAATGGTATCACTTTATAATAACTACACATTTATTAGCCTTAATAAAGCATGAACAAAGGACTTAATTCATGAAGAACAAATAGTTAATTAAGAAAGAATCAGGCTTAGTAACTAAGTGACACCTAATTGGAGTGACACCTAATGGAAAAACTGTGATTAACCTCATATAATCACAAAATATAAAAAATAATTTTGTTTGGGCAAATGAAAACCAAAATTGAAATACTTCAAACATTTGGCATTTAGATCTGATGCCAGTTAATCACGGAAAATGTTTTATTGTCTACTTCCTTTTGCCTTCGCTCTGAAATGTTGAACCTTCTGATGATATTTTAAAACTTCTTTTATATATATCTTTGTTCATGCTTTATCAAGTGAAATTAGGTGTCGTAATTATAAATTGGTAGCTAAACAGCAATTTTACATATAATAAAATAATCTTTCTCTGTTAGATTCAGCTAATTGTCACGACTGTCCCGAGGAATTCTGGCCAAACCCCAAAAGAGATTCCTGTTTACCCAAATCAGTGGAGTTCTTGTCTTTTAGCGAGAACCTGGGCATCATCCTGGTCGTGTTCTCAGTGTGCGGAGCTTGCTTGGCTATTCTCACAGCGACAGTGTTCTTTCAGCATAGGAACACCCCAATAGTCAAAGCCAACAACTCAGAATTAAGCTTTTGGCTGCTTCTCTCACTCACCCTATGCTTTTTATGCTCACTGACTTTTATTGGGGCTCCCTCTGAGTGGTCCTGCATGCTGCGCCACACTGCGTTCGGCATCACCTTTGTCCTCTGTATCTCTTGCGTTCTGGGGAAGACTATAGTGGTGTTGATGGCCTTCAGAGCTACACTTCCAGGCAGTAATGTCATGAAATGGTTCGGGCCTCCACAGCAACGACTGACAGTTGCCTCATTCACGCTAATACAAGTTTTGATTTGTATAATTTGGTTAGTTGTGAATCCGCCTTTTCCCATGAATAACTTAACCATGTACAAAGACAGGATCATATTAGAATGTGCTTTAGGTTCAGCTATTGGTTTCTGGGCAGTTCTTGGATACATAGGCCTGTTAGCTCTGTTGTGTTTTGTGTTGGCGTTCTTGGCTCGCAAATTGCCTGATAACTTCAACGAGGCCAAGTTCATCACCTTCAGCATGTTGATCTTCTGTGCAGTCTGGATCACTTTTATCCCAGCTTATGTCAGCTCTCCAGGAAAGTTCACAGTTGCTGTTGAGATATTTGCTATTCTGGCTTCCAGTTTTGGATTGTTTTTTTGTCTTTTTCTCCCTAGATGTTATATTATACTATTTAAGCCAGAGAAGAACACAAAGAAGTATTTAATGAGTAAATAGATACCAATATGCACATGAATGTAAATAATTTGTCAGTAAAATGTACAATAAAGTTTTAAAGACAGAAAGTCTTGGGTGTATCACACTTTTTTATTTTGCCCAAAAACATTTTATCTAATTTGATAATGCTTACAATAATAAACCTTTTCATAACATTATTACTACACACTTATTATAATTTTTAGGCCCTTGCTGAGAATCGTCCTGGCTAGGGAGCCGTAAAATCGCAAAAATCAAGCGCCTGTGAGTGGTATAAAAAATCAGAGCTCGATGAGCTCTAATTTTGAGTGAACCTGTGAAAAAAAAATTGAAAGAAACAGAAATGCGTGCAACGGGACAAAGGAGACAGAGGAGAGACAGAGGCGGGACATATTGCGCATAGAGAAGCCAAAGCCGTGACTCGTTCTAAACCTGGAGCAAACGTGTGTGAGGGGCACAGATGCAGACATGTGTGAAGGGCACAGAGGCAAACGTGTGTGAGGGGCACAGATGCAGACATGTGTGAAGGGCACAGAGGCAAACGTGTGTGAGGGGCACAGATGCAGACATGTGTGAGGGGCACAGAGGCAAACGTGTGTGAGGGACATAGATGCAGATATGTATATAATGGGCACAGAGGCAAACGTGTGTGAGGGGCACAGATGGAGACACGTGTGAGGGGCACAGAGAAAAACGTGTGTGAGGGGCACGGATGCAGACTGACCCACACCACCGCTCTCTGTATTAAGAGATGAACCCCGTGTTGGCACTAGGGCTTTTTTTGTTTCTCAGAATACGTCTGTCACGTACAATGTGCGCACGTGTCTCGCACCCCCTTTGGTAAGATTCAGCACACACGGATTTATGCATATAAAGGCACAGTGAGGAAGGTTTCTGCCAGAAAAATACATTGGATTAAGAGAGCAGCTGCTAAATGCCATTACAAAGCATCAAACAGGTATTTGAAGTTGCTGGTGCCTCTGGAATCCCACAAACATTAAGGTGTAAGATCCTCCAGAGGCTTGCAGTTATGCATAAAACCTTATATTCAGGCGCCCTTAACCAATGCTCAAAAGCAGAAATGGCTCCAGTGGGCCCAGAAATACATGAAGACTAATTTTCAAACAGTCTTGTTCACTGATGAGTGCTGTGCAACCCTGGATGGTCTAGGATGGAGTGGTAGATGTTGTTTGGAGGACGGCCACAATGTCCCAACAAGGCTGCGACGTCAGCAAGGAGGAGGCGGTGTCATGTTTTGGGCCTGAATCATGGGGAGAGAGCTGGTTGGTCCCTCAAGGTGGGAGGGTCCCTCCACTTCTCTGGTCTTACTTATTGCCCCACAGCTCAGCCGCCATTGTGTTGGAGTTTACCCCAGTGAACGAGAGGGTCGCGTCCCTATGCCTTCGGGTTGGGGTCAGGTCTCTCACTGTGATGTCGGCCTACGGGCCGAAGATCAACAATCGACTTTGTTGTCATGTTATCTGACTTCCGGCCGTGTGTCTTGGACACTCGGGTAAAGAGAGGGGCGGAGCTGTCAACCGATCACCACCTGGTGGTGACCACCTGGTGGTGATCGGTTGGCGGCGGCGGAGGAAGCCGGACAGACTTGGCAGGCCCAAGTGTATAGTGAGGGTCTGTTTGGAACATCTTGCGGAGCCCTCTGTCTGCAGGGTCTTCAATTCACACCTCAGGGAAAGCTTCTCCCAGATCCCGGGGGAGGCTGGGGACATTGAGTCCGAGTTGACCATGTTCTGGACCTCCATTGTCAATGCGGCTGCTCGGAGTTATGGTGGCTAGGTCTCGGGTGCCTGTCGTGGCGGCAACCCCCAAACCCGGTGGTGGACACCAGAAGTAAGGGATGCCGTCAGGCCTCTTTGGCTTGTGGGACTCCTGAGGGGTATCGGCGGGCCAGGCGTACAGCAGCACAACCTGGGGCTGGGAGGAGTTCGGGGAGGCCATGGAGGAGGACTATCGGTTGGCCCCAAAGAAATTCTGGCAAACCGTCCGGCGCCTCAGGACACCGTTTACGGTGCGGGTGGAGACCTGCTGACCTCGACTGGGGATGTCGTCGGATGGTGGAAGGAATACTTTGAGGAACTCCTAAATCCCACTGTCACGCTCTTCCGAAGAGGAAGTAGAGACTGAGGACTCGGAGGCTGACTCATCTATCACCCAAGCAGAAGTCACTGCGGTTGTTGGCAAACTCCTCGGTGGTTGGGCTCCGGGGGTGGATGAGATACGCCCCGAGTACCTAAAGGCTCTGGATGTTGCAGGACTGTCTTGGTTAAACACGCCTCTGCAACATCGCGTGGCGGTCGGGGGACAGTGCCTCTGGACTGGCAGACCGGGGTGGTGGTCCCTCTGTTCAAGAAGGGGGACCGGAGGGTGTGTTCCAACTACAGAGGGATCACACTCCTCAGCCTCCCTGGTAAGGTCTATTCTAGGATACTGGAGGGGAGAATCCGAGTCGAACCTCATATTCATGAGGAGCAGAGTGGTTTTTGTCCTGGTCGTGGAACCCTGGACCAGCTCTGTACTCTCCATCGGGTGCTCGAGGGTTCATGGGAGTTTGCCCAACCAGTCCGCGGTCGAAATGAGTTTCCTCCGCAGGGTGGTTGGGCGCTCCCTTAGAGATAGGGTGAGGAGCTCAGTCACACGGGAGAAGCTCGGAGTAGAGCCGCTGCTCCTCCACGTCGAGAGGAGGCAGTTGAGGTGGCTCGGGCATCTGTTCCGGATGCCTCCTGGTCGCCTCCCTAGGGAGGTGTTTTGGGCATGTCCCACCGGGAAGAGGCCCCGGGGAAGATCCAGGACACGCTGGAGGGACTATGTCTCTCGGCTGGCCTGGGAACGCCTAAGGATCCCCCCGGAGGAGTTGCAGGAAGTGTCTGGGGAGGAGGAAGTCTGGGAGTCCCTGCTTAGAATGCTGCCTCCACGACCCGGCCCCGGATAAAGCGGAAGAAGATGGATGGATATATATATATATATTTCTTTCCTCTCTGATGCCACTCTCTTATTTTCAACTCTTTGCTCCCTTAGCATATTTTCTCCCGGGTCCAGCTCATCCAATGTGTATTTTTTGTTATTGTTTTTTGTTTGTTTGTTGGTTTATGGCTTTATTTTATTACCTCTTTTGTTATGTTATGTTGTTCAGTTTCTGTTGTCCTTTGTTCTAATGAAAAATAAAATAGTAAAAAAAAAAAAGAAATGGCTTTTGATTTCAGTAAATATGACCTGCTAATGCTTCCAATTTAACAAATGAGTTCAGTTCTTTACAACAATAACATGGTTTGAAACTGTTGTGCATAATAATTTGGAACAGTGCATTTCAAGTTTTTATTTGTGAAAAACATACTGTTATCATTGGGAGGTTTGTTCAATAACATTAAAATTGTACTCTAAAGGTTGATGAAAATTATGATGACTGTCATTTATATTGACTATTTGAAAAATATTTATTTGCATAATAATTTGGAACACAGTGTATAGATATAATTTACAAAGGCTCTACAGCGCCCCCTTGAACATTTGAATTATATCACTTTAAACCAGACATCCTTTTTGCCATTCTGAACAAAAAAAAAGCCAACGACGGCATACCTCTAGCTGCAAGCATGTTACCATGGCAACCTGACAAATATTGCCTTTGACATACATGGGTTTTGGTTTACAAGCATTTTGACTAGGATGAAATGTTATTATTTTATTATTATTATAGTCTGAAAACGTACAATATGTTTTTTAAAATGTATTTTAATCATTTGCATGCATTTATGTATTTATTTATTATTTACCAAACCGTTCACATTTGACAGGAAGGTACTATGTCTCTACATTGTTAATATCAATAACAACAGGGCATACTAAGAATGTGCTTGATGTTGATTGGTTGATTTAGTGGTGAGGAGTGCTGATGAATGATTACTAAATGACAAAAGATTCAATGCAGACAGACCACATCCTCACATGGGTCCTATGGCGGCAGTGATGTGCAGTAGACTATTTTTTTCTTTTACTTTTATAATCCCATTTTCATTCTTTTTGTTTGTTCTTTCTGGTGATTATATGTTTGAAGCTTCAAACAGCTCCTGTGAGGCAATTTTTGACAGAGAGGTGTTAGCGCTACAGTCGGAGGGACACGTCATAATCGGAGGACTGTTCCCTCTGCATTATTTGGCTCCGGAGCCAGAGAAGAACTACAGCAGTAAACCACAAATGAAAGGATGCAGTGGGTCTGTGGACTTTAAACAATTGTGTTAGGTATAGGTTTGATTGCCTATGAATAAAAAAATAACAACATTTTATTGTATGTTTTCTTATACTATTATTGTAGATTTAATCCCAACCATCAATTTGAGAAAATTTAGATCATTGGGTTACAACTGTGATGCATTGCTTCATAATTTAACCTGAATGTTCTTAAACATTAACTGAACCCTTATATTAAAGACATGTAAATGTTTGGTAAAAATGCTCTTTGCAAAGAAACAATTACTAAATAGGGACATTTTGTATTCTTGAACATTTTTGTTAATAGACCAAGCGTAACTATTTTTCATCAGCTCCATCAGCTGCTATTGATTAACATTTCCATAATATTCAAATTGTTTGCAATGTATTTTTCAACAGATTGTTTGCATTGCAGCTTTGATTTCAGGGCTTTCAGATGGATGATGACCATGGTGTTTGCAGTGGAGGAAATCAACAGTGACTTGAGTTTACTGCCTGGGGTAAAACTGGGTTATCGGATTATGGACTGCTGTGACCAAGTCTCCACCAGCCTGCAGGCAGTTCTCTCTTTACTCTCGCACACTGAAGAAAAAAACGTTGAAAATGATAATGTCAACCAGCGTGCTTTTGGTGGCAGTGTAATGGCAGAAAGCTCTTGGTCTGGCTGCTTGGCTGGTTCACCTGTGTCTGCAGTGATTGGACTGGCATCCTCTACTCCCACCAGAGCTGTGGCACACACTGTGGGCCCCTTTAACATCCCCCTGGTGAGCGCCCAATGCCTCTAACTCTGGTTATATGTCTATGTTTAGTGCTAAAGGTAAACATTAAAGACAAAAACATGCACCTTTTATTATTACTTTTTTAAAACAATAAATCTAATATGGTTTCTGTTTAAAAAAGTAATAATACGAGGTGTATGTTTTTGGCTATTCTATATCAAGATGTTGGAGAGATTGTCAAAAACCACAATGTTTTTTGACTGTTAATCTCATCCTTTTTTTCTGTAGGTTAGTTACTTTGCCACATGCACATGTCTTACCAAAAAAAAAATGTATCCATCATTTTTGCGCACAGTGCCAAGTGACCTCTTCCAAGTTGGAGGTCTGGTACAGCTGGTCACTTTCTTGAACTGGAACTGGGTTGGCACCATTGGAACCACAGTAAGACCACTCCTGTACCACATTTGTCAACTAACTAAACAATAGTAATTTGTGTATATGTTTTTGTAGGATGACTATAGCCATTATGGCATTCAGGCTTTTACTCTTGAGTTCAGTAAGCATGGAGGATGCGTGGCTTTCCATGTCACTATCCCTAAATCACCATCTGTTGCTCAGATTAAGAGTATGGCAGCCAGGCTGCAAACCTCCACAGCACGAGTCGTGGTGGTGTTTGCGACTGAAGGCCAGCTGGTGGCGCTGTTCTCAGAGGTAAACTATTGCAAACGGTCTGGTTGTATCTGTTCATTATTGTTAAATTGCTAAATGGTGAACACAGCACTTGTAAGGTGTTTTGTGAAAATATAAGCCATTTTTGTTTTACATGTTTTGAAAAATGTAAATAATTTGTTTTAATCTGCTGTTTGCAGTTGTCGCAGAGGAACGTGACAGGGATTCAGTGGGTCGCCAGTGAAGCGTGGGTAACAGCCAGTCTGCTCACCTCAGCAAAATTCCAGGGTCTATTGGAGGGAACTGTAGGCTTCTCTTTTCCTGGTGTTTACATTCCAAGACTAAAAGAGTTTTTGCAAAGTGTCCGGCCCTCTTCACAAGAAGGAATGGAATTAGTCAACATGTTCTGGGAAGAGCTTTTTGATTGTAGGTTAAACTTAAGCACTAATGACGAGAGTGTTGATCCTGTAAAGAGAGAGTGCTCAGGTTTTGAGAATATTAGTGGCACTGACAGTAGTTACACAGAAGTCTCTCAGGTCAGAATCTCCTATAATGTTTACAAAGCCACCTATGCCATCAGCCACGCACTGCACCGACTCTTAAAATGTGATGCACTAAAAGGAACCTGTGAGCTCAGAGCATTTACCTCAACAGAGGTAAGTCAAAGCATGAAAACAATTAAAATAAATCACAGCTGCAGTTACATGTATTATTTGTTTATTGACAGTTATTATACCATCTTAAAGAAGTCAACTTCACCAATCAGTTTGGGGAAAAAGTATATTTTGATTCCAATGGAGAGCCAGTACCACTGTATGACATTATCAACTGGCAGAAGGACAGGGAGGGGCAAATAAGGTATGATGACAATAAAGTTAAATTACTTGAATTATGAGAATTAAAATAATCCAAAAGTATGCTCTATAAAGATTAATTAAAGTGGGAAGTTATGATGGTTCAGCTCCTCTTGGGCAACAGCTGCAGATGGAACAAAGCAATATTACATGGACAACAGGACTGAGACAAGTAAGTTACATTGATCATTGATAAAAACATTTCTGTCAAAGGTTTCATACAACGTAAAGTTAACGAGACATCTAGAACAAATACTAATTATACATGCTGGCTTTGACGTGTTTTGCTTGGTGTATTTGTGCAGGTGCCCCTGTCCCAGTGCAGTGCACCCTGCCCCCCAGGCACCAGGAAGGCCACACGTAAGGGGCAGCCACCATGTTGCTTTGACTGTTTGCCTTGTGGCGATGGAGAGATCAGCAACCTATCAGGTGAAATAAACCTTGACTTTTAAATATCACTCAAACAAAAATGTAGGGTTTGGTATCTCAAGATGTTTTTATGTATTTTGTGTTTTTAAGGATCAACTGAATGCACAAAATGCCCTCAGTTCTACTGGTCTGACAAGGACAAAGTCAAATGTGTCGCTGGTGTGGAAGAGTTCCTATCTTACTCTGACACTATGGGCATCATCCTGGTCACATTAACATTACTGGGGGTGTCCCTCACTGCTGTAATCACCACTGTCTTCCACTGTTTCCGCTCCACGCCCATTGTCAAGGCCAACAACTCCGAGATCAGTTTCTTGCTCCTTGCATCACTCAAACTGTGCTTCTTGTGTTCCCTGGTGTTCATTGGTCAGCCATCGGTGTGGACATGCCGACTCAGACAGGCAGCGTTTGGGGTCAGCTTTGTCCTCTGTCTCTCCTGTCTCTTAGTTAAAACCATTGTGGTACTTCTGGCCTTTCGGACTAACACCCCCCACTCCAAAACTGTCAGGCTGTTTGGGCCCATCCAGCAGAGAATTCTCATAATGTGCACCACTGTTCCACAGGTAAGAAACATCCTCAACTTTTCTCTTCTTTTGACAAAACTGTGCCTGTTTTGTTCTTTTTCAGGTTTGTCTATGCGCTGGCTGGCTTATAGCAGCACCTCCTTTTCCATTCAAAAATCCAGATTACCAAGCTACAACTGGAAAGGTAAATTTCATTTTTGATTGCAACCCATTGGCTTGCAGCATCTATAGTAATTTAGCCATAACGCAAAAGGGCGTAAAGTTATACTTCCCTTTGGTGAACCAATAATATAAAAGAAAATTGGAACAGGACTCAATTGCTGAGATGAAAAAAACAAGTTCTAGCAACTCATCTTGTTCTCTGGCATGAAAGTCAATGGGCTGAAAGCATGACGGTGAATCATTTTGTGTCACCAGAGCATGTGTGACATGCTGTGCTGTCAGTTCACTGCCCTTGAGTCTGCTCTTAAACCACAAATGACATTTGAGTCCTTGTGGTGTTTCTGTGATTATAATTATTAGAGGTTGTAAAAGACTGCATGGGTAGACATTGCGTTGAAAAATGTTAGCATTGACCGCTAATTGCTATCAACATGTCCTGGTCTCTTTGGTTGCCATAAGCACACTGACCCTGTGGTGGCATGCATTCATGTGAATAGACTTTGTGGCTCCAGTGTAGAAACTTTGGATGTAATTTACTGGTTAGTTGACACCTTTTATGCTTTTCAAATCTCTTTTCCAGATCGTTTTGGAGTGTAGAGAACCCTGGCCACCTGGATTCTACTTAGTTTTGGGCTACATTGGACTCCTGGCTTTTTTCTGTCTCCTGCTGGCGTTCCTTGGGCGAAAGTTGCCAGACACCTTCAATGAGGCTAAGCTAATCTCGTTCAGTATGCTCATCTTCTGGGCTGTGTGGCTCTGTTTTATCCCAGCTTACGTCAGCTCTCCTGGGAAATTTACAGTGGCAGTAGAGATTTTTGCTATTTTAGCGTCAAGTTTTGGGTTGTTGGTTTGCATATTTATCCCCAAATGTTACATAATTTTATTCAAGCCTGAAAAAAATGTCAAAAAAAATATGACTGGAAAATTTGTAAAATGAGTTCTCATTTATTTGTATAGTTTAACACTGATGGTAGGAAAGAACTGCAATTATATCTAAATGTATGTAGAATAAATCTTTTGTGCATACCGCTACTATGACTATTTTATTATTAATCAAAGCATTCGGAAGACTTTTGCGACTGGCCGTTTATGTTAATATAAATGTATAACTTTATGGCCTTCATCTGGTTCCCAGCCTGTGTCAGAATAAGTAACAGCTGTAATAGCTAAATGTCAGTAGAATATTTAAACCACTGGCTACTTGGGAGAGAGCAAATAAGCTGTGTCAACACATGAAAGAAAAAGTCAATAGAGAGAGGATGGATGAGATTTTGGTCAAATCAAGTAATCTATCACAAACAAACATGTATACTGTACACTTTATTTCCATGTATTCAAGCAAATTTACAGTTGCGATGATGGTCCTTCACATACAACACAGTGGGCAACAAATTAAATCCTTTTCTTTTTGTTTACCCTGCTTTGGGTGTTTGTTTTGATAATTTGTTGAATGTTATAAAGAAACACTCCAGCGATACCCAACATTACACACTTCTAAAGCTATCACCAATGATTTTTGCAGTGGCTCAAGGATACAAATATTTTTTGTTAATAAACAGGTTTAATCCAAGTTCAAACCTAAGCCAAAGGCAAAGACAAGCCTGCTCACAATAACAATGCAATGGGTTATGACGGCTTAATGATGGGTGTGAAATAAAAGCTTGCATTCAATTCTATTCGTTGTGTGACATGTTCCACAGCAGGCCTTAAACGACTTTAATTCTAAAGACAACTTAAATAAATAATTAAACATGTCTCAATCAGAGTAATCAATTGAAGGATTGATCACTTCAATTCTTATCTTTCCCAATCAGATGCTGTTTTGTATTCTTTTCTGGCTTCAATAAAATAATGTAGCACTTTGGTACAAACAAACACAACAATAGGCCAAAACTTGAAGCCAGGATGGAGAAGGACTCCACGGCATCTGCATAGTTCCCTGGAGAGCTGATGTACGCTGGGATGAAGGCTAGCCACACTGCACAGAAGATCAGCATGCTGAATGTGATGAACTTGGCTTCATTAAAATTCCCTGGTAACTTCCTAGCAAGGAAGGCCAACAAGAAGCAAAGACCAGCCTGGAGACTGATATATCCTAGCACACACCAAAAGGCCAGACTTGAACCATTGCTGCATTCGAGTATTATCTTTGATTTTTCATATTCCATATTCCTAGATGGATGAGGAGGTGCATCAATAAGCCAAGCTACACAGATCACCACCTGGACTAAAGTGGAGGTGAATATTATGGCTCTTTGCTGTTTGGGCCCTAACCATTTCATTAAGTTATTGCCTGGTCTGGCAGCAGTAAAAGCAGCAAGAACAACAAGGGTTTTCCCAAGAATACACGAGAGACATAAAGAAAAGGTAATGCTAAAGGCTGTATGGCGTAGCATGCAGGACCAGGTTTGTGGCTCACCAATGAAGACCAAAGAACAGAGGAAACACAGGGTGAGGGCGAGGAGAATAAAGAAGCTCAGTTCAGAGTTGTTCATCCGAACGATGGGAGTGTTTCTGTTGTAGAAGAAGACCACCATGACAGCGATGGTGAGACCTGCGCCAACTACAGAGATGACCGTCAGCACTATACCCACTGTGTCATAGGCCAGAAACTCCACCTCTTTAGGAATACAGGTTGTTCGTCCAGGTTGGACCAAAAGTCTTCAGGGCACTCTCTGCATTCTATTGAATCTAAAAACAATGAATTTTAAAATCAATCAGCAATCTGTGTATGTGGGATGAAAGTATCTGCATTGTTAAACACCCTCTACTATGCAAGTTTTCTCAGACAATTTTATGTTTATGTATTTATGTTTTTTATTTACTAGGTTATTGTTTCAGTTTGGTTCAAATTAACTAAATGATTCTTTTTCTCATTTTTCCCCCCACCTGTCTCATTGCTAACTTTGCCGCTGTCACATGGTAGACAGTCAAAGCAGCAAACAAGCTCCCCACGACGGACAGCTTTCCGGGATCCTGGAGCACAGCTGTCACTGCACACAGACACTGGCACCTACAGTGAACATTATTCCCCAACTCAAAGGTAGTAATTACTGTATGGAGCTGATTATGTTGCAACTAGGCAATTGTTATTGTGATTATAATTAAATTTGTCTGTATCAAGAAGTGTCTATAATTCAGTCTGTACAAAAAGTTGACTGGATTCATGTAAATATTTTTTATCTTATCTAATTGTACAATATGATGAATTTAGACATGAAAAAATCAAATATGTACACATAAAAATAAAGTACAGATAAACAAACTGAATTATGGACGAGTTACAGAATTCTTATTACAGACACACAAAAATAATGGACACAAAAAATAGCCCGATACGAATGGCTGTTTAATACTCTTACAGTTCTTATGCCAGTGAACCCATATCCGCATCAGTCGACCTGTTTTTACATGACTTACCTCCACCTGGACCTACAGAACTTCAACAGTTGACCTCTGAAGGTCAAAACACAGTTTGAGCTGCAGCTTGCCTTGCTCTGATGACCAGCCCAAATAATCCTGTCCTCCTTGATGACCAGCTCCTTTCCCGCCGCTTTGGTCCATCAAACAGACCAACTGGGACAAACTCTATGTTCCCACTGGTTCCTCTCTGCCAGTTGATGATGTCATAGTAGGGTATGGAGTCACCCTTTAGGTCAAAGTTCACCTCTTCTCCATTGATAGTAAATTCTACATCCTGAAGATATTGCTGAAGCTTTAAAAGAAATTATAGAAAAGTACTTATTAATATATTTGCCATTGAATTTTTATTGTTCATTAATTTATTGTAGATATGTTGACCCCTTTTGTAGAGGTCTAAACTGTTTTGCTCTGTTTGTTTTGGAATTTGGGGAAATACAGAACACTTGCTCATCCAATTGAAGTTTGTGGGTTTTAGTGTTTTTATGATGCAAGACTTTTCCTGAACCATAGCCTTTAAGATGAACATTTGGTACCTGCCAGGGGTGAATGTTGTTACTTTGAGCACAGGAGCTGTTCTCAAAAGGCCCTGCTGCTGGCTGACAGAGGAATAGATTGTGTAGAGAATGAGCAACAGCATACACAGCTTTGTACACATTGTATGCCACTCGAGGACTTGATGTGTTAATGTACGCTGCATGCTTCTCCAGCAATGGCTCATCTCCTGAACAGAGAGGCAGTTCTGAGTCCGAGGCGGTGACAGAGGAAGTACATCCATATAAAGTCTCCCACAGCTCTTGAACATATGGATTTCTGGGGTAAACGTATGGGGTTACTCTTTGTAAAAAATCACTGAGCCCTGGGATATAGCCTTTTCTGATCCCAAACCCGATGGTGCCTCCCAGGTAGGGGTAGTAGAGGCTGCCGGAGAAGACAGAAGCTGTGACCCAGGCTTCACTGGCCACCCACTGGATCCCAGTGATGTTCTGCTCCATGTACTCCCTCAGGAAGGGCATCATCTCTCCTTCTGCTGAAAACATTACCACCACTTTGGCTCGTGAAGCGCGCATTACCTTTTGAATAAGGATAAAGAGATAAATGCTGTATGTTGCATTAATGAAATTATGCAAATGTGTACACTGAACTATAAATAGAAGATTGAACATGTTTATTATAATTTGTTGAATATGTTGAAGACAAATATATGCACATTCATTAAGACCTTTAGTTACCGACCTGTATGATTTCTAGAGCCCGTTGTCGGTTGTAGAGTAAAGGAATCATCTCTGTGTATGCCACACACACTTTGGTCCCTTGGAGCTCTCTTAATAAACCCTGCACTGCAAACCGTCCATACTCACGATCCCCTCGAATCAGACCAACCCAAGTCCAGTTAAAGTGCACAAGCAGCTGGCGAATGGCTTTCACCTAATGGTGAAAAATAATAATACATTTGTTCTGACAAGACGGAACTGTGCAACATACAACAATTACCTGATAGTCATCATTTGGAATCACTCTGAAAAATGTGGGGTATTTTTGTCTGTCAGTAAAACATGCACATGATGAGAAGTAACTGATCTGGTCAAAACAGAAAATATTTCAGCTGAACTATACGTATAAGGATGTTGTGTTGCATTTGCTTTCTGAAACGTGTTTACCATTGGAATCCTAAATGGCCTAAGAATTCTGGACACAACTATGGACAGAGCAGATCCAGACTCCCCAATGATAGCCAAGAGTGGGGAAGCACCACTGCATATACCATGGTCCTTCTCTGTCACCCCATTAAGAACTGCGAGTGCTGCTCTTTGCCCTGTCAGAGGATAGGCACAAGAGTCAAAGATTTTGTACCCCAAAGTGTGGTTAGGCAACAGCTGCTTGTTTTGGTTGATTTCATCCACAGCCAGCATCATAGTCAGTGCCCACCGAAACGCTCGGGGATCAAAGCTGAAGAGAACAAATTATGGTTAAGAAATTACAAAAGACATTGATAAATTTTTTTTTTTTTAAATAACAACCAAAAAAACACACACGGACACAGAAACTCAAGCCAAGATATAAATCTAAATTTACCCATTGCACTTGACTGGTGGTGGTTGGTAGGTCCAGTTCAGATCTGGCATTTCTTGGTTATAATGAAGAGGAAAAATACCCCCAAGTAAAAATTCACCTTGAGCCATAAAAGCTGGCTCAAAATAGTTTTGAAGTCTACAAAATGCTTCAAGATCTTTGACAGCAAATGTGACACTGCTAAATGTTACTGTTAAGATATGCGCAAGCGGAAAAAACAATGTAAGAGGAGGAGTCATCCTGAGCCTGAAGTGGTAGTGGAGATGGGACAGGAACTTGTGGTGGGTTTTATGCTCTCTGATATCATGCCGTTTCTTTCTCTTTTTTTGTACAGTGTATCAGGGTAATGAACAGTCATTACTAAATTTAATGTGGTAAACTGCTGTACATGCACTAAAATATTTTAAATAAGAAAAGGCAAAATCAAGTATGACACATTTTAAAGGCTATTTTGACAAAACATTTACCATTCATATATAACTAGTAAATACCATATTGATGTTCATAAATCATATGCAAATCAGAAAATATGAACTTGATAAATGACAGAAACCCTCAAAGGATTATGCAAACAACAAAATATGCCTGTATGTGCATCGATCCAGTAAAGTTTATAGGTTGTTGAAACATCTTTCTGTCAATGTTTTCCCATTATGTGTTTCTTTTTATTTTTCTCTTGTTTGATCAGCATTATAAATTTCGGGGCAAAAATTTTTAAACCAAATGGAGCAAAAATATTGCAAAAATCTCCACAGCAACAGCTAACTTTCCCGGAGAGCTGACATAAGATGGGATAAAAGTGATCCAGACTGCACAAAAGATCAGCATGCTGAAGGTGATGAACTTGGCCTCGTTGAAAATTAACATGAAATTATCAGGCAGTTTACGAGCAATATTATATACTATATATATATATATAATATATATATATTATATATAATATCTATTATATATATTATATATATATATATATATATATATATATATATATATATTATATATATATATAATAATATTCTATATATATATATATTATATATATTATATATACTATATATATATATATTATTATATTATATATATATATATATATATATATATATTAATATATATTATTATATATATATATATATATATATATATATATATATATAATATATATATATATACATATATATATATATATATATATATATCTATATATATATATATAGTATATATATATATATATATATATATATCTATATTATATATATAATTTAATATATATATTCTATTATTATAATATATATATCTATATATATAATATATATATATATATATATATATATATACCCCAATACAGTATAGAAAGGCAGCCGGGGAACCTGTATTACACTCCAACACAATTTTTGTATTGCTATATTTAAACACCTTAACTGGAAATGGTGGACTTAGTTTTAAGCCAGGCAGCACATATCAGAACTTGAACTAAGGTACAAGAACAAACTATGATTCTTTATTGTGTGTGACCAAAGTTTGCCGCTGTAGAGTTTCTAGGAAAAGTTGCTTTAAATGCTGCAACCACTATGTTATGTGGCTTGTTGGGTTGTGACCGCCAGGGGGCATCGGCAAGAATGCACCAGGAGAGATGATCCAGGGTTTATCTTTATTAAATAATCACTCAATAGTTCTTTTTTACATCATATAGGTGAGTGTGTGGGTTCTGCAATCAGAACAGCAAAGGAGAATATACATTATAATACGAACTATAAAACAAACATTTAATACACAAATACACATGAGCTCCGTCATAACCAACACTGTTAGCACTTAGCTATGCACTTAACATTTGTAAACACAAACTATATAAATATACGGCCTTATGGCATGCAACACGTTATAAAACGGTGTGAACAAATTAGGGGTTTATGTGTGCCTTAATTTCTAACCACTACTCACTTTTTTATTACGCACATGAATTGACAACCACGAGCTGCACGATGCGGAGAGAAAAACATCTAAAACAAAACACAAACGCAAACACGCAGCGCTGTCAACCAAACCTGCCCACTCCTACTCCCAATTGGCCACTCGACCTGTCAATCAAGCCGGCAGAAACAGGGCAAATCCATGCAAAGACATGCAAAATGCAAAAGTGACTCCAAAAACAGTATGACGCAGCATGCACGTCCAGATGGTAGGCTTTCCAATAATGGTGAGCGGACACAGGAAACACAAGAACAGGGAGAAGAAGCAAAAAACAGCTGAGCTCGGAGTTACTGGCCTTGATGACTGGGGTGTCTCTGTAGAGAATGAAGATCAACATAGTGGCCGTAGACAGAGCAGTCCCCATCAGAGAGACAACTGTGAGGGCTATACCCATTGGTTCCTGGTAGGACAAGTACTCCACGGTTTTAGGAATACTTGGATTTGTGAGATTGACAAAAATTCTTCTGGACACGGACTGTCTCCCCTGTTGGAAATAAAATTGCTTTAATTTACAGTGCAACGGCAGTGTGCAGTTGAGCCTCTGCTGCTCCATTGGTGTCAAAGTATGTGTGATCAGCTGCAACAACAAGCCAAAATTAAATGATCAGCCAAGCTGTGAAATGCATTCATACAACCAGAACCAGAAGAAGCTGCATGATCCTTATGGGCCTGTTCCAAGCCCCCGGAAAACAAAACGGTGCCCAATTCAAGCCCATGGCGTGTGCTCATTGGCGCATGTCTCCAAAAAAGTTCCCTACTTACCAACAGCTCACTGATTTCCTCTTAATAAACAACTCATTTGATGTTTTTCCAGTCAGGTTTTTAGACCTCATCACAGCACTGAGACTGCTCTTGTCAAGGTGACAAATGACATCCACCTGAACACTGACGCGGGCAAAGCCTCAGTCTTAATTCTGTTAGATCTGAGTGCTGCTTTTGACACTGTCGATCATGGGATCCTCTTACAGAGACTAGAGGACTGGGTGGGCACCACTGGCACTGCTCTCAAAACTGGTTAAAGTCCTATCTGGAAGACAGGAAATTCTTTATCGAAATTGGTAACTGTGTCTCAGACTAGATGCCCCTGACCTGTGGGGTGCCCCAAGGGTCAATCCTGGGACCCCTTCTGTTCAAACCTCTACATGCTGCCGTTAGGTCAGTTGATACGCAGCGAGAATGTGTCCTGTCACAATTACGCAGACGACACTCAGATCTATGTTTCACTGACGGCAGGTGAATATGGACCAGTGGATTCACTCTGTCACTGCATCCAACAGATCAGTGTGTGGATGCAAAACAACTTTCTCCAGCTGAACTCTGACAAGACTGAAATCATCGTCTTTGGCCCACAGAAACAAAGAGAAATTGTTAACTGTCACCTCCAGAGTCTCGCTCTAAAACCTACACATCAAGTTAGAAATCTGGGGGTAATAATGGACTCAGATTTGAATTTTAACAGCCACGTCAGATCAATCACATCAGCAGCTTTTTACCATCTAAAAAACATTGCCAAAATCAAAAGTATAGTGTCTAAACCAGACCTGGAGAGACTTATCCATGCGTTTGTCTCTAGTAGATTAGACTACTGTAACGGCCTGCTCACTGGCCTCTCCAAACGAGCTGTAAAACAGCTGCAGTACATCCAGAAACGCCGCTGCTCGGGTCCTGACTAGAACCAGGAAGTACGATCACATTAGTCCTGTGCTCAGGTCTCTGCACTGGCTCCCTGTGGCTCAGAGAATAGATTTCAAAGCAGCTCTGCTTGTATACAAGTCTCTCCATGGCCTAGCACCAAAGTACATCTCGGACATGTTAGTGCCATATGAACCATCTCGGACTCTGAGGACCTCAGGGACCGGTCTCCTGCTGGTGCCCAGAGTCAGGACTAAACATGGGGAATGTGCGTTTCAGTTTTATGCAGCTAAAATCTGGAACAGTCTTCCAGAGGATGTGAGACAGGCCGCTACTCTCTGGCAATGTTCAAATCTAAACTAAAAAACTGTTTTGTTTGGCTGTGCATATGACTGAAATGCTTTTCTTTGCACTCTTCTCTTTTATGTCTTGAACTATTATTTTGTGATTTCTGCCATGTCTTTGTGATTTTAATGCATTTTTTCCTGTTGTGTGAAGCACTTTGAATTGCCTTGTGTACGAATTGTGCTCTACAAATAAACTTGCCTTGCCTTGCCTTGCCTACTTCCGCGTTACTTCCTGAATAGGGAGTCTAGCGCCTCCCCCTTTGTGAATCGCCATGTCGCTTTGGCGTCGGGAACGAGCACGGCGATAGCAGAATGCGTGAAAGACTGAGGACAGTTAGCGCGGACTTTTGGAGTATGTCGTCTTGAAATGGTCTGGTTACGAAATGTATAATGATGATCTATCTATAAATATAAAAGATCTCATGTTGTAAAGCTCTGCTATTGAAGAGAATTATAACAAATGTTAAGATGAAAAGTCAGATTTAATTGACAACAAATTATATTTACCCATTTAGAGGTCGTCACCCAGATTACTTTGTTTTTGGTTTGGATGTTTGTTTGTTATTATTGTTTTAATTTATGCATGTACACAATATAATTTGGCTTATATGCACTGATTTCTTGCCACTGTTTGCAGTGCGATTTATATCAAACCAGAAGAAATAGAAAACATTCTCTGTTACATAATGGAGTTATGCAATATTTAATTGTATTACATTTTCTCGTGTATTATTGTCTTTTTTGTATCATGTCGATCTTTAAAAAATGTAATACACATATTTTATAATTTATTTAACAGGAATAATAAACATGTCTGAGTATAGCTACAACTCTAATTTGGTCTGCAGTCCTTTAGACAGATAATAAAACAATACCACAAACAAATAGAAAATTGAATATAATACAAGGAAATGTTAATAGTAATTTAATGGCTATGACTGACTGGTTTGATTGTGGCCATAGTTTAAGTTGAGTTTTAAAGCTATAATGTAGGACACTCCCTTATTCAGAGGAGGCTTCTTCTTTGTACTGTTGTCATTCCTTGTCAGAATTTAAGTTGAGTGAGTGTGAAAGATACAATACAAGACAAAACAAAATGGATATTTAAAATGAACAGATTTCAATTTATTCTTTATCACATAACACATTGTAAAATACATAATACAACTGGTGAGTGAGCTTTAAACTAAGACAGGACATTCTTTTGCACGTGAAAAGCTGTATTTGCTGTGAAATATACAAATGGTTTAGTCATTTGGGTAAATTTTAGCATTCAGGGCACTTACTTTAGTTTTTAGGATCATAACAAACTAACCACTGTTTACTTTTAGTCAATGCACACATTATTATTAATATATATTTTGTTTTGAGGATTCAGGTATTTACTTGATGACTCTGTCTGCTGGGATCAGGTCTGTTGTGGTCTGCAGGGCTCTGGACAGCACAGACAGGTTGAAGAGACCAAACTCACTGGTCAGGACTGTCAGCTCTGCTCTGGACAGCTTCTTCATTTTGGAGAAGATGGATGAGAATGGATGGATGAGATACATTGAACAGAGAAAAACTGGAATATGTTGTTGACAGATTTACATTTCGGTCTATGACACAGAAGTACTTCTTTTCACAGTCATTTTTATAGCTAGTACCAAAAGTTGTTTACTTTTGCATAAGTGTAAACCCAAGAAGTTAGAACTGATGTTATAACTGAACATGTTTGCTAAATCTCTGTACATATTCCATGAAAGCAAATCCATGACATTCCTATAGAAAACAAGCGTGTGCTTTGCTGTTTGAACACTTCATTATTAAATTGCTAATGCAACCTCAAATTTAGTCTCTGCTGCCCATGTGAGTACAAAACTGTCACTTTTAAATATGTTTACATTTATAGACGTAAGATATTACCCATTGCACCAGATTATATTTTAATTATTGGTAATTGTTTTTGATTGCACATTATAAAAACATAACTTCCCCATTCTTTCTCTAGTTTTCCTTGGTCTGAGTTTAACTTAACCTGAAGAAAACACCAAACATAAAACAATTTGTCTCTTATAACATTTTGGACGGCAAAAATAATGGTTTATTTGCAGAAAGCATGAGCCGTGAACTCATGAAGAGCGTTCTGAATGCATCTTTTTGCGTAGCTAAATGTTAGCTTTTGCTAGCTTGTGTGAACTGTGTAATCGTTCATTTACACTTCATATCAAATGATGTATGAAAACGTGCGAAAAGATGGTTTTCGTTCAACACACGCTCTTCTGATGATCGTTCACGAGGATTGTGTGCGTGGCCAGTGCGCGTACATGTTCTCCGTGACGTTAAAAATTAGATTTTTAAGGATTTTAGAAACGGCAAAAGAGTGAAATTCCTTCTAATCTATTTTTAGACTAGAAAGAATTTAGCACTTTTGGTAATTTTACAGGCCGAACTGTTGAAATGGTTGCTGCCGGGGGCTGCAGTCCTGCGTAGTGGCCACCACTCAATTTGGATCGCGGACAGAGGGGGCGTGCCTTATCCAGTTAATATAATACATCCATGGCCTGTTCAGGGAGCTGTGTCCATGTGACACGTCCAGATAAAAAGGGCAGTTGCACTGATTCACCGATGAAGCTGGTCTGAAGAGACTATCCTGGATCCGTTTTGTTGTAGCCTTGAAAAGTTGCAAAAAGGTCCTTTGCATGATGCAGTTTTCATCACGTCTAAAAAACGGGCTCAGAATTCTTATTTATGGGAGAGAAAAGTTATCTTCCGCGGGCGTGTCTCTCTGGAATGGTCTTTGTTAATTTAGCATCGCTAGGCCAGAGATAAGCATTCCTGTCACCATGGCAATGTTCAGAGGTTGTCTGCGGTTCGTTACACCTTCTTGCTTGCTCCAGCTTGCTCCAGCTACTTCCTTTTTATTTTGCTTTTTAATCAGTTTTTTGTCATTGATAAATCTTCAATTATGATGTAAACCGTGGATTATAAAATATTTTTTACAGTTTAACAACCTAACGACATGTCCGGGAGAAAGCCCGGGAGACGAAGGGAAACAAACTCTTGTGAACGCTGTTGGAAATATGAACAATATTTTCATGCACGGATATTTGCTTTAGAAGAATCTGAAAAAGGACTCCACAAAAAACTGCTACTTTCCATTTAAACCGGAGGTATTCTGTATCTTTCCAAACGTTTGTAAAAACCTGGCTGCATTTAGGAAAAAAGTTGGTGCAAAGCCTAAGCAATACAAAGTAATGTAAAGTCACCTAAAATACAGTTTACAAATACATTTTCACCACTTTCAGAGAATGATGTAAATGAACAAAGAGAAAATTGGGGCCATTATGTGGGGAAAAGGCAGCAAACACAAAGAGAATGTGTGTCATGAGTGAAGGTCATACCAGATACGCTTCTGACTGGAGACTGCGCTATCAGTGGTGTGAGGCATAGAAGAATGCAAAAATAAAGCACACTTTTCCAGCGTCACAATCTCTGAGATTACATCACTTCTAATATTTTGGCCACACATCGAGGAGTTAAACAGCTGATTGTGCACGTGGGTGCAGTGGACACGTGACGGGAATAGACTGAAATTTTGAAAAGAGACTTCTTTTTTAATACATATTTTTGAAGTTTTATTTTAATATAAAACAGAACAGACACAGAACACAACCAGAGAGTGAAATTTTAAAATAAAAATACAAATAGACATGAACTAGAACAACACTCAAATTTGGAAACATTTTAGATATCTTTTGTAATCCAGACTTTGAATCTCAAGTCAGTTTCTATTTGGTACAAAACATTAGCCAACCAGTTTCAAGATTTGAAATTCTTTGTTTTGTTTAGTTTGTATGTTTTTTAGCACCTTCCATATTGTAAGCAGAGATTTCACCCAGGGAACCCCAACTTCCTTCAAATGACTCGACTGTTTGTCATCCGCCAGTGAAGCCTGCACAGGAGCTCCCGGCACAACACTAATCTCAAATATTTTCCATTGCGCCTCATATTCTGGGTCACACTGATGAAGCATTTCCAAAAGCCTCACAAATGTATGAAGCATTATAATAAGAGTGTGGTGGCCTATGTGTTTTTTATTATTTTGTTTATTAATGTTTCTTTTACTTCTTATTTTAATATCTATCTAAAAGAAAAAAAATCAATGCAGCGTATGCAAGTCTATATATATCTTTCAGTTTGAAAACTACCGTAAGATGCCACTTGGGGCTGCCACAAAACGTTGTAGACAGAGATGAGGTTTCTTGGACATGAACAACACATGCGTAGAGCAGGTGCAGTAGGGGTGAGCTAACGGTCACAGGCAGAGAGGCAGGGTCAGTGAGTTCATGCAGCTGCAGTGGTGAGCTCACTCATAGAGATGTAACAAAGGGGAAATCCGGAAAAATAATGAATCTACCAGTGGGGTGAGCAACGAATGTCCATATCATAGGACAAGTTATTTTACGAGGGGGAGTGTCAAGGTCAATATTTATGAATCAAGAAGAGATATAATGGCGTGTAACAGTCGAAAATTGCTGCAGAAAATTGTCCAGGTCATTTGGTGTTTGTCATCTCACCAATAAAGACTATTTTGCATTGAAACTTTTCAATTCTAGAGTTCGGTTAGTCTTCACAAAGAGTTTATTTCTACCACACCACTATAGCATTTGAGCTGAAATAAACTAATTTTTCAGACAAGGTAAACCCCAACCTGCTTTTTCTTTTGATAATTGTACAGTTTTAAATTGGATTCGATGTTTCCTGCCTTGCCATTGTCGTGGAAAACTTCAATAACGGTTTACCAAGAAATATATTAAAACAATAGAACAGAGTTGTCTTTTCTCAAAAGCGAATGGTCTAATGTACAGTCTGAATTAATCTGTCAATCTGTCTACTCCAAGCATCTCTGTCGTCTGTCCCTACACTGGTCTGGTCCCTACAAAGGCATTCACGTTCATTTTATAGATTACAGGTCAAACAGGTTACATGACCTACTTCAATCGAAAACATTTACATTTCTTACAGCAGGTTTACAGGCAGAAAGGCAAATGGCGCAGGTACAAAAAAACTAAGATCCCAGGGAGGGACAGTTGGTAATATTTCACACTTCTTACTGTTCCTTGAAAAACGCCCTAGTGTGAAAAACCAAAACTAGGCATGTGCCCATCCTGGGCACCCCAGGATTTCCCTCAAGCAGACAGAGATAGTCCTTTGATCAAAAGAATCATGTATGTAATTTTCAGGAATACGCTAACAGCAGGGTCCAGATTCAAACTGGGGATGGAAAGTCTATATTATAGACGGAAAGTCTATATTATAGACCTTCCATCATTTGGCCCTTATGCTTCGTGACATTATATTGCTGAACTTCTGCTGGTCGCAAGAGTCTCTAAAAGCACATTAGGAGGTAGAGCGTTTAGCGACCATGCTCCTGTGTTGTGGAATCATCTTCCTGTCCATGTTAAAGAGGCCGACACAGTCTCTTCATTTAAGACCAGGCTTAAAACGTTCCTCTTTGAAATCGCTTATGGTCTGGCCAGTTAGGAACAGAAATAAGAACCTACAGTTCCCAGCTATGCTGCCCTAGGAGCAACTATGCTGGGGGAAGTATGGCAGCTTGAGCACCATCCTCTGCTTCTTACTACTTTTCTATCAAACAATATTTAATATTTAATTTCACTTGCAATTTTGTTCATCGCTTTTCCTTCATCTTCTCCCACTTCCCTGACGGGAGTGGAGCAGGCACATCGATGACCTGGAGAAACTGTCTCTACTCCATATGAACGATTCTTCATCAGCCTCAAAGAATTGGTTCTCCTCCTGAGACTGGTTGTTATAGATATAGTAGGACATCATCTGCAATTTTATGTTCTGTCCCAGCAATTGAGACACAATCATTTTGTTTCGATTGTCTAATATATTGGGCCATAGTTTCCAAGTACAAAGTGAAAAAAAGAGGGGACCGAGCACAGCCCTGTTTCATTCCTCTTTCCAAAGTCAGTGAGTCTGCCAAGTCTGTCACTATTTTTTATTATTAAGTAATCAATTTTAAATTTGGTCAGCACTTTAAATAAATCAGGCCAGCTAACAGAATCAAAAGCTTTTTTAGCGTCCAGACTTATTATTACAACTTTGTTTTGTTGTATATGGCTCATTAAGTGTAAATATCATCAGACATTATTTATAAATCCTGATCATTGTGAATCAAATTTGGGAGTATTTGTTCCATTCTTTTGGACATATTTGAGGTGTATATACAGTACAATAGTCCACACTCAAAATTGAGATTGGTCTATATGAGGTGCAATCAAGTCGATCCTTCCCCTCTTTAGTTATTAAGGATATGGTAGCCTCTTTGGGATTTTAAGGGCCCAGTTAAAAGCTGATAAAAGTAGAGGAGTAAGTGGGTCTTTTTGAGATTTAGACAACTCTGAGGTGAACCTCTGAGATTTACTGTCTTTTGATTGCACTTTGAATTTTAGTAGTTATTATTTCAGCAGCACCTTTTTTTTTGTTTTGCTCTCCAGTCATAGCGGGTAAATTGCGAGTGCCTAAGAATATTGTATGAAAACATGCAAAGAGCACACAGAGGGTGGAAGTAAAACCATTTTGGCTTGCCTTGCCATTTTCTAAGTAAAAAAGGCCCTCAGGTATGATAGATATAACATTTTCACCTTGGTATTTACTAACCAAAGTTGGAACATGCTGGCCCTCATTGAGCAAATACTCTCCAATAAAGTCCAGGTCCCTTTCATTGAAATAAAGAAAATAAAAAGGAAGAGAATGTCAGACCAGATCTGGTATAGAATTGTTAAATGCCAACGCCTCTTCTGTTGTAGTGAATCTTTTTATTTTTCCATTCAGGTTGATCCTCAGCATTGCAGAATAGAGCAGATGGTATTCCACCGTCTTCTCTCTCAAAAGGTTTTTGACCCGTAGCTCACAACTGAGCGAGCAGGGACTGGCGCTGATGTTTCTTGTTCCCAAAATAAGTGTCCAGGATCATTATACTGTATGCCTGCTCTTACGCAGAAATATCGGGTCTTTCCAGATGAACTCGTGACAAAGACGGTTTATTCCAATGGATACAGCCAGACAGACGAAATAATTGGAAGCTGCAGTAACAACTTGCGCGCAACAGTAAACAGAATTCCAAATCCCCTTGCTCAGCTGCCATTAGAGCTAATTTCCACATCGAAGTCTAATGAGTTTGCATTATTCTTTAAATGACAAAGTTCAGGATATTAAAAATGCCATGAATTCTACAACACAAGTAATAATCCTAGACACTTAGAGCTGACTCACTTTGCACCTGTAACTGACAAAATTGTCCAGGAGATCATCACCAGTCGGAGTTCATCTACATGCTGCCTCGATGTGTTACCCACCAGGTTGCTAAAGTCTGTGCTGAACAGTTTATTAGCACCACTCAGAATCAGATCAGAATCAGAATCAGAAGGGGTTTATTGCCATTGTCAATGAACAAAATTCACAAACATAGGAACTTATCTCGGTATTAAGGTGCAACATAAAACACTGAGCAATAATAAAACAACATATATTCAATCAAAAGGGCATGCATTAATGTGACGGAGTCAGTCCGTCAGAGGTTGTAGTCTCCGTTTGTACAAGTGCAGAGCCCGTTCATGCCCGCACGCACAGACAAACACACACTTGTTCATTCCCCACTTTCCCCCTCTGTTTCATTCATTCGCACCACACGCATCATTCATAGTTCTCTGTAGTCCTCTGACACTAATTCGCCAAGGATGCACACTTGCGCGTGTTAGAATAATTCTTATAATCATACACACCAGTTCTTACTCAGATTTGCAGCCTCGCTCCTCCGATGCGGCATGTTGGACCGAAACCGAGCCAGTACTTCCTGGTAGATTAAATAGGCGCTGTTCGCGCCGTGGTGCTGACCATGTGACATGCATGATGCAACCAGAGTTTTACACCTTTCTTTGTGTTATTTTGAACATGATTATGTAATTAACGAGCTCTTGCTTCGTAGGAAGATGCCACACATGTTTGTTATAGATTTATTTTCGGTTTTCATTATCTGTGTATTTTGCTCAGTGGGAGGGGCAAGTGAGTAATAAAGGGAGCCGCTTTTGGCCTGGGAGGGAGTCGGTCACTGGTTACAGAGCAGGTAACAGGTGTGCTGAGTGAGTGATAGAAAGAGAGATTGAGAGTGGATAGGTAAAGTTAAAGCTGAACTTTACGTTGGAACATTGTAACGCTGTATATATGTATTTTTGGACACTGCTCTTTATCACTGTAAATATTTGCACCATTGTTGCACTTGGAGATTGGCACAATAAATAGCACCTGAGCACTTGGAATTCGACTTCGCCTATTTTTGAAGAGAGTCCCGCCACAATTAAGAAACAATTTAAAATTACTATAGTATAAAATAATAAAATAAAAATAGGCATTACTATGTACACAAGATTACAGTTAAATTTAAAGTTGTAGTGCAGAAAGTCGAAGTGCAGTGATTGATGAATAGTTGCATTTAAAGTGGTAGGTGTTTAAGAAGTGTTCATGAGTCCAATGGCAGAGGGAAAGAAACTATTCTTGTGGCGGGAGGTTCTGGTCCGGATGGACCGTAGCCTCCTGCCTGAGGGGAGTGGTTCAAATAGACCATATCCAGGGTGAGAAGCGTCAGTTGTGATCCAACCTGCTCATCCCAGAGCCGTGGAGACGTACAGGTCCTGCCGAGATGGAAGTCTGCAGCCGATAACCTTCTCAGCAGAACGCACAATGCGCTGTAGTCTCTGTTTGTCCCTGGCTGTGGCTCCAGCGTACCACACGGTGATGGAGGAGGTGAGGATGGACTCAATGATGGCCGTGTAAAACTGCACCATCATCTGCACTGGCAGCTTGGCTTTCCTCAACTGCCGCAGGAAGTACATCCTCTGCTGGGCCTTCTTGATGAGGCAGCTGATGGAGGGCTCCCACTTGAGGTCCTGGGTGATGGTGGTGCCAAGGAAGCGGAAGGAGTCCACGGTGGTGATGGGGGAGTCTGTCATGATGAGGGGGGGCTGTGGGGCTGTGAAGTCAACGATCATCTCCACTGTATTCTGGGCGTTGAACTCCAGGTTGGACCCCTTCTGTTCAACTTCTACATGCTGCCATTAGGTCAGTTAATATGCAGCGATAATGTGTTCCTATCACGTTTATGCAGACAACACTAAGAATTATGTTTCACTGACGGCAGGTGAATATGGACCAGTGGATAGCACTACATCCAACAGATCAGTGTGTGGACAGATTTCTCCAGCTAAACTCAGACAAGACTGAAATCATCATCTTTGGCCCATTGAAACAGAAAAAGAGAAAGCATTATAGCAGTCACCTCCTGTATCTTGCTCCAAAACCTACAAGTTAAGTTAGAAATGTTTTGCTAATAATGGATTCTAGATTTAACAGCCACGTCAAATCAATAACATTAAGCATGTGTCGCTGGTGTGGAAGAGTTCCTATCTTACTCTGACACTATATGCATCATCCTGGTCTTTTTGACATTACTGGGGGTGTCCCTCACTGCTGTAATCACCACTGTCTTCCACTGTTTCTGCTGCACACTCATTGTCAAGGCCAACAACTCCGAGATCAGTTTCTTGCTCCTTGCATCACGCAAACTGTGCTTCTTGTGTTCCCTGGTGTTCATTGGTCAGCCATCAGTGTGGACATGCCGACTCAGACAGGCAGCGTTTGGGGTCAGCTTTGTCCTCTGTATCTCCTGTCTCTTGGTTAAGACCATTGTGACACTTTTGTCCTTTCGGACTAAAGGTAGTTTTATGCTTTGACGCGTCCGCAAGGTCCACAGACGGTTCCGCGCAGAAATGAACGTGATTTCATAGCCGCTTGCTCAGATTTCTACTGTCAACACTATTCCCGCGCAGACTATATAATACTGCCAACGTCTCTTCCGTTCCCCTCCGCATGTCTCATTTCCGCGTAAAATTTACATGTGGGAAGTATAATTCAAGTTTCACACACCCTACTCCAAAACTGTCTGGCTGTTTGGGCCCATCCAGCAGAGAATTCTCATAATGTGCACCACTGTTCCACAGGTAAGAAACATCATCAACTTTTCTGGTCTTTTGATAAAACTATCTGTGTCTCTTTCGTTCTTTTTCAGGTTTGTCTATGCGCTGGCTGGCCTTTAGCGGAACCTTTTTTTCAGAAATCCAGACTACCAAACTACAACTGGCAAGGTAAATTTCATCATTGATTACAACCCATTGGCTTGTAGCATCAATAGTAATTTAGCCATAATGCAGAAGGGCAAAAAGTCATACTTCTCTTTGGAGAATCAATAATATAAAAGAACATTTTAACAGGACTCAATTGCTGAAAAACACAACCTCTATTAACTCATCTTGTTCTCTGGCATGAAAGTGAATAATTTTGTGTCAACTCTATGTGTCACCAGAGCGCAAAGACTGTGCTGTCAGTCCACTGCCCTTGAGTCTGTTCTAATCCGTCCATCCATCTTCTTCCGCTTTATCCGGGGCCGGGTCGCGGGGGCAGCAGTCTAAGCAGGGACTCCCAGACTTCCTTATCCCCAGACACTTCCTCCAACTCCTCCGGGAGGATCCCGAGGCCATTCCCACTCCAGCCGAGAGACATAGTCCCTCCAGCGTGTCCTGGGTCTTCCCCGGGGCCTCCTCCTTCCCGGTGGGAAACACCTCCCTAGGGAGGCGCCCAGGAGGCATCCGGAACAGATGCCCGAGCCACCTCAGCTGGCTCCTCTCGACGTGGAGGAGCAGCGGCTCTACTCCGAGCTCCTCCCGTGTGACTGAGCTCCTCACCCTATCTCCAAGGGAGCGCCCAACCACCCTGCAAAGGAAACTCATTTCGACCGCTTGTATCCGCGATCTTGTCCTTTCGGTCACTACCCAAAGCTCATGACCATAGGTGAGGGTAAGAACGTAGATTGACCGGTAAATCGAGAGCTTTGTCTTTCGACTCAGCTCCTTCTTTACCACAACAGTCCGATGCAGCACTGCGGACGCTGCACCGATCCGCCTGTCAATCTCACGACTCCATCCTTCCCTCACTCGTGAACAAGACCCCGAGATACTTGAACTCCTCCACTTGGGGCAGGGACTCCCCACCCACCCGGAGAGGGCAAGCCACCTTTTTCCTGTTGAGAACCATGGCCTCAGATTTGGAGGTGCTGATTCTCATCCCAGCTGCTTCACACTCTGTAACACTGCTGGGACGCTGCAAACCGTCCCAGTGCATGTTGCAGGTCCAGGATTGATGGAGACATCAGGACAACATCATCTGCAAACAGCAGAGATGAGATCCTGTGTTTCTCCAAACCGGACCCCCTCCGACCCCTGACTGCGCCTAGAAATTCTGTCCATAAAAACAACGAATTGAACGCGGTGACAAGGGGCAGCCCTGGCGGTGTCCAACACACACTGGGAACAGGTCTGACTTACTGCCGGCAATGCGAACACAGCTCCTGTTCCGGTCATACAGAGGGACCGGACAGCCCTGAGCAAAGGGCCCCGGACCCCGTACTCCCGCAGCACTCCCCGTGGGACATGGTCGAAAGCCTTCTCCAGATCCACAAAGCACATGTGGACTGGTTGGGAAAACTCCCATGAACCCTCGAGCACCCGATGGAGAGTTCCACGACCAGGACGAAAACCACTCTGCTCCTCCTGAATCCGAGGTTCGACTATGGGTCGGATTCTCTCTCTCCAGTACCCTGGAATAGACCTTACCAGGGAGGGTGAGGACTGTTGATCCCTCTGTAGTTGGAACACACCCCTCCGGTCCCCCTTCTTGACCAGAGGGACCACCACCCCGGTCTGCCAGTCCAGAGGCACTGTCCCCCGACCGCCACGCGATGTTGCAGAGACGTTGTCAAGACGTGTCAACCAAGACAGTCCTGCAACATCCAGAGACTTTAGGTACTCAGGGCGTATCTCATCCACCCCCGGAGCCCTGCCACCGAGGAGTTTGCCAACAACCTCAGTGACTTCGGTTTGGGTGATGGATGAGTCAGCCTCTGAGTCCTCAGTCTCTACTTCCTCTTCGGAAGACGTGACAGTGGGATTTAGGAGTTCCTCAAAGTACTCCTTCCACCGTCCGACGACATCCACGTCAGCAGGTCTCCACCCGCACCGTAAACGGTGTTGGTGGAGCACTGCTTCCCCCTACTGAGGCGCCGGACGGTTTCCTCCCCCAGAGAGGTGACGTTCCATGTCCCCAGAGTTAGTCTCTGTGTCCGGAGATCCGGACGTCGAGGCCCCTGCCGTCGACTGCCCAGATCCCTCTGCACCAGCCCCTTACGGATCCTCCCGCAGGTGGTGGGTCCACCACCTTTCTTAAACCACAAATAACATTTGAGTCCTTGTGGTGTGACTGTGTAATTAAAAGACTTAGGCAGTAGTCCCAAAGCATTTTTAATTTGAGGTGGTAAAAGCATGCATGGGTAAACAGTCGTCCATCCATGTTCTTCGCGAGGCTCCCAGACTTCCCTCACCCCAGACACTTCTTCCAGCTCCTCCGGGAGAATCCCGAGGCGTACCCAGGCCAGCCGAGAGACAGTCCCTCCAGCGTGTCCTGGGTCTTCCCCGGGGCCTCTTCCCGGTGGGACATGCTCGGAAAACCTCCCCAGGGAGGCATCCAGGAGTCATCTGAAACAGATGCCCGATCCACCTCAGCTGGCTCCTCTCGACGTGGAGGAGCATGGCTCTACTCCGAGCTCTTCCCATGTGACTGAGCTACTCACCCTATCTCTAAGAGAGCGCCCAACCAGCCTGCGGAGGAAACTAATTTCAACCACTTGTTCGGGTATCCGGGATCTTGTCCTTTCGGTCATTACCCAAAGCTCATGACCATAAGTGAGGGCAGGAACGTAGACCGGTAAATCGAGAGCTTTGTCTTTCGACTCAGCTTCTTCTTCAACACGACTGACGTCTGATACAGCAACTACATCACTGCAGATGCTGCACCGATCCGCCTGTCAAACTCATGCTCCATCCTTCCCTCAATTGTGAACAAGACCCCGAAATACTTTAACTCCTTCACTTGAGGCAAGGACTCCCCAAGGGTAAACATTGCATTGAAACATTTTAGCATTGACTGCTAATTGCTATCAACATGTCCTGGTCTGTTTGGTTGACCTTGTGGCTCCAGTGTGGACACTTTGGATGTGATTTAGTGGTTAGTTGAAAATTCTTATGCTTTTCAAATCCCTTTTCCAGATTATTTTTGAATATTGAGACTCCTGTCTTTTTTCTGTCTCCTGCTGGGGTTCCTTGGGCAAAAAAAAGTCAATTGAGACAGAGGATGGATGATATTTTGGTCAAATCAATTAAACTATCACAAACAAAAATGTATTGTGTACACTTTATTTCCATGTATTCAAAGCGAATGTTACAGTTACAACGATGGTCCTTCACATACAACACAATGGGCAACAAATTAACTTTATTTTGTTTTTGTCATTCGACCTTAGGTTTATTTGATAATTGCAAGACTTTTTTTTTTATGTTATAAAGAAAGACTCCAAGCGATACCAAACACACTACTAAAGCTAGCACCAATTGGTCTATTTATTCTGTGACATGTTCCACAGAAGGCCTTCAACGAATGTAATTCTAAAGACAACTTAAATAAATAATTAAACATGTCTCAATCAGAGTAATCAATTGACGGATTGATCACTTCACTTCTTATCTTTCCCAATCAGATGCTGTTTTGTATTCTTTTTTGGCTTCAATAAAATAATGTAGCACTTTGGTACAAACAAACACAACAATAGGCCAAAACTTGAAGCCAGGATGGAGAAGGACTCCACGGTATCTGCATAGTTCCCTGGAGAGCTGATGTACGCTGGGATGAAGGCTAGCCACACTGCACAGAAGATCAGCATGCTGAATGTGATGAACTTGGCTTCATTAAAATTCCCTGGTAACTTCCTAGCAAGGAAGGCCAACAAGAAGCAAAGACCAGCCTGGAGACTGATATATCCTAGCACACACCAAAAGGCCAAACTCGAACCATTGCTGCATTCGAGTATTATCTTTGATTTTTTCATATTCCATATTCCTAGATGGATGAGGAGGTGCATCAATAAGCCAAGCTACACAGATCACCACCTGGACTAAAGTGGAGGTGAATATTATGGCTCTTTGCTGTTTGGGCCCTAACCATGTCATTAAGTTATTGCCTGGTCTGGCAGCAGTAAAAGCAGCAAGAACAACAAGGGTTTTCCCAAGAATACACGAGAGACATAAAGAAAAGGTAATGCTAAAGGCTGTATGGCGTAGCATGCAGGACCAGGTTTGTGGCTCACCAATGAAGACCAAAGAACAGAGGAAACACAGGGTGAGGGCGAGGAGAATAAAGAAGCTCAGTTCAGAGTTGTTCATCCGAACGATGGGAGTGTTTCTGTAGTAGAAGAAGACCACCATGACAGCGATGGTGAGACCTGCTCCAACTACAGAGATGACCGTCAGCACTATACCCACTGTGTCATAGGCCAGAAACTCCACCTCTTTAGGAATACAGGTTGTTCCGTCCAGGTTGGACCAAAAGTCTTCAGGGCACTCTCTGCATTCTATTGAATCTAAAAACAATAAATTTTAAAAATCAATCAGCAATCTGTGTATGTGGGAAAAGTATCTGCATTGTTAAACACCCCTCTACTATGCAAGTTTTCTCAGAAAATTTTATGTTTATGTATTTATGTTTTATTTATTAGGTTGTTGTTTCAGTTTGGTTCAAATGAAGATCAACTAAATGATTCTTTTTCTAATTTTTCCCCCCACCTGTCTCATTGCTAACTTTGCCGCTGTCACATGGTAGACAGTCAAAGCAGCAAACAAGCTCCCCACGACGGACAGCTTTCCGGGATCCTGGAGCACAGCTGTCACTGCACACAGACACTGGCACCTACAGTGAACATTATTCCTCAACTCAAAGGTAGTAATTACTGTATGGAGCTAATTATGTTTTGCAACTGTCATTCAATTAGTGTGTGTCTAAAATTTGACTTGATTCATGTGAATATTTTTATCTTATCTAATTGTACAACATCATCTTAGACCTGCACAAATCAAATATGTACGCACAAAAATTAAGTACAGATGCACAAATTGAACTATGGAAGTGTTACAGAATTCTTATTTTAGACACACACAAATAAATGGATACACAAAAAATAGCTCGATACTAATGGCTGTTTAATTATGATATCCCTTACAGTTCTTATGCCAGTGAACCCATATCCGCATCAGTCGACCTATTCTTACATGACTTACCTCCACCTGGACCTACAGAACTTCAACAGTTGACCTCTGAAGGTCAAAACACAGTTTGAGCTGCAGCTTGCCTTGCTCTGATGACCAGCCCAAATAATCCTGTCCTCCTTGATGACCAGCTCCTTTCCCGCCGCTTTGGTCCCATCAAACAGACCAACTGGGACAAACTCTATGTTCCCACTGGTTCCTCTCTGCCAGTTGATGATGTCATAGTAGGGTATGGAGTCACCCTTTAGGTCAAAGTTCACCTCTTCTCCATTGATAGTAAATTCTACATCCTGAAGATATTGCTGAAGCTTTAAAAGAAATTATAGAAAAGTTCTTATTAATATATTTGCCATTGAATTTTTATTGTTCATTAATTTATTGTAGATATGTTGACCACTTTTGTAGAGGTCTAGACTGTTTTGCTCAGTTTGTTTTGGAATTTGGGTAAATACAGAACACTTGCTCATCCAATTGAAGTTTGTGGGTTTTAGTGTTTTTATGATGCAAGACTTTTCCTGAACCATAGCCTTTAAGATGAACATTTGGTACCTGCCAGGGGTGAATGTTGTTACTTTGAGCACAGGAGCTGTTCTCAAAAGGCCCTGCTGCTGGCTGACAGAGGAATAGATTGTGTAGAGAATGGGCAACAGCATACACAGCTTTGTACACATTGTATGCCACTCGAGGACTTGATGTGTTGATGTACGCTGCGTGCTTCTCCAGCAATGGCTCATCTCCTGAACAGAGAGGCAGTTCTGAGTCCGAGGCGGTGACAGAGGAAGTACATCCATATAAAGTCTCCCACAGCTCTTGAACATATGGATTTCTGGGGTAAACGTATGGGGTTACTTACTCTTTGTAAAAAAATCACTGAGCCCTGGGATATAGCCTTTTCTGATCCCAAACCCAATGGTGCCTCCCAGGTAGGGGTAGTAGAGGCTGCCGGAGAAGACAGAAGCTGTGACCCAGGCTTCACTGGCCACCCACTGGATCCCAGTGATGTTCTGCTCCATGTACTCCCTCAGGAAGGGCATCATCTCTCCTTCTGCTGAAAACATTACCACCACTTTGGCTCGTGAAGCGCGCATTACCTTTTGAATAAGGATAAAGAGATAAATGCTGTATGTTGCATGAAATTATGCAAATGTGTACACTGAACTATAAATAAAAGATTGAACATGTTTATTACAATTTGTTGAATATGTTGAAGACAAATATATGCACATTCATTAAGACCTTTAGTTACCGACCTGTATGATTTCTAGAGCCCGTTGTCGGTTGTAGAGTAAAGGAATCATCTCTGTGTATGCCACACAAACTTTGCTCCCTTGGAGCTCTCTTAATAAACCCTGCACTGCAAACCGTCCATACTCATGATCCCCTCGAATCAGACCAACCCAAGTCCAGTTAAAGTGCAAAAGCAGCTGGCGAATGGCTTTCACCTAATGGTGAAAAATAATAATACATTTGTTCTGATAAGACGGGACTGTGCAACATATAACAATTACCTGATAGACATCATTTGGAATCACTCTGAAAAATGTGGGGTATTTTTGTCTGTCAGTAAAAACATGTACATGATGAGAAATAACTGATCTGGTCAAAACAGAAAATATTTCAGCTGAACTATACGTATAAGGATGTTGTGTTGCATGTGTTTTCTGAAAAATGTGTTTACCATTGGAATCCTAAATGGCCTAAGAATTCTGGACACAACTATGGACTGAGCAGATCCAGACTCCCCAATGATAGCCAAGAGTGGGGAAGCACCACTGCATATACCATGGTCCTTCTCTGTCACCCCGTTAAGAACTGCGTTAAGAACTGCGAGTGCTGCTCTTTGCCCTGTCAGAGGATAGGCACAAGAGTCAAAGATTTTGTACCCCAAAGTGTGGTTATGCAACAGCTGCTTGTTTTGGTTGATTTCATCCACAGCCAGCATCATAGTCAGTGCCCCACCGAAACGCTCGGGGATTAAAGCTGAAGAGGACAAATTATGGTTAAGAAATTACAAGACATTAATTAAAAAAAACAACAACAAAAAAAACACAACGGACAGAAACTCAAGCAAGATTTAAATCTAAATTTACCCATTGCACTTGACTGGTGGTGGTTGGTAGGTCCAGTTCAGATCTGGCATTTCTTGTTTATAATGAAGAGGAAAAATACCCCCAAGTAAAAATTCACCTTGAGCCATAAAAGCTGGCTCAAAATAGTTTTGAAGTCTACAAAATGCTTCAAGATCTTTGACAGCAAATGTGACACTGCTAAATGTTACTGTTAAGATATGCGCAAGCGGAAAAAACAATGTAAAGAGGAGGAGTCATCCTGAGCCTGAAGAGGTAGTGGAGATGGGACAGGAACTTGTGGTGGGTTTTATGCTCTCTGATATCATGCCGTTTCTTTCTCTTTTTTGTACAGTGTATCAGGGTAATGAACAGTCATTACTTAATTTAATGGGGTAAACTGCTGTACATGCACTAAAATATTTTAAAATAAGAAAGGCAAAATCAAGTATGACATTTAAAGGCTATTTTGAACAAAACATTTCATTCATATATAACCAGTAAATACCATATTGATGTTCATAAATTATATGCAAATCAGAAAATATGAACTTGATACATGACAGAAACCCTCAAAGGATTATGCAAACAACAAAATATGCCTGTATGTGCATCGATCCTGTAAAGTTTATAGGTTGTTGAAACATCTTTCTGACAATGTTTTCCCATTATTTGTTTCTTTTTTATTTTTCTCTGGTTTGATCAGCATTTTTATAATTTTTTTCTGGCCAAAAATATAGCAAAAATCTCCACAGCAACAATTATCCAGACTTCACAAAAAAATTAACATGAAATTATCAGGCAGTTTACGAGCAAAACATATTATTGCCAAAAGCATTATATATATATATATATATATATATATATATATATATATATATATATATATATATATATATATATATATATATATATATATATATATATATATATATATATATATATATATATATATATATATATATATATATATATATATATATATATATATATATATAATATACCCCAATACAGTATAGAAGGCGGCCTGGGAACCTGTATTACACTCCAAAACAATTTTTTTTTGTATTGCTATATTTCAACACCTTAACTGGAAATGGTGGACTTAGTTTAGTTTAAGCCAGTCAGCACATATCAGAATTTGAACTAAGGTACAAGAACAAACTATGATTCTTTGCTGTGTGTGACCAAAGTTTGCCGCTGTAGAGTTTCTAGGAAAAGTTGCTTTAAATGCTGCAACCACTATGTTATCGGGAGAGCTAATTATGTGGCTTGTTCGGTTGTGACACCACCAGGGGGCATCGGCAAAGAATGCACCAGGAGAGATGATCCAGGGTTTATCTTTATTAAATAATCACTCAATAGTTATTTTTGACATCATAGAGGTGTATGTGTGGTTCTGCTTTACAACAAAGGAGAATATACATTATAATACAAAACTATAAAACAACATATAATACACAAATACACATGAGCTCCATCATAACCAACGCTGTTAGCATGCTTAGCTATGCACTTAACATTTGTAAACACAAACTATATAAATTAACGGCCTTATGGCATGCAACACGTTATAAAACGGTGTGAACAACTTAGGGGTTTATGTGTGCCTAATTTCTAACCACTACTCACTTTTTATTACGCACACGAATTGACAACCACGAGCTGCACGAAGCGGAGAGAAAAACAACTGAAACCTAGCAAACACGCAGCGCTGTCAACCAAACCTGCCCACTCCAACTCCCGATTGGCCACTCGACCTGTCAATCAAGCCCCGGCAGAAACAGGGCAAATCCTTCATCACGCAGTACAATGGTTTTGCCTAGGACACAAGACATGCAAAATGCAAAAGTCACTCCAAAAACAGTATGACGCGCAGCATGCACGTCCAGATGGTAGGCTTTCCAATAAAGGTGAGCGGACACAGGAAACACAAGAACAGGGAGAAGAGCAAAAAACAGCTGAGCTCGGAGTTACTGGCCTTGATGACTGGGGTGTCTCTGTAGAGAATGAAGATCAACATAGTGGCCATAGACAGAGCAGTCCCCATCAGAGAGACAACTGTGAGGGCTATACCCATTGGTTCCTGGTAGGACAAGTTTTAGGAATACATTGATTTTTGAGATTGACCAAAATTGTTCTGGACACGGACTGTCTCCCCTGTTGGAAATAAAATTGCTTTAAATAAACAGTGCAACGGCAGTGTGCAGTTGAGCCTCTGCTGCTCCATTGGTGTTAAAGTATGTGTGATCAGCTGCAACAACAAGCCAAAATTAAATGATCAGCCAAGCTGTGAAATGCATTCATACAACCAGAACCAGAAGAAGCTGCCTGATCCTTATGGGCCTGTTCAGGGAGCTGTGTCCATGTGACACGTCCAGAGTTCACTCAGGGGTCAATGGGAGAGGTAGCAGCAGCTTGGTCCACAGGCTGGGTAGGGCACGGCCGCTCGGACAGTGTCAGGCTGAAGAAGCACTGGATCAGGTTCAGTGATCTGCGTTTTCCTTGGCTCTGAGGCGTTCCTCAGATAAAAAGGGCAGTTGCACTGATTCACCGATGAAGCTGGTCTGAAGAGACTATCCTGGATCCGTTTTGTTGTAGCCTTGAAAAGTTGCAAAAAGGTCCTTTGCATGATGCAGTTTTAATCACGTCTAAAAAACGGCACAGAATTCTTATTTATGGGAGAGAAATGTTAGCTTCCGCGGGCGTGTCTCTCTGGAATGGTCTTTGTTCCGTGGGTTAACTTAGCATCGCTAGGCCAGAGATAAGCATTCCTGTCACCATGGCAATGTTCAGAGGTTGTCTGCGGTTCGTTACACCTTCTTGCTTGCTCCAGCTTGCTCCAGCTACTTCCTTTTTATTTTGCTTTTTAATCAGTTTTTGTCATTGATAAATCTTCAATTATGATGTAAACCGAGGATTATAAAATATTTTTTACAGTTTAACAACCTATCGACGAGCTAACGAGAAAGCCCGGGAGAAGAAGGGAAACAAACTCTTGTGAACACTGTCAGAAATATGAACAATATTTTCATGCACGGATATTTGCTTTAGAATCTTAAAAAGGACTCCAGAAAAAACTGCTACTTTCCACTTAAACCGGAGGGATTCTGTATCTTTCCAAAAATTTGTAAAAACCCGGCTGCATTTAGGAAAAAAGTTGGTGCAAAGCCTAAGCAATACAAAGATAACGTAAAGTCACTAAAATACAGTTTACAAACAAATTTCAGAGAATGAAGTAAATGAACAAAGAGAAAATGGGGGCCATTATGTGGGGAAAATGCAGCAAACACAAAGAGAATGTGTGTCATGAGTGAAGGTCATACCAGATACGCTTCTGACTGGAGACGGCGCTATCAGTGGTGTGAGGCATGGAAGAATGCAAAAATAAAGCACACTTTTCCAGCGTCACAATCTCTGAGATTACATCATTCTAATATTTTGGCCACACATCGAGGAGTTAACAGCTGATTGTGCACGTGGGTGCAGTGGACACGTGACGGGAATAGACTGAAATTTTGAAAAGAGACTTCTTTTTGAATATATATTTTTAAGTTTTATTTTAATATAAACATAGAACAGACACAGAACACAACCAGAGAGTGAAATTTAAAATACAAATACAAATAGACATGAACTAGAATTACACTCATGGCACAATCAAATAAAAATCAAAAGTCCATTTGATCCAAAGTCGGTCAAATTTGGAAACATTTTATATCTTTTGTAATCCAGACTTTGAATCTCAGGTCAGTTTCTATTTGGTGCAAAACATTAGCCAACCAGTTTCAAGATTTGAACTTCTTTGTCTTGTTTAGTTTGTATGTTTTTAGCACCTTCCATGTTGTAAGCACAGATTTCACCCAGGGAACCCCAACTTCCTTCAAATGACTCAACTGTTTTGTCATCCGCCAGTGAAGCCTGCACAGGAGCCCCGCCACAACACTAATCTCAATATTTTCCATTGCGCCTCATATTCTGGGTCACACTGATGAAGCATTTCCAAAAGCCTCACAAATGTATGAAGGATTATAATAAGAGTGTAACATCAAGGGTTATTTTGCATTATATCATGCTAGAACTTTTAGAGCAGAGGCCTATATGTTTATTATTTTGTTTATTATGTTTCTTTTACTTCTTATTTTAATATCTATCTAACAGAAAAATCAATGCAGAGTTTGCAAGTATATATATATCTTGCAGTTTGAAAACTACCATAAGATGCCACTTGGGGCTGCACACAAAACGTTGTAGACAGAGATGAGGTTTCTTGGACATGAACAACATAAGCGTAGAGCAGGTGCAGTAGGGGTGAGCTAAGGGTCACAGGCAGAGAGGCAGGGTCAGTGCGTTCATGCTGCTGCAGTGGTGAGCTCACTCATAGAGATGTAACAAAGGGGAAATCCGGAATAATAATGAATCTACCAGTGGGGTGAGCAACGAATGTCCATATCATAGGACAAGTTATTTTACGAGTGTCAAGGTCAATATTCATGAATCAAGACGAGATATAATGGCGTGTAACAGTCGGAGGACGACTTTTTTTCTGCAGAAAATTGTCCGGGTCATTTGGTGTTTGTCATCTCACCAATAAAGACTTTTTGCATTGAAACTTTTCAATTCTAGAGTTCGGTTAGTCTTCACAAAGAGTTTATTTCTACCCACCAGTACAGCATTTGAGCTGAAATAAACTCATTTTTAAGACAAGGTAAACCACAACCTCCTTTTTCTTTTGATGATTGTACAGTTTTTAATTGGATTCGATGTTTCCTGCCTTGCATTGTCGTGGAAACTTCAATAACGGTTATCAAGAAATAAATTAAAACAATAGAACAGAGTTTGTCTTCTCAAAAGTGATGGTCTAACATCTGTCAATTCTGTCTCTACTCCAAGCATCTCTGTCTGTCCTACACTGGTCTGGTCCCTACAAAGGCATTCACCGTTCTTTTATAGATTAAGGTCAAACAGGTCACATGACCTACTTCAATCGAACATTTAATTTCTTACAGCAGGTTTAAGGCAG